>CM046339.1:15923946-16497952 GCA_025403435.1 Artocarpus heterophyllus
GGGGCTGCTCAGCCGGCCCTGTTGAGTTTCTCCTAAGGGAGAAAGGCGGCTGTTTTTGGGTTTGGTCGGCGGCTTGCTGTTCCGCCGCCGGCGAGGAGTGCCGTCTGGGTGTGGCCGTGACGTCCCGCCGACGAGGAAAGCCTCGGCTGCCCGGCGAAGTACCTTTGGCAGTTGGCAGTGCCAACCGCATGGCAGCGATACCCAGGGGTCGCGACCCCTGGGAGTGTGGGAGGTTCTGGGCTTCGGCCCAGAACTTCAACTGGTTACAAGGGCCGAAGAGGCCCGTGACCAGTTGGTCACCTAGGGCCTCAACCCCTGGGTGACCCAAGAATTTAAAAAACAAAATGTAGAGAACGGGGGGGGGGGGGGGGGGGGGGGGGAGGGCTGAATGTGGACCCGGGTTAGGTAAACCTGACCCGGTCCACAACCCAACCCGGCCCTTTGACCCTCATGGTCAACGGTCAACGTTGACTTTGACCGTTGACCTGATCCAGTTGACTTTTTTTAAAAAAAAAATCTCGGGGTCAATTTTAGATGCAACTTTAAAATTCAAATTGTGTTTTTAGATTATTAATATTATCAAATTAATTAATTGAACCAATAAGCTGCCAAAGTAGCCTCTTTTGTGGATGTTAATTAATTTGTGATATTAAGATGGTTGTGTGAATTTAATTCATGCGAATATTAATCGGCCCAAAGGAAACTTAATATTTGGCCGAATTAAATTCATACCTGTGGTGATAAATATGTAACAATTATATGGTTATTTTTGGCATATAAATAATAAGTAGATCCAAAGATTAGCTTATTATTTGATATGATTTATTGTTAATATTTGATCACTACACCAAGAATACCACTTACAAGTTAATATTTCTGTCCAAAGACTAAATATTAATATTGTTACAGGTTTCTTGTGATGGGATTAATCATTGTTTGAATTTTGTTGGTTGTTTTATGTGAACTCTTATGTGATTATGTGATTTTGTTCTTTATTAAGCTGTAGCATCATCTTCCTCGATATCTGCAAATGTTAATTCCATTCCTATGCTGAATGGGACTAACTTTAAGGACTGGAAAGAGAATGTGTTGATCGTTCTCGGTTGCCTTGATTTGGACTTAGCCATAAGGGTTGAATGTCCCACTATTACAGATTCTAGTTCCACTGAGGATAAAAAGGAACTTGAAAGATAGGATCGTTCTAACAGAATGAGTCTGATGATCATTAAGAGAGGCATTCCAGAAGTCTTCAGGGGCACTATACCTGATGAGGTTACTACTGCCAAGGGTTTCCTTGAGGCCATTGAGAAATGCTTTGCAAAGAATGATAAGGCTGAAACAAGCACGCTTTTGGCGAGCCTGATTTCAATGAGGTACAAAGCAAAAGGAAACATAAGGGAGTACATTATGGAAATGTCTCATCTGGCTTCAAGATTAAAGACACTAGATCTGGAAATTTCTGAGGATCTTCTAGTGCATCTTGTCTTGATTTCTCTTCTTGCACAATTCAGCCAATTCAAGATCAGTTACAACTGCCAGAAAAAGAAATGGACTCTTAAAGAGTTAATTTCTTATTGTGTGCAAGAGGAAGAAAGATTGAAGCAAGAGAAGACTGAAAGTGCTCACTTGGCTAGCACCTCTAAGGACAAAAAGAAGAAAAGAAAGAAAAGTAATGAAGCTGCTAAAGGTCCAGCACAAAAGAAACAAGATAAGGATAAAAATGATGGAAATGTTGCTTGTTTCTTTTGTGGTAAACTTGGACACATGTAGAAGGTCTGCACCAAGTATCATGCTTGGCGTGCAAAGAAAGGTATGCTTCTCAATTTGGTTTGTTCTGAGGTTAATTTAACTTCAGTGCCAAGACACACTTGGTGGATTGATTCAGGTGCCACTACTCATATAAGTGTGTCTATGCATGGTTGCCTGAGCTACCGAAAGCCAATTGATGCTGAAAGATTCATCTATGTGGGGATGGCAAATCGGTAGAAGTTGAAGCAATAGGGCATTTTAGGTTATTCTTAAGTTCTGGTTATTATTTGGATTTGAAAGACACTTTTGTTGTACCATCGTTTAGGCGGAATTTAATTTCTATTTCTGCTTTGGACAAATCTGGATACTGTTGTTCATTTGGAAATAGTCAGTTTAGTCTTTCTTTAAATTCAAATGTTGTTGGTACCGGTTCTTTATCATTTCAAGATAACCTATATTTGCTTGATACAGTTGCTTCTTATAATGAAACCTTGCATGTTAGTTCTCGTGGCATAAAACGTAAATTAACTTATGAGAATTCCGCTGTATTATGGCATAAGAGATTAGGACATATTTCAAGAAAAAGGATAGAAAGACTTGTGTCAGATGGAATTCTTAATTCCCTTGATTTTACAAATTTTGAAACCTGTGTTAATTGTATTAAAGGGAAACAGACAAACATAAGGGGATTGGGTGCCGATAGAGCTACAGATGTCTTAGAATTGATACATACGGATATTTGTGGACCATTTCCTATGGCTTCATGGAATGGTCAACAATATTTTGTATCGTTCATAGACGATTACTCCCGGTATGGCTACCTATATCTCATACATGAGAAGTCACAGACTTTGGACGTGTTCAAGTCATATAAGGCTGAGGTTGAGCTTCAACTCAGTAAAAGAATTAAGGGCATTAGATCTGACCGTGGTGGTGAGTACTATGGCAGATATGACAGATCAGGTGAACAACGTCCAGGACCTTTTGCTAAATTCCTAGAGGAATGCAAGATAGTCCCTCAATATACCATGCCAGGTTCACCTAGCATGAATGGTGTAGCTGAGAGACGAAACCAGACACTTAAGGACATGGTGAGTAGTATAATTTGTCATTCCACCTTACCTGAATCCCTCTGGGGTGAAGCACTCAAGACTGCAGCTTACATTCTTAACAGAGTACCAAGACTGCACCTTACCTGAATCCCTCTGGGGTGAAGCACTTAAGACTACAGCTTACATTCTTAATAGAGTACCAACAAAAGCAGCAGCTAAAACACCTTATGAGCTTTGGACTGGCAAAAGGCCTAGTCTGAAGCATTTACATACTTGGGGTTGTCCAGCAGAAGCAAGGCCTTATAGGCCCAATGAAAAGAAATTGGACTCCAAGACAATGAGCTGCTATTTCATTGGATACTCTAAACGGTCAAGGGGTTACAAATTTTATGATCCCACTACTAAGGCTATTTTTGAGACGAAAATTGCAACATTCTTTGAGTATGTTGAGTTTGGGGGGGAAATAAGGTTAGAGACTTTGTCTTTGAGGATGAATTTGATCCTGTTCCTTTTGTACAAGAGGGATTGGTTCTGATTCCTACAATTGCTTTTGATAATGTTCAGGCTTCTATCCCTGACGTTGATCAAATTGCATATTAAGAACAACCAGACATAGTCATTCAACCCCCTCAGGTACAAACTCAACAACCTCAAGAACTAGAACCTTAGGAACTTGTGTCATTAAGGAGATCCACTAGAGAAAGGAGAAGTGCTATTTTGGATGATTACATAGTATTTCTCCAAGAACATGAGGAAAGTGTTGGATTGATGGATGATGATCCGATCAATGTCCGTCAAGCCATACATAGTTCTAACTCTCAAAAGTGGATGGATGCCATGAAGGATGAGATAAAGTCTATGAAGGACAATGACGTTTGGGATCTCGTTCCATTGCCTGAAGGTGCGAAGCCCATTGGTTGTAAATGGATATTTAAAACCAAGAGGGATTCGAAGGGTGATGTAGAGCGATATAAAGCTCGTCTTGTTGCTAAGGGCTTTACTCAAAAGGAAGGCATTGATTATAAAGAGACTTTCTATCCGGTTTCAACGAAAGACTCTTTTAGGACAATTATGGCACTTGTAGCGCATTTTGATCTTGAGCTACATCAGATGGATGTTAAGACAACGTTTCTAAATGGTGACATTGATGAAACGATTTATATGGTGCAGCTAGAAAACTTTGAGTCGGGAGACCCAAAGAAGATGATTTGCAAATTAAAAAAATCCATCTATGGGCTTAAGCAAGCTTCTCGTCAATGGTATTACAAATTTCATCAAGTGATAGTCTCATTCGGTTTCGAGATGAACACTGTAGATGACTGTATATACCATAAGTTCAGTGGGAGTAAGTGTATTCACCTGGTATTGTATGTTGACGATATACTGCTTGCCACCAATGATATAGGCTTATTGCACGAAACTAAGATATTTCCATCAAAGAAATTTGAAATGAAAGATCTTGGTGACGCCTCTTTTGTGTTAGGAATTAAAATACACCGAGATCGCTCTCGGGGTATACTTGGGTTATCACAAAAGAGTTATATCGAAAAGGTGCTTAAAAGATTTGGCATGTTTGATTGTAAACCAGGAGATACCCCTATGGCTAAAGGAGATAAATTCAGTTTAAGTCAGTGTCCTAAGAACGACCTTGAGGTTAAGGAAATGGAAAAGATCCTATATGCATCAGCTGTTGGGAGTCTAATATATGCTCAAGTTTGTACTCGTCTAGATATAGCATACATTATTGGATTATTGGGCAGATATTTGAGTAACCCTGGAATGGATCATTGGAAAGCAGCCAAACGGGTTATGCGATATCTACAGAGAACAAAAGATCACATGCTTACATATAGAAGGTCAGACCAACTCGAGATCATTAGTTATTCGGATTCAGATTTTGCTGGATGTCAAGATAGTCGTCGATCCACTTCGGGCTATATTTTTTTGCTTGCTGGAGGAGCTATTTCTTGGAGGAGTGCTAAGCAGTCACTCATAGCTTCTTCCACTATGGAGGCTGAATTTATAGCATGTTATGAAGCATCCAATCATGGAATATGGCTGCAAAACTTTGTCACTGGGCTGCGGATTGTGAAAAGTATAGAAAGACCACTTAAGTTATTTTGTGACAATAAATCTACAGTCTTATATTCCAACAACAACAGAAGCTCTTCAAAGTCAAAACATATAGAGATTAAGTTTCTTGTTGTTAAAGAAAGAGTTCAGAGTGGTCAGGTGTCTATAGAGCATATTGGTACAAACTCCATGATAGCGGATCCGCTTACTAAAGGGCTTCCACCCAAGGTCTTTCATGAGCACACTGCTCACATGGGTGTTCAGTTATTTGATGATATGCAGTTTTAGTGGGAGTTTGTATTTGAATGCTAATTTTCTTATATATAGACATTGTGTGTTTGTATATGTTTTCTGCAGAAATAAAGAATACAATTTATTTACACTCTGATTTTGTTACGGTTTTGATCTTATTAAGGTATAAGGTAGGACCAGTTGGAAATAGACATGTTTAGATCACTTTGCATGTAATTTCCATGCTACACATCCATACTTGATCTATATCATTTGGTTATATCGGTATGTGTGATCATAGATGGGTCTAGTCACGTTATATTTGTGACAAAGACCGCTTTGGTCCTATGTTGGTATGATCAATGGACGAGATTGTTCAAGAATACCCTTATTTGTGATAGCAAAAGTTGAGCTCACTAAAGTAAACACATTTTTGCAAAGAAATATATGTGGCCCAAGTGAGAGATTGTTGGAAATTAATTTTTCATGTGGGCCTACATATGTATTTAAATGTGTTGTATAATGCTATCTTAAGGTAAAGCCTAAATTAAAGTGATATAATTAAGATAAAGTTGGAAGGCTTTTGGGTATTAATATAAAATATGGGTCATTATTATTAATAATATATGTGTAGATACCAATTTGTAATTTCCAGATTTTATGATGGGCAAAACTGGAAATACATTAAAATAACTAAGGTTATTTATTCTGGTTATGGTCCCCAATCCATACGTACGTTTATTTTTCCTGTTTTCTCTGAAATCCCATCTTTAAGAAAACTTCAAGGAGTACGTATTGGATTGGAAGACTATAACCCTCAACAATCCAAATCATGAATCAAGGTACGCTTCCGTAATTTGGAATTATTTCTCTCAATGATTTAACATGAACGATTTTGGTAGTATTCTGGTTTGATTTTGGTTTCTAACATGTCCCTCATATTTGAGAAAGATTTAAGTTTATAATAATTTTTTTTACATCCATCTTGTAATATAGCCACATTCAAAAATGATGTAAAAGGATTATTATCATGCAAGAATTGAATTTAAAGTAATCTTTTTACAAGTACTGATGCAGCTGAGGGTGCATTTTTTGTGCTTTTTTTCAGTGTTTTCGCTTACATGTTACAGTATTACTATGTCATGTTGTAAAGTCATATTCATTCATAATACAAGGAACGTTTTCCCTCTTAGTAGGGTTTGCTCTGAAAAAGACCAAATTCTTCCTGCTTTCAGTTCCCAAGATCCTTCACTGCACGTCCTGCTCAAACCATCCGCCGTTTTTGTACTTTTTACAACGACGTGTGAGCGTAGAAGATTTACTTCTCTTTCGCACCTCGTTGTAAAAAGTACAAACTAGGCGATGGTTTGACTAGAACATGTGAAGAGCGATTCTGGACGGAACAACTGAGGGAAATAGCATGCTCAAATGCCAAGAAAGTTAGAAGCACCAGGAATTTGTCCTTCTTTGAAGGAAGCCCTACCAAGAGGGAAAAAACTGGTTGGATTATGGATGAATATGCACCCACTCTCTTATGATGTAAACAAAAAGGAAAGGGGCTCTAAAATTTGATATATTTTTCATTTTATATTTCTGAGGGTTGTTTATGTTTTTAGCTATTTAAAGCCTTATGCCCTTTCTTTTGTTTTCTCTTTGCATGTTCATGATTTGGTGCTTTGTACGAAATTGTTCTCAGATGATGCACCGAGCGTCGTAAGAGAATGGCCGAAATATTGTCAAGAATGAGAGGTGAGATTTCTATCAATCTTTCAATTTAGACGACTTTTCTTTTCATTTCTCTTTACTAGCTTAATGACCATTTTGGGTGTTTGTAAATTTTTTTTTTTGTTGGGAAATGGAAAGTGAAATCAAAGGAAAATACTGGTGTTATAGCTTTGAAGGAAATTGATTCCTTGGACACCAGAAACTCAACTCTTAATGCTATTTTGGTCACTTTCTCTTTTAGGAAGTTTTCTTTCTTGCCCAAACATTTATTAGCAGATTCACACGCTCTATGTCCTCCAAAGAAGAGGGCATAAGATAACTTGTCTCCATATGATTTTTGGCTAGAATTATAAATTTAAATTATAATTTTTGCCTTCTTATTACTGTGAGAAAAAATGGGTTCTTTCTTTTTTGGTGATTGAAAATGATAAGTTTTGCCTTTGGAGCTGTATTTGGCCTTGGACAGCTTTTGTCTCATGGTAGTAGTACTGAACGGCTCTTTATTATTGTTTTTAAAATAAGTGAAAATATTTTTGTTTTAAAAAATAAAATTTTTTTAAGAATTGTGTTAAGAGTTTTTTTAAAATTTTTACTTAGAAAAATGTGTAAAAACATTTCTAAAAATTGATTTCTTATTTTGTTTTAAGAAATAATGTCTCATTTGGTGGTGCAAAAGAGTTTTTATGCTGAGTATGAATATCGAAATGAGAATTTTTTAGGAACGGTGATGAACTGCATTTGAAGTTGTGTTTGGTTATTTTTTTTAAGAGTCTAATTTGGGTATAAGTAAAAAAGTGAAACTATTGAGTATGTTTCCGAAAAAACCTATTAAGCAATAACCTCAAAAAATGAACGAAAATTTGAAAACAATTTTTAATTATTTTGCATTTCGTTAATAAAATCTATTCTCACACTTTTTTTTCTCGTTTTTAAAGTGTTTGTGAATTTAAACGATGTTTAAGAGAGTCCACGTCTAATATTCCCATCGTGTTCTCGGTAGATGTCTCACAAATTAAACATTGACAAGTCATAAAAAGTACACGTCATACATTATTATTTTACTCACTGTTGATAAATTTAAACCGCTAATTTTCATTACACTATTATATTATACTGTTAAATAGATAAATAAACACTAAAAAAATAAATAATTCTCATTTTTATTACTTTTCTTTCTTTTCAATTCCATTAGCTTTCTTTTATGGTTTAATAAATATGTCATAAATGTAATAGTTAAGAAAAATACGTTTGTATCTCGAAACGTACTTTTTCTTCGGTTGACAAAAAATCTAATGGATAGAGGAAAAAGTAAAATTTTTGTCTCTGAATTTATGGATTTGAAAATGAAAAATATGATAAAAATTAGACACCTATGGCAATAGAATTGTAGAAGACTATCATACAAATGGCAAGATACAAGAATTATATAGTAATTTACTCTTGATGTAAAAAGCTATGTCTACTTTTAGCTATAAAAAAAATATGATAAGAAATAAGTTTACAAGAGAAAATCGCAAGCATCTTAGTCTCACTATTTTCTCTAGTCTCTCTAATTAACTCTAAGATCAATGCCCTTTTCATATAAGAGAAATTTACAAGTATGAAATCTCAAAGGGATTTTTGTGCTATCTCTACATACAACGATAATCGTCAGGGCAATAATTAAGCTTCACAACTTAACAACATATTTTTCTAAAAAAAATTGATTTATAAATCCATGCACGTTCTTCTTCTTCTTCTTTCTTTTTTCTTTTTTTTTTTTTTTTTGCTATTTTTGTGTGTGTAGGTGTATGGGGTAAACAGAGATAGAGCGATGCCTTAAAAGATCTTCTATAATGTATAGATAGCCTTTGGGGAGAAGAAAGGGATGCTTCATGACGTTACAAGAGGTAATGAAAACCATTATTTGTGTAGAAGTTGACATTTGATATATGCTTCTCCTTGCCATCATGTAACGAAAGACCCCTGACATTGGTCTACGCTATGCAGCATCAGATTCCAAAACGAAAGGGAACAATTTCCACAAAGCACAATCCAAAAGTTGAAATTTCATATACATATATATCTATATATATTCTTAGAAATCAACAAACTCTTTTTTCTTCATATCTTTTTTGCAGCCACCAAATTATCAAAAGGACAAAAACCAATCATTTGATCTATGCAGTTCAATCAATTGCACCTCCATGTCAGGAAAGCCAAGTTGTGGCAACATCTTATTACCTTCTTATCATTCTTTTCATATAAATCAAAGGGCCTAAAATATATTTTTTGTTTCCAAGAAAACAAAAGATTCTAATTTGGACCCCCTTTTTTCCTCCCAAAAATGCAGTATTGTTGCATGGTGATGAGGCTGAATATAGACTGCAACGCGTGTTGCAGAAAAGTAAGAAGAATCCTTCTAAACATGAAAGGTAAGGCTTCCATCAAAGCAGAACTTTTGGACCAATTAATTGACGTTGAGCCTGAGATAATAGTTTGTTTTTCTTCTTTCGTTTTCATTTGATGTGTTGAAGAAATAGAGACACATATGGTTGACAAGGCCCAGCGCATGGTAAGCGTGTGTGGGAGATTTAGGCCAGCAGATGTGGCGATAAAATTGCGGAAGAAGATGAACCGAAGAGTCGAGATTCTGGAAATCCAAGAGTTTGAGCGCACCAATGAAGATATGTAACAAAGGCAAATCATGGCTGCCTAATTACACACTTTCAACTTCACCAAACTTGTACCCAAGCCTGGTTAGTTCATATGCCTCTAAAAAAGCCTTGGCAACAAAAAGTTTGAGGTTGTTATGAAGTAATAGTGGCTGTGGAAGAATGAACAATCAACTTTCATTTGTCTCTTTTTCATTTTCTTTTATTTTTTTTTTCCTTTCTGTTTTTGGGTTAGGGGGAAGTTAGAGAGCAATGTAGAGCAATACCCTGAATGTGTATAATTGCTTCAGAACAAGGTAATGTTCATGTGACCACTGTGTTTATCTGGTTTGATAATGTACTCTCAGATGAAATTGTTTGTCTTTTTTTTAGGGGGAATAAATTCTTAGGGTTAAATTGTTATCATCTTTGTATGTTTCAATGACTTTTTTTTTTTCCTAGCTTGGAAATGGGGGTTGGAGCTTTAAATCTTGACATAACGGTTAAGCCTGCAATCACACATTCAGTGACTTATGTGCATAGGAGGTTGGTAACACGTCTTGCTTTTAACTTGATTATATGATTAAGAAAGAAAGGGAAAAAAAAACCATATCGTACTACTTTCATTGAAAAAAAAGGCTGCAAATTTAGATAAAGCAAGTTTAAATCCCTTGAGAAACTAATAATGGCATAGCTCTTGGACAAAGTTTTACAAACAAGGTGCCTTTCTGGACGTTTATCCAATGAATCTTCAATTTAAGCATGATAGGAATTTATGTTTGAAAGTTATTATAAATAAAATAGAAAATGGTTGCAGGTTTAGTTTAGTTTTAATGAGTGGCGGAGCCAGCCTTTCACTTCAACGGCATATACTATTTTTTAAAAAATAAATGACATAAAAATTATATCATAATATTTTTCAAGAGCTACAAGAATACATTTATGTTACGAAAAATATCATACTGATAAAGTTTTGTCATGAACTGTTCAATTTTTATGAAAGTGTTTGGCATTCTTAATTTTAACTAAAATTTTTATTTACTATAATATAATACTCTCATATGCTATAATAATTTTAACCAAAATTAGTTTAAATTAATAATTTAAACTAATGTTGTCAAACATCCGTGTGTGTGTGTGTGTATATATATATATATATATTTGGCAGTTTATACAACTGGGATCTGCTTACTAGTCCCAAAAAAAGTGTTCATCAAAATCTTCCATGAGGAACACACTTTCAAAAAGTTAAATCCGAAATGACTTAAATACCCCAAACGGCATACTCGCTCCCCCAAAAGTTCAATGCCTCGCTCTTCGGACCATGCGAGCTATTCTTCACCGTGCCAAGGCCAGCCTCCCAAGCCGCCTCCCTCCGAGTAGCCTCCTCCTGGATTCCCCTCCACAAAGCCGCCTCTCCTTTGCGATTCCCCTTGAACACCGCCACAAGTTCACGGCAAGCCCACCGGTCCCACACGGTGTCGTCATTCTCACGTGACCAAAACATCATTAGGCCCTCCCCTTTCCTCCCCCTGCAAGCCCAGGAGGCCCCCTCGCTCATACCATCGCGAGCCATGACAAACCCTTTTCTCCCGCCGCCATAATCCACCACAAAGCCTTTCCCCTGCCTAGTCCACGATGATTCTTTTTTTTAATTATTTAAAATAGTTTGTTTGTTCTAGTACTTCTTACGAAAAAGTTTCATTGGATTATTTTTGTTTTGATGAGAGTTTTATATCAAATTTTATTTGCCAGCATGAGTTGCCTCTATGGCGCGGCTTGCTCGTTGAATTATTGTTTTTTTCATTAGAAATATTTTTTTTTGAGAACATTATATAATTAATTCATCTAGAGTGAGATATAATTAATTTTGGAAACGAAATAGATTTGAAATAGTTGATTTTATTTTTACCACTCTTTCTAGTGGAGAGCCAAAAAAGCAAAACTTTGCTGGTGGGTATTTATTTTTTGGTGGTCAAATTTAAAAATAAATAAATAAATCCTATCAAAAAAGTTACCTTTATTTTTCTATAAGTTTATCTAAGTATGAAGTTTTTTATACATGAAATTAATTTATAGAACAAATCTTATTTTTGCCCCTTGAACTTTTATAATTACGTCATTTTGCGCCATAAACTTTAAAAATTGGCATACCAACCTCTCAGACTTTGAAATTTTAGCAAAAATACCATTTAAACTTTAAAATGTTAGTTAAAATGTTTATTTTTGTTAAATTTTGTCCATAAAATTTTTATTTTTGTCTCATGAACTTTAGTAACTATGTCATTTTGTCTATTTAACTTCAAAAACTAGTTTTTATACCCCATTGAATTTCTTTTCCTAGTTAACAATTTTTCACACAAGCTAAAACTCAAATTGCTAACCAAAGAGTTATGAAATGAGCCAAGAAGAAAGGGTACTCTTTCAACAGAATCAAGATGAGGGTGAACTTCTAGAGCACGCGATTCACGACAATGAATGCCTTAGTCAACAAAGGGCTTAAATAGGATTTGTTGAACAGTCGAGGAAGAAGACTTTGCAGAATATCTTTCATTTGTTTCCCATTCCACTACGCCTTTCCTTCAGAAAGCATAGTTCTCTCATATGCAATCACGATGAAGGAGTACTCTTTCTTTCAGGTGAGCAATTTGAGTTTTTACTTGTGTGAAGAAATATTTACTAGGAAAAAAAAATTCATAGCTCTTGGAGTGAGTAATTTGAGTTTTGACTTGTGTAAAAAATTGTCGACCTATAAAGAATAAAAGAAAAAAATTAGTGTTTTGGGTGGGGGGGTGTTCTAGGTGTGCATACTGGCTTTTGAAATCCATGGGACAAGATAACATCATTATCAAAGTTGGTGGGTAAAAATAAAATTTTATGGACTTAATGTAACAGAAAGATGTATTTTTGCTAACATTTTAAAGTGGAGGAGTATTTTTCCCAATGTTTTTAAAGTTGGAAGCGTGTGCATACTAGTTATCAAGGTTATCAAAGTTCTGAGGGGCAAACACAGAATTTATCCTAACATGTAATATGTGTATTGTTGAAATAGATTTGATCATATATATACATACATATATATATATAAAGATTTAATTATATATATATATATATAAAGATTTGATCTTTTAAATTTTTTTAGACGTATTGTCCGTGAATTATCAAAACAATTACCACTACATCAATTATAGGTTGTCTAATAATATTTTGCTTTTTATTAGAAAGAGTGTGAATTTTTTTTTTATAATTTTATTCGAGGTGATTTCAATTGTTAAAAAATAAATAAATTTAATCTTTTGGCGCCAAATAAATGTAAAACATCACCTTCAACACTATATGTGGCTAAAAATCATTTTCTAATGTATATGGGTATGTTTGTGATTTTGAAAAAATTAACGGTTAATCTTGATTCAACATTCATGGTCAACTAATATCTAACAGACGAGAACCTGGATGGGCCCGATCATCTAATACCTAACCACAACTGAACTACCCAATGATCAAGAAGAGACCCAGTGTGTTTGCAACAACTCAGCCCAATATTTGATGATCGAGGGAAGAATTTTTTGGTGCGGCTACATCACTTCCTACTAGAGATGTGTCAGACCACATGAGGCCTAGTATCTCATGGAAGATATCCACAACAGGCCGTGCAGCAATCATGCAAGTGGTCATTCCTTGTCCCTTAAATGCTTCCACCAAGGTTACTAGTAGACCATGTTTTGGGATCACAAATAATATACCTGTAAATGCCTCAAGTGCCAGCAGTTTGCTCGAGAGATTGTACGTCATGTTGAGCTGCTCAACCCGGTCGTGTGCACCTAGCAGTTAGCCAGATGAGCCCTTGATCTTATAGGACCTCTCCCCGTGGCCCGATTACAGTTCAAATATTGCATAGTAGCCATCAATTACCTAACAAAATGGGTAGAGGTCGAACCTTGTACCAACATGACTGAGGCTTAATGCACCATCTTCATCTAGAAGAACAAAATTTGTTAGTATAGTATCCTATACACAACAGTTACCGACAATGCCAAGTAGTTTAAAGTGATAAGCCTCCTAAGAATGTGTGAGGAGCTCAGCATCAAGAAAGTCTTCTCCTCGTCAGGATAACCCCCAAAGCAACGGGCAAGTTAAGGCTGTCAACATGACTATCAAGGACAACCTAAAGAAGAAAATGGAAGGCCTTAAAAGCACTTGGATAGACGAGCTTCTAGACATGCTTTGGGAGTACCGTGTGACTGTTCCACTACCATGGGAGAGACTCCTTTTTCCTTGGTCTATGGAGCTGAAGCTGTGATCTAGGCGGAAGTTGGCTTGCCGAGCTATAGGGTGGGGCATTATAATGAGTAGCAAAATGCTGAGCTCATGATGACCGAACTTAACTTGATGGAAGAGAAGCAAGATATTGCATAAATCTGAACAGTTGCTTGGAACCAAGTCATGGCTCGATACTAAAACAAGCATGTGCAACCGAGAAGCTTAAAGTTTTGAGACTTAGTCTTCAAAAAAGTGATCGTCGAGTAGCCAATGCTTGGATCCTTTGGGCCTAAATGGGATGGACTATTTATAGTGGTCGGCATCGTCTAACTTGACATGTACAAAATTGCCGACATCGAAGCAAGCATGCTCGCCCATCCATGAAACGCCGAGCATTTGAAGAGATTTTACTACTTGCCTAAGAGTAAGAACACTTTTTGACCTTTGGTTTTGATACTTTTTTGTAAAGACTGTAAAGATTTGTCGACCAAGGTAGAAAATGAATGTACATCAAGGATACATTAATGAACACAAATTCAAGAATTATTTGAATAATAGAACAAAAATAGACTGAGCCGACATCACAGTTCGAGCTTAGGCCACCTTTTTTAACTTCAACCTTAGGGAAGGCCACTTTAACTCCCATCGAAGAGGCCATTTTAATTCCTAACTGGGGGGCTGGTCAGCAAAAAGCCCAACCATAGGCAAACTCGAAATACTAGTTCATTAGTCCAATTACATCATAGATCACCCAACCTAGGCACACCAAGCACTGGCTGACCCAAGGATAAAAACTCCCGACTATAACTAGACTTGTAGAATTCTTAAGGGACTTAATAATTCTAGGGGTTATAGGGGTCGTATGATACCATACCCCAAATTCGAGCAAAACATGCTTGGAAAGAGCAGAGCATGCTTAAAAAAACAAACAAAAACATAAAATTCGAATAACTTAACTTGAGAAAATTTGAATATATTATATAAATATGTCTAGGGGAGATACAATAATTAGACACCTCTCATACATAGGCACAAACAAAAAAAGAAAGGGAAATGAGAATTGGAACCCTATGTGTCAGGCTGGATATTGTCTTTGGTGTCCTCGATGTTTAAGTTAACAATAGCCTATGCTACATCTTGTTCCTACCCACCACTGTCCTGCTCGGTCAGGGCAGGGATATCCTTTTTCTCGCCTCCCTCTTCACCTCCATCCTCCTCCTTCTCCTCAAGGTCGACAACAAGCAACCAATCAAGCGCAGCCGCCTCAAGATGCTTTGATAGGACATAGCCTTGTAAATTCTTCATCATGAGGAAGTAATTATTGAAGAACTCCTTAGTGCATTTAAAGTCCTCCATTGTTTGGGCCATCTTGCTTGGTAGCTCCTCTGCAAGGAACCTCTATTTCTCTTTTCTGGCTGCCCGGGCTATTTTTTGTACACCCAGGAGGTCGGCCCAAACCCTTTGAACCTCTTCATGGACCTAATTAGCCTCCTTTCTGGCTGCCTCTAATTTGGCTCTAACTCGGGCTAGCTCACTAGCACTTTCCTCCAACTTCTCCTCGGCCTTAATGCCTTCTAGGAGGCGTTTTCAACCCTATCCCACTGCATATTGGCTTGTTGCTTGGCCTTGAGGTCAGAAATTTTCAAACTTGCACAAGCCTGCAAAGTTTGACATTAGTAAAGCTAAATGAGAATGTTTTAAGGAAAAGAAGCAAGAATCGGAGACCAAACCTACCTGAACAAGCTGCTGAAAGGCCGATTTGTAGCACTCACGGTAAAACGTGTTGGATAGAGCTAAAGAAATCCTCCGAGAGCACTAACCAGCTAGAATACTCGACAACGGGCTAACGTAGATACCACATCCTTGGTTGGTCAATTGGAGGAACCACTGGTGGTGGAGGAGGAGGAATGTTCTGGATCATTGAAGCCCCTAACGAGACATCTGCTTAAGCTATTGGATGCTCGGGGGGGCTGGGACGTGGGGCTGTCTGGTCTGCTCAAATTTCTTCTTTTGGCCCCAGCCTTGGCCTTGCCGTTGCCTTGGCTTCAGAGCTCCATCATCTGTTGGAGCCTTTCTTCTCTAGAGAGTTGGCAGGATGACATATCTACAAGAGTAAGAAGCAAAGTTAAGAAATGATCGACAAAAGCATTAACAAAAGCAAAAAAAGATTAGTCCTTGAGACAAACCTCCAATCTAAAGTGGGCCTGGTAGGTAGAGTAGTCTTTTCACGTCTTCGAGGTCCTCGTCGACAATAGGCGGCCCAGACTAGGGGATACACTATAAGAGTCCTTAGAACTGGACAAACCCTAGGATGTCAACGCCACCACCATGGGCTACTATTACTTGCTTGGCCACCCGACCAAGTGAAACATTGTCTCGTCGGGGGTTGGTTGAGTTGTAACTCCCAAATCAACCATAGTTTTCCAAGTTAGTCTTGCTCAATAAAATGCCTACTACGGGACAAAATCGGGCTTCCTCAATAAATCCTTAGTAGACTATATTAACGACCTCAGTGCCCACAGCCTTTTCGACCACAAATGGCCCTGCTCGAACCTCATCGGCATGACTTGGTCGATAAGAATCCTCTCCTCGAGCCAAGATAGCCATATTCTACAACATAAAACCAGTCGAATTTTCGTAACTTATTTGGATCGGGGTTGCCAAAAATAAAGTCCTTAAAAATCCAGTAAAATAGTACTACTCGATGAGGCCTCCCATGGCATCTTGGTTATATGGCTGTACATCCATAGCACATACATAACGATGAGTGAGTGGTAGTAATTCAGGTTCAGCTATGCGGGCTGCACATTTAGGTCATGGAGGGCTCAGCGCATGAATGGATGCAAAGGATGATGGAGTCTTGCTCGAAAAAACTCAACATATAGTGTAATGCACCCCTTTGGTAGTTCAACGATGGAATCTTTGGCCCCAGGCAAAATCAGTTCTATATCGTTGGGAATCTGTCCAGTCGAGCCTGGGTCATCATCGACATGTACTTAATGGCAGATGTCTAGCAGGCTGGCATACTCTGTAAACCCTTGCTCCCTAAACATTAGAAAACACTAGTCTTTAAAGCCATCGGCGACCCTCCTTATCCTTAGTGTTGTCGCCTCCTTGGAGTTACCTCTCCTCGGCAATATCTTCCTTGATGTTAACTTCACCCACTACTTATTCCTCTTCAGTTGCATCCTAGCCAAAGGAGCTCGGCCCACTCACAACGGCCGCCAAGCGAGCATGCTCCTGTTCAATCACTTGGGACTTGCCCATGGTGGCCCCCCCGATGTAAGGGTCCTCCCTTTTATACAATCAGATCAGGACCGTTCCTTCAAGAAGATCCAAGAACTCTTTGTTTGGGGTAGTCCCTTGCCCCAAACTAAGGATCTAGGCCAACCAAGCTGTTCCTTTTCGCTCAGTCACCTTTTCGGCACTTCCCCTCTCCTCGGAGCTTGATCGATCTGTTAGACATGTATGCTCTAAGGAGTAAAAATGTAATACGTTTTTGGAGACATTTTTTATCAATAAAGAATTTATTCATTTATATATACCAAATATTGTCCTCTTTACGTTCATATTTGTTGAATGTATGATAAGCAAACAGTAGTCTGAGACTGTCAATCTAAACCTTAAGAGTTGGGCATATGATGGGATGATTATGCGGTAGACACGACTCTTAAGGTGATGGTCTAAAATATATGATCCGCAATCGAGGGAATAAAGTTGGGCGCTTTATTCATGTAAAGATTGTTATGTTGTCTATATCCCTTTTGGGAGATGGTTTGTCTTGGCCATCGGAGTTGGACTCCGTGAATAGAAACATTGGCGCATTGTCATAGGTGACGATGTGTTGGATCGGGACATAAAGTGAATTGATTTGGATTAATAATTCTGTCTTGTCAAATCGATTCGCTTTAGACAATCATTTGTATTGTATCTTAATCCTGAGATGAATAATGGGCCCGTTGTCTCGATTTGTGTCTTTTGATGTACCAATGGGTGACTCCCACATCTTTATAGTGGCATGCATGCCGGTACGTTGGAGGCATGACTCTTGGTAGCGTAGACTTGTTATTCATAGATATGGAATCCATAGCTCCTCTTTAGGAGTAATGATATCCTCTTATATGCGTTGTCCTGTAATTGGAAAACTGGAGCGCTCAACCATTTGGATACATAGGTGTAACCGAATGGTATACTATCTTTGGATGGTAAGTTTTCTAATGGTGAGACAATGGAACGTAAGATAAAAATAATCGGGAAGGTAAGACAGAACTTGTCCTTAAGCCGATTATGGATGATCATATGGGGATGCGATACACTATGATATGTCATGGAGACTTAGCTACACGAGCTTCGTAATTCTATAAAGTTCGAGAGTGCAGCTCCAAGCTTTTAGTGGAGTAGCGTTGGAGTTGATAATTGTGAAATGTATATCTGGGATATTGGGTTTCATAATTATCATGAGCTTGAACTTTATAGGTCCATTTTGGTCCCCTTTGCTAGCTCACAAAATCTTGTAACGACACGGCGTGCTTTTCCAATAATTGGTGACTTATGTCGGATTTATCAGATTGGTTTAAAACTTATAAGAATCAAATAATTCATGTCTGTTTATCGGTTGAATTAATTATGTAAGAAATTAGTTCAAGATGAACTTGTTGAATTATGGCGTTCGGATAATTCTTGTCTGTTTATCGGTTGTTTTAATTTTGGACAATTAGAACAAGATAAACTTGTAGAATTATTGTGAATTGATTTATTTTCTTAGAGATTATCTTGATAAAGTTTGTTTTGATCAGATATCTTTTTTATTGGGCTATTTGAATCAAAACTGAGACTTTATCCTTTAGAATCTCGGGTGGAAAATAAAAGATTCGCGGAGATTTTTTCTCGGCAGTTCGGCATGCCGGATGACGTGTTCGGCCTGCCGAACTGGCCAGTTCGGCCTGCCTATCTCACAGTTCGGCATGCCGACCGCGACAGCTAAGATTACGCGTTTTTCACGCGTATCTTATCAGATATTGATCCGAACTTGATTCTATTTCGATTTTTGAGACCTAATCTGATATGGACTGACCCCAAGGACCAATAGGTATAAAAAGGGAGTGAGTCTAATGATTTACTCAGATCAATTGGAGAGATTAAGAGTGATACTCTTCTAGTGAGCATCTAAAAACTCCCTGAGAGCTTTTGTTCACAAATCACGAACACTAGCTTTGGGTTCTCTCTATTGGTTGGAAGGAGAATCACCGGTGGAAGAGCTGTACGTGTGAGCCCACACTCACTCCGGTTGTGGATAGAGAATAGCAAAGAAGACCAGTTGGTTGAGGCTCTTCTGGAACGTTACTTCTCTACACAGGTCGCGGAGGATCTTCAGCACACTGAGGTTAGTAAGATCTGTTTAATTTATACGTATAACATGTCAAACTTGTGTTTTGGAAAATACTCTGATGAAAAATTTTTAAAATTCCGCTGCGCACTTTGTTTCCAACAATTGGTATCAGAGCCGAAGTTTTTTACATAAATTTGCAAGTTTGTGATCATGTTATATGCATAAATTTTGTGATCTTAATCTCTCCAATGCTTGAATTAAATTTTATAGAGAGATGGCACTCTAGGTTTCTATATAATATATATGTTGTCATGGATTATATGGTGAATGTTTATTAATTAATTATGGTTGATTAAATTGTTGTTTAATTATTTATTAATTAATTAATACCGGTTATGGTTCCTTAGAGGTTAGAATGTGTATCTAAGTTTTTCATGTAATTAGATGGCGGTCTATCATCTCCGTCTAGGAATTATTATTTAATTTGTAAGAATTTTGTAATTAAATAATTATTCGGAGAAGACGGAACGAGAAGTCGGATCTTGAAGATAGATGATGGCGCCTCCATGTATTTCCTGAGTCTCTAATTTCATGTTTTTGAATTGTTGAAAATAAAATTGATGAATTGCATTGAAATTGTATTTTCTGGATTGAGGGTTTTCTGCTCGGTCGGCATGCCGGACCTCACAGTTCGGCAGGCCGAAGGTCACAAATCGGCAGGCCGGACGTACGGTCCGGCAGGCCGACAGTGGGGCAGAAATTTTGGTGCTCTACCGGCAGGCCGAACCTTCATGTTCGGCAGGCCGAACCACCATGATCGGCAGACCGATCACCCAGATCGGCCTGCCGACCGAGAGCTGCCAGGTGTCCAGAAAAGGTGCGATTTTTCAGTGCAGTTTTAATTTTATTTTTAGGACGATTCTGAGAAACATTAAATTTGGGTATGACCGGAAATATGAAGTGTTCGATTCATACGGGATTGAGGACTTGAAGATGGATATTACATGAAGAAGGATACAGCTTAAGGATTCAAGGATGAAGAATCGATAAATGTCTCGATTATTCTCTTGTAATCTTATTTTTTCTATTCTCTAGGGTGGAACCATAATATTACGGTTATTATTATTATGCTTGTAGCTTTGCTTGATTGCTTTGCTTGTCTGCATTATAATATGATTTACCATGTATATTGATAACATGTCATATAGAATAGGGAGTGCCGCTCATATTAAAATTGTTCATGCATAATTTTAAAATAAAACCTTGACTTCAAAAGATTGAGTGGGAGAAGGTTTTCGAAGAGAGAACCTAAGGCCTCCATCGTTGGTCCATAGGAAGAACATGATGGTCCCAACCCCTAGGAAGGGATTTCTATCATGTACCAGATTGGATCTCTGAAAGGATAGGGTATTTTAGTATGATTTATGGTTGCACACCCCTAGGTGGTGATTATAAATCATGGATAAAATATTAAAACGGTGGTTATACACTCACGTTAATTTTATTATTAACCTCCCCTAGGAGCTCTGTTAATAAAATTAATGGCCAAAGAAACGATTATTAGTATATGCTGGATCATACGGGTCCTGGATGGCATATATTAATCAGGAGGGGATCCGTGTTCCTGATTGAATTTGGCATGACTCCCCTAGGAGCTTGTTGAATTCTGAGTTGGGAATTATCGTTGTAAGGTTGTGATATTTTCAAGGTTTTGACACATAAACACATTTGTATGATTTTACATGATTGTGTTATCTTACTAAATTATTATATATGTTTGCTTATGTTTGGTATATGATTCTTTATTGTAGATTGAAAATGTCTAAAAACGCTTTATCATCGATACTTGACAAAAACCAATTAACCGGTGAGAACTATAATGATTGGAAACGGAACCTGGACATCGTCCTTTCCTTTGAGAAACTGAAATATGTTCTGACAACTCCTTGTCCTCCCGAGCCTACGGGAGACTCAAGTAATGAGCAATTCCAAGCGTACGAACGCTGGAAAGATGCTAATGATCAGGCCCGCTGCTATGTTATGGCAAGCATGAATAACGTGCTGCAGGCTCAACATCAGGATTATGAGACTGCGAAGCAGATCTTGGATAATCTTGAGGACATGTTTGGAGGCCAGGCCATAACAAAGCGGCAAGGGGCGCTTCGAAAACTCTTAAACTGTAGACAGAGACCGGGGACATCTGTAAAGGAGCACATGATGTTGGTCATGGGTTACCTCGCTGAGGCTCAAACCAATGGAGCCGACATCGATGCTGAAACTCAGATGACTATGGTCTTTGAGACTCTGTCTAAGGAATTTATTCCGTTTAGAGCTACTTTTAATCTAAGCAATAGACGGGATATGACCTTGACAGAACTGATGAAACAGTTACAAGAGTTTGAACTGCTGATCAGGGAGTCTCCTGCTGGTGGAGAGGCCAATATGGTAGCTGCTTCTGGTTCCAATCCTAACTCTGGGAATGGAAAGAAACAACGGGCCAAGAGTGGGAAGTCTTCTATTCCTATTGCTACCAAGAGCAAGAAGAAGAAGAAGAAGAACCCAAAGAAGCTTAAGTGCTTCTTTTGTGGTAAGGTCGGGCATATAAAGAAGCATTGCAAGGACTTCCTTTCCAAGGGAGGTAGGTGTGATCTTCTATATTTAGAAACTTGTTTGGTTGAGGAATCCAGTGACATTTGGGTCATAGATTCTGGTGCAACTAATCATGTTTGTGTTTCTCTGCAGGGATTCAAAGAAACGAGAAGTCTACTTCGTGAAGACTTAACGCTTCGGATGGGCGATGGATCCTTGGTCTCAGCGAAAGCAGTGGGAGATGTCCATCTTTATTTTGATAATTATAGGAGTTTAATTTTGCGAGATTGTTTTTATGTTCCTAAATTTAAAAGGAATTTAATTTCTGTATCTTCTTTATTTAAAGACTCCTACGTGGTATCTTTTAATGAAAAAGTGGTGATTCGTAAAAACAAATCTTTTATCTGTTCTGGATGGATGCAAAATAATCTATATTTTATCAAACCTAAGATGGACTTGTTGCTTAATGCTGAGATAAATGATAATGACTCAAAAAGACTTAAAACTTCTCACTCTAATAAGACTTATCTTTGGCATTTGCGCCTTGGCCATATTAACCTAAATAGGATTCAAAGGTTGGTAAGGGATGGACCTTTAAGTCACTTAAAGGTGGAATTTATACCTCAATGTGAGTCTTGTTTGGAGGGTAAAATGACCAAAAGACCATACGGGTCTAAGGGCAATAGGGCCGAAGGGGTTCTAGAACTTGTGCATAGTGATGTTTGCGGACCGATGAACATCCGGGCACGAGGAGGGTATGAGTACTTCGTTACTTTCATTGACGATTACTCTAGATATGGGTATGTGTACCTAATGCACCACAAAAGCGAAACTTATGATAAATTCAGGGAGTTTCGGGCTGAAGTGGAAAAGCAATTGGGTAGACCCATAAAGGCACTTCGATCAGATCGAGGTGGAGAATACCTTTCTGATGAGTTCTTGGGACACTTGTTAGAGAATGGGATTTTATCCCATTTGACTGCGCCGGGTACTCCGCAGCAGAATGGCGTAGCAGAGAGAAGGAATAGGACTTTGTTGGACATGATTCGGTCCATGATGAGTTATTCATCATTGCCTTTATCCTTTTGGGGATATGCACTACAAACCGCATGTTATCTTTTGAACAATGTGCCTTCAAAATCGGTCCCTAAAACTCCTCACGAGTTGTGGACAAGACGGAAAACATCCTTAAACCATATTCGCATATGGGGATGTCCAGCTCATGTCCTGTTTAAGGATCCGAATAAGTTGGAAGCACGTTCAGAAGTTTGCGTGTTTGTAGGATATCCAAAAGGGACTAAAGGGGGTTATTTTTATAACCCGAAGGAAAATAAAGTCGTGGTTTCAACTAATGCAACTTTCCTTGAGGAGAGTTACATGAACGACTTTAAACCTCAAAGCAAAGTGGTGCTTGAGGAGTTGAGGGTTAATCCGTTTACTCCAGAGGTTCCGAACGAAACCAATCCGATCGGTGTAGAAAAACCAAACAAACCTGAACAACAACCTCAGGGGCTTCGGCGTAGTGGGAGGATCGGGCGTCAACCTGAGAGGTATATGTTCAATGGGGAGGTCTTTTTGGCTGAACCGGATGAACATGACAGGGATCCTTATACTTACGCAGAAGCTATGGAGGATGTTGATTCAAGACTCTGGACAGAGGCCATGAACATTGAGATGAAGTCTATGGAGACTAATCGGGTCTGGGAGCTTGTGGATCTTCCCGAAGGGGTAAAACCCATAGGGTGTAAGTGGATCTACAAGAGGAAAAGAGGAGTGGATGGAAAGGTCGAAACCTTTAAGGCTAGACTGGTAGCTAAGGGTTATACGCAAAAGGAAGGAATCGATTATGAGGAAACCTTTTCGCCTGTAGCCATGCTTAAGTCCATCCGGATTCTCTTGTCCATAGCTGCCGCTCTCGACTACGAGATTTGGCAGATGGATGTCAAGACGGCTTTTCTGAATGGCTATCTTGATGAGTCCATTTATATGGAACAACCAGACGGGTTCAAGGTCACGGGTCAAGAGGGTAAGGTTTGTAAGTTGCTAAAGTCTATTTATGGACTTAAGCAGGCTTCTCGTTCTTGGAACATAAGATTTGATCAAGTGATCAAGACTTATGGGTTCTCACAAAATGTGGATGAACCATGTGTTTACAAACACATTAAGAATGGGAAGGTGGTTTTTCTACTACTCTATGTAGATGACATTCTGCTAATTGGCAATGACGTTGGGGCGTTGTCATCGGTCAAATTATGGTTGACCAAGCAGTTTGACATGAAGGACTTGGGTGAGGCTAATTTTGTTCTCGGTATCCAGATCTTTCGGGATAGGAAGAACAAAATGATAGCTTTGTCACAGGCCAGCTACATAGATAAAATTCTCAGGAGGTTTGCAATGCAGGATTCCAAGAAAGGTGGGCAACCATCTAGGTCTGGAATTACTCTTTCTAAGAAAGACTCTCCAAAGTCTAATGAAGAAAGAGAATACATGAAGAAGGTGCCTTATGCTTCGGCAGTAGGTAGTCTCATGTATGCCATGCTTTGCACTCGACCAGATATTAGCTATGCGGTCGGGATTGTGAGTCGATTTCAGGCGGATCCAGGACCAAACCATTGGGTTGCGGTAAAGCATATTTTCAAGTACCTGAGAAGGACTCGTGAGTATATGCTTGTGTATTCGGGTGAGGATTTAACTCCTCTAGGATACACTGATTCGGATTTTCAATCCTGCTTGGATTCTAGGAAATCGACTTCAGGGTTTGTGTTTACTCTGGGTGGCGGTGCCATCAGTTGGAGAAGTGCGAAGCAAGATTGCACTTCGGATTCAACGATGGAGGCCGAGTATGTGGCGGCTAGTGATGCTTCGAAAGAAGCAGTGTGGCTCCGCAAGTTCCTTGGGGATGTTGAGGTAGTTCCTGGTGTGGATAAAGCGGTATCACTGTACTGTGATAACAGTGCGGCGGTAGCTAATGCTAAGGAACCAAGATTTCACAAGAAGAGTAAGCATATTGATCGGAAGTATCATGTGATAAAGGACTTCGTTGAGAGCGGGCATGTCACGGTGTGCAAGATCGCGTCAGAGGACAATTTAGCTGATCCATTTACGAAGACACTTTCTGGGAGAGTCTTCGAAAGGCATGTGGAAGCTATGGGGATGCGAAATTTGCAGTATTTACTCACTTAGTGCAAGTGGGAGATTGTTAGACATGTATGCTCTAAGGAGTAAAAATGTAATACGTTTTTGGAGACATTTTTTATCAATAAAGAATTTATTCATTTATATATACCAAATATTGTCCTCTTTACGTTCATATTTGTTGAATGTATGATAAGCAAACAGTAGTCTGAGACTGTCAATCTAAACCTTAAGAGTTGGGCATATGATGGGATGATTATGCGGTAGACACGACTCTTAAGGTGATGGTCTAAAATATATGATCCGCAATCGAGGGAATAAAGTTGGGCGCTTTATTCATGTAAAGATTGTTATGTTGTCTATATCCCTTTTGGGAGATGGTTTGTCTTGGCCATCGGAGTTGGACTCCGTGAATAGAAACATTGGCGCATTGTCATAGGTGACGATGTGTTGGATCGGGACATAAAGTGAATTGATTTGGATTAATAATTCTGTCTTGTCAAATCGATTCGCTTTAGACAATCATTTGTATTGTATCTTAATCCTGAGATGAATAATGGGCCCGTTGTCTCGATTTGTGTCTTTTGATGTACCAATGGGTGACTCCCACATCTTTATAGTGGCATGCATGCCGGTACGTTGGAGGCATGACTCTTGGTAGCGTAGACTTGTTATTCATAGATATGGAATCCATAGCTCCTCTTTAGGAGTAATGATATCCTCTTATATGCGTTGTCCTGTAATTGGAAAACTGGAGCGCTCAACCATTTGGATACATAGGTGTAACCGAATGGTATACTATCTTTGGATGGTAAGTTTTCTAATGGTGAGACAATGGAACGTAAGATAAAAATAATCGGGAAGGTAAGACAGAACTTGTCCTTAAGCCGATTATGGATGATCATATGGGGATGCGATACACTATGATATGTCATGGAGACTTAGCTACACGAGCTTCGTAATTCTATAAAGTTCGAGAGTGCAGCTCCAAGCTTTTAGTGGAGTAGCGTTGGAGTTGATAATTGTGAAATGTATATCTGGGATATTGGGTTTCATAATTATCATGAGCTTGAACTTTATAGGTCCATTTTGGTCCCCTTTGCTAGCTCACAAAATCTTGTAACGACACGGCGTGCTTTTCCAATAATTGGTGACTTATGTCGGATTTATCAGATTGGTTTAAAACTTATAAGAATCAAATAATTCATGTCTGTTTATCGGTTGAATTAATTATGTAAGAAATTAGTTCAAGATGAACTTGTTGAATTATGGCGTTCGGATAATTCTTGTCTGTTTATCGGTTGTTTTAATTTTGGACAATTAGAACAAGATAAACTTGTAGAATTATTGTGAATTGATTTATTTTCTTAGAGATTATCTTGATAAAGTTTGTTTTGATCAGATATCTTTTTTTATTGGGCTATTTGAATCAAAACTGAGACTTTATCCTTTAGAATCTCGGGTGGAAAATAAAAGATTCGCGGAGATTTTTTCTCGGCAGTTCGGCATGCCGGATGACGTGTTCGGCCTGCCGAACTGGCCAGTTCGGCCTGCCTATCTCACAGTTCGGCATGCCGACCGCGACAGCTAAGATTACGCGTTTTTCACGCGTATCTTATCAGATATTGATCCGAACTTGATTCTATTTCGATTTTTGAGACCTAATCTGATATGGACTGACCCCAAGGACCAATAGGTATAAAAAGGGAGTGAGTCTAATGATTTACTCAGATCAATTGGAGAGATTAAGAGTGATACTCTTCTAGTGAGCATCTAAAAACTCCCTGAGAGCTTTTGTTCACAAATCACGAACACTAGCTTTGGGTTCTCTCTATTGGTTGGAAGGAGAATCACCGGTGGAAGAGCTGTACGTGTGAGCCCACACTCACTCCGGTTGTGGATAGAGAATAGCAAAGAAGACCAGTTGGTTGAGGCTCTTCTGGAACGTTACTTCTCTACACAGGTCGCGGAGGATCTTCAGCACACTGAGGTTAGTAAGATCTGTTTAATTTATACGTATAACATGTCAAACTTGTGTTTTGGAAAATACTCTGATGAAAAATTTTTAAAATTCCGCTGCGCACTTTGTTTCCAACACGATCGGACTCAATACTCTCATTCGACTTGGAGACACTTATTGACCAATTTTGGGAATCACTTAGATCACTTATCTTATATTTGGGGATTACCTGTTTAGGATTAATCGGTCGAGTTTAGAGAATCTTTTAAACTTTGTAAGCCTTCTACTCGATAGCTAGAATGTAAAACTCGAAAAGTTTGTAAGCAATATAAGCTAGAAGAATGCAAGGCTTCCTCTATTTATAGCCAAAGGTTGGGCACAAGCGTTATGATTACATTTGTTAGGGAAATAACTAATGGTAGGTTGACATGTGTCAATCGAATTTGACCGACTACCCCAAAGAATCTCTCATAACCCGAGGTCTCGATGACAAGTATCCAAGGACAATTCAGCAGACTAGCCCTACTCGGGCAAAGTACAACCTGGTCGAGCACTGACCAAGTGCATTGGGGAACTATTGTTGGGGGTATGCTTGGCGCCATTCTCCGAGGAACTTACCTCGACTGTCTAACCATTATGCTCAGTAGATGTCATTTTTAGAGCTTATACTACTCCTCTTTGATCGATAATTCTTCCCAAGGTGATATTCCAAGCCTCTTTTGGCCACCATACTAGATATTGCCTCCTCGGGAAGAGCACGTGCTTGGGACGAACAAATACAACCTTAAACCAAGTAGTAACTCATCTCTAAGGCCAACACATGGCCTTATTACAACCTTTAGATAAAAGGGTTGACCACCTTTTTGGGTTTGTGACACTTATCACCTACCCCTTGACACCACTTAATGAAACACCCAGGTCATGGGTCAAATCCACTTTAGACTCAGCCTAAGTGGTACTCCATCTAAGAGGTACATTGATTTTTTCTCACCTAACCTGACTCTCAATCTCAACCGAATTGGTATTTGACTTGAGCTTTAGAGAGCCCTTGGATAGCACCACACCTATGTCCCTTTGACCTCTGAAATGTACACTCTTCTTGTTGCAGGTACTCCTCGGGAAGCCGATGTAACGCCCGAGAATTTCTAATGCATTAAAAATACATTAAGTTAAGGATTATATTAAGAAATACAGTTTTAAAAAAACACTGTATAATAACATAAAAAATTAGTATTAGAAAAATGCAGTGTAAGGAAGTACACTGATAAGGTTATGCAGTATGAAAATTATATTGCAAAAGTAATACAGTGTAAACATTGGACTGTTTAAGTTAAAACAGTGTAAAAATAATACTATTTAGAGAACATGAATAAATAAGAAATGTTATGTTTGGCCTCCAAAAATAAACCAGAGGCAAGTAAAATATTTTATACAGTTAAGAATATGTTTTTGCACTGATTTTACTATGACAGTATAAGAAAAATACTGTTTGGTGAAAAATTACACAATGTAAATTTTGGGGTCCATCAAGTGGACACCCGATTGAATTTTATTGGGCCACCAAGCCATGAAAGGTGGCCTAATCCCATTTGGCCACATGGTAAACTAATGGATTACCTAATGAGTCACCCATTTGGATAAGCTTGCATTTAATGTTGAATTAAGCCACAAAATCCCATTTTCTTCTTCCTCCCAAAACCAGCAGCCATGGATGAGCACTCCCAAAATTTTTGCAACTTCACATCTTTGCAAAATTGATCCCATTTAAGTTTAAGAAGGAAAGCCCAAGGATTTTTATCAAGTTTTAGGGTAAAAACCTTAACTTTTTTTCAAGGTTTCTTAGGGTTTTCTCTTGGATTAAGGAAGGAAAGTGATTCAAAGTGTTTTTGTATAAAAAGGATGTTTAGGAGGGAATTCAAAGGAGCCTTGGAATGCTAGTAGCTCAAAGTTTCCATTTGGGGTAAGTTTTAATTTTTTAAAGTTTTGAAATTATGTGGTTTTTAATTTTATTTTTATTCTTTCAAAAGTATGTGGATTTCCAAGTGAAATTTTGGTTAAATTTCATGGAAATATGAATCATGACATTTTTGTAATTCTAATGTTAGTTATGCAAAAGTGATGTGTGGGCAAGAAAATGATTGAAATAAGTGTTGGAACTGCCCTTGTAAGGGCAGAGATGTTGATTAAAAATAGATTTTTACAAAAATGCTTCAAAGACTAAATTGGAAGAAAAAGTTTGTTCTCGACAGAATTAAAAAGTACCCTAAAACACCTATGTACAGTGAAAATTTTAAAAAAGTTACAACACAAAAGTTGTAGATCTCGACAAAACTGTTAGGTATTGCAAATAGTTCATTAAAAATCTCAATTGTTTGAGAGATTTTAATTTTACAAGAATTTGTTAAAATTGGAAAAAAATTTTAAAGGGCAAAAATATTATTTTTCCAAAGGATTTTGAATATGGTACTTTGAGCAAAAATGTTCCTCATGAAAAATGAGGACTAATGGTTTAAAACTATTATTTTTGTTTCTGGGAGAAAAATGTAAATATTTTTATATTTTAGGCCGAAACTGTAAAATTATGTGAAAACTGAATTTTCACTAGGAAACGTTGGTTTCCTACACTGTTGTAGGCAGTAAGTACCATAGATGCTAAGTTTTTTAAGAAATTAAAGTTTAGTTAAGAAATAATGGAGGAAAAAGAGTTAAGGGCAAAATGGTCATTTCATGAAAAAAGCCAAAACGGACTCAAAACGCCTGATGTCAGGAAACGCTCCTAAGTGAGGATTTTTTCGTAATATGTAAGTAATGAAATATTATAGTTAAGCAATATATTTTATAGAATTAAGAAATGGACGAAAAACCTATTAAGGGTAAAATCGTCATTATAAAGGTAAACGGCTAAAACAGAGTTGAACACTCCAAATTAGTATAACGTTCTTAGACGAAAAATGTTATGTAATGCATTAAGTAACGAAACCGTCACATGAAATAGGGGATTTAAGAGGAAATGAATGTATAATGTTTACGTTTTATTATCAATTGAATAGATTGATAATAAAGAAAGTTAACTAATAAGTCGGGTGTCTATGATCAGGACACAGAGACCGACTAATGGAAAGAAAAGGAATGGGAAAGAAATGGAATAGAGAACGCTAGAGCATAGTCCGGGTAAGTTCAAACCTCACCTACAACATGAAGTAAATAATTTTTAAATGTTATATTTATATATATGTTTGTAATTGTTACATAAGTTGTTTTAAAAAGTATGTTTGTATCTGTTATACAAAAAGGTTTATAGTTTAAAGTAAGATTTGCAATGTATTTGCAACTATTATGTTAAAGCATGATTACATTTGATCTGCATAAAGTTTAAAAAGTTCAAGTAAAAGTTTGCAATGTATTTGCAAAAATTATGTTTAAAATATGTTTTGTATTTTGTTAATGCATAATGGTTTATAGTTTTATAATGTTTTATAGTTTAAGTTATAAGTTTTATGATGCATTTGTTATGCAATAAGTTTCAGAATAAAAGTTATACTTTGTAAAATGTGATTTCGTTATATGTTGCATTTGTTAGGAAATAAGTTGCATTTGTTATGCAATAAGTGTTAGAATTCAAGTTATGATTTGCAAATGTGTTTGCGTTTTATGATGCATTTGTTATGCAATATTTTGCATTTGTTATGCAATAGTTTTTATAGTACAAGTTATGAATTGCAAGTGTGTTTGCATATGATGTGATTACATTTGATATGCTCACTAAAGTTAATAAGAAGGTAACGTAAAGATAAGAAAAAAAGTGTCGTACCAGCCTCCTTGTTGTGAGATAATAAAAGTAAAGTTAAAGTTTGATCTCCTAGATGTGAGGTATATGACCTTGAAGTTCAATGGTCTCAAGTCTTAAGCATCATGTTTATGATCTCATGATTAATGATGTTGATACAAACACTAAAGTAAAATAAGGAAAGCTAAAGTAAGATAAGGAAAGATAAGGAACAAGGATAGAAAATTAAAGTAAGGTAAGGAAAGTTAAGGAACACAGGTAGAAAGTTAAAGTAAGAAAATAATATTCATAAAATGCTCATAATTGAAGTTCATAATTGAGCATAAATGAAAACATGCATTTTGATTTTATTGGTTTTCCTTGTTATAAAATATTTATATGCTATGGAAAATATTCTGAGGAATGTTTTATATTAGGTGTTTATAAAAACATAAATGACGTTTATGAGGAGCAATTTGAGGATTGTTTTACGTTAAATATTTATGAAAAACGTTTATGAACAACGTTACAGAAATGCTTTATGAAAACGTTTTAGAAATGTCTTATGAAGAATGTTTATGAAAACCGTTTTAGAAATGTTTATGAAAACCGTTTTTAGAAAAATGTTAGAAGAGAAAGATTTTTATGAGGAAAGTTTTTAAAGCATGTTTAAATGCTTTGTGAGATTTTGTATGAACTTATTGAGCGAAAGCTTATAAAAAGTTTCTTTATGTTGTAGGTAGTATGTGGGCGACCAATAGGACTCGTTAGAAGAATTGGGTGTTGCGGAGGACAGATGCGAAGATTTGGATATGGATACCGCCATAGTTTGCTTCCGCTACACAAATGAAAGGTTTTCCATTATTTAATGTAATGTTTTCAAAATATTGAGAAAATCACAATTTTAATGAATGTATTTAAAGTTTTACAATATATTTATTAAATGTTTTATTTTCTTATAAAGTTAAGTTTTGATCAATGATTCAGTAAATGTTTCTTATTAAGTTTTAAGAAACGATTTGAAATAGTTTTAAAGTCAAGTGCTGAGCGAGGGCTTAACTTGAATGGCGATAGAGGTCGCAACAATTTTTAAGTACGTTTAAAGAACGTTTTTTTAAAAAATTTATTTCAATATTTTTCTTACTAAGTAAGTAAGATTACTATTTAAGTAATGATGTTTAAGTAAGTAAAGTAACTGCCCAAAAAGACGGGTCGCCACAGCCAAGACGAGCTGGACAGGTAGTCCGACCACTGTGTGCAGTTGCACATGGAGTTGATCAGTAGTAGAGCATCAACAAATATTAAACTTTAGACTTGTATAGTTTTTCGAGTACTATAATTTCTTTGTCAGTCGTAAAATAAAACTCTATCACTAAACGAGTGTTTGTTTGAAAAACTAGTATCAAGAGGTACCTTTTGTTTAGTTTTAAAAGTTACCATAAAACTATATATTAAAGATAATTTTCTTTCAAAAAATTTTTCTTCATGAAAGTTTTTCATTTGATACACAAGGTCTAAAACAATTCATGTTTATCAAAATCCTATTTTCTGTCTTTAGCATATCTATTTATGGTGATTTTCATGAACTTCACTAATTAAACTCTTTTATAAAAGTTTTGAATGTTTTTATTAATTCAATCTAAAGTCTACTTTAGAGGCATATTCTTATAAAATTTTCTCCATAAAAGTTCCTTGTTTGGCCAGGATCTAAAATTTTTGTATTTTACAAAAATCATTATTCGGACTTCTAGGAAGTCGTTTTCGTTAAAGACCAAAAACTACTTTTACCGGTTCAAAATTGACAACTATATTTAACTGCTTATAGTTGTATTATAGATGTGAAATTTTAACTTTTTTTCTTCAACGAAAGTTCTTCATTTTGTCAAGATCTAAAACTTTTATTTTTTGTAAAATTATAATTCGGTCTCGAAACAACCCAGACGCTCAAAGATAAAGGCAACCCTTTTTTGACAGTTTTTGGCTAGTTTTGAAAAACTGTCCATAACTATATTTTAGAGGCAAAATTTGAAAGAGTTTTTTTTCATAAAATTTATCCGTCTTATCGAAATATGAAACTTTCAGGTTTAGCAAAAATTGTGATTCGGTCTCAAAACGGCCCGAATCGACCAAAAACATTGGCCACCTGGAGAGAGGTTTTGGACAACTTTGCCATTGTTTTGGACAATTTTGGAACACTATTTAGAAACCCGATCTAAAGTCAAAATAGTGTTTTCTTACATGAAGTTTTATTCAAAACATCAAAATCTAAAAGTTTCGTGTTCGAAAAAATTTTAAAATCGGACTATAAGGACTCGTTTTGGAGTTCAAATTTGGAAAAATTTTCTACAAACATAAACCATAATAAAATAAACTAAAACATGCACAAACTAAACTTTCACAACATAAAGCTTGTAAAAATTATACTAACAACTACATGGAACTTATTACATGCTATTTCATCACAAAATCATAAACTATCTTAAGAAAAATATAAACTTTGTTCAAACCTAAAATAGAAGTGAAAAAGTGTAGGAAATACCCTTGATGATCAAATTCTTTCATAGTCTAGCTATTCCTCCTTCTTGGAAATTTTGGTTAGCGATCAAGGATGCAAGGAATGGAAGAAAATTTAAAGAGAACGGCTAAGGAGAAAACCAGTTTTTGCTTAGAGTAAATGAGAAAAGAAGTGAAAAAATGCTAACTTGAAATGAATGGTTATATATATATATATAGACAAGTTGTTAATTTGTCGTAGCTTTTAATATTGTTAGAATTAAGCTCTTGATTAAGCTTAATTGAATTAAAATTTTGTATTAAAGGGGGCTAATGTTGGTGGCCAAAGGAGGGGGGAGAGAGATGAGAGATAGAATCTCATGATGACTCCAAGTATATTATCAAATCAAGCTTAAATTAAAGTTTTCTTCAAAGATTCCTTTTAAACAGATATAATTTGTAAAGGCTAAAGGAGAAAATTGATTTTCAACTGGTCATTTCTTATTGTTTACTCACAGTTCAACACTAATATTCAAATAAATCGATATTGGTATTAATTCTTGATCGCGAAATAAAATGGAACTGATTTAAGTCTTAAAATTACTTCTAGGCTAAATAAAATTTAAACTTGACTTTTTTCTTCATTTTGCATCGATTATGACATAGTCATTGACAGTGTTAATTCCCGAGCTTGGATAGCACTTTTTATCGAAAATGCTACTCGCATAGTTTTGATTTTTAACTAATTGGCAATTAAGGACTAGTTGAGCATTTAAGTGTCTTTGATACAACTAATATCGTGCTACACTTGAAATTTCTTATAATCAAAAATTTTAAGTTATTTACAGATTGAAGTTTCTTTAGCTTTAAATCGTGGCGAGAATTATTAATTAAATTATTTAATTACAGAAAGTTAATAAATTTAACTTTAAAATTTACTATAGAATTTTAAAATACTTATATTAATTCCATAATCTTTCAGTCAAAAAATTGATACATGGTATTTTCTAGGAAAATCTTTGACTTAAATACATAAACTACGTTATTTAATTTTAGAATTTTCTCTGTCATTACACTGTTTAGATGGTTCAGTTTTGTGACACCCGTTATTCTCCTAACGGGTATTGAGGTAATTAAATTAATTTTTAATGTATAAAAAAAATTGCTTCATTTAAATTTATTTTACAATATTTATTTTTATCTATTTTTTTTAAAATTTTCTAAAATTCTCCTATATTTATTTAGTATGATTACTAAAAAGCCTTAGAACTTCTAATAAATCTCAAAAATGTCATATTGGCATTATGTGTGTTAAAGTCTTTAGATGAGACATAAGGATATCTTTTCCAACTACTCTTGACCCTCATTTTCTTTATTTCCTCCGTGACATGCTTCAACATGTCTCCTCTATAATTGTTTCTATCACTTCTCTTCAAAGACTTCATCTTTTCTTCCTTTCTCTTCCACGGTTCCCACACTCTTCTTCTCATTTCTTTGCTGAAGCAAAATACTTAGAGAACTTCTTCAAGGCAGCCATAAAAATCAGCCACCATCACCTCCATTTGAGCAAGAATTTCAGTCATACCGAAGTAAAGGAACCTGTTTTGAAGCCATTTCAAGCTTCCAACTAACCATAATCCGAGGTTAGAATCTTATGAACAAATTTAGTCTTTCATTTATAAATTTTCTTTTATACTAAAGGATTATTCAAATTTGCGTTCTTAAACCTAAGTATATGTTTGTTGCTATTTTGGAGCATATGTATGAAGTCTAAGTGTATATGCCCTAGACAGAAAATTTATATTGTTAAACTTTATAATACCTCTATGGGCAGTGGTTATTTCTTGAAATTCTAAGATTAAATTAAAATAAATTTTATGAATGTAGTTGTATGTTGTGCTTTAGTTTTAATTGTCCTTATGCACGCCTTAGGATCAATGGAGTATGGAGCTAACGTTAATTGATTCCAGGATTAAGAGACTGTTGATAAGCTTAAAAGGTAGGGATTCTATTACTCATCTTTTGTGAGGTTTTTATAGAATTAAAATTGATTGTTTTGCCGCAATATATATATATCTATGTTGAACTGATATTATATGATTATCACATATGAAACTATGACATGGACTCGTCTTGTATTGTACGGCGAGGAACATAATGAATTGACACATGTTATAAATTGAGAAGCATGGTTAGGAAAACTAACTCTATTGATAATGATTCAATATAGAGAAATTGTGAGACATGAAGAGGGCGACGGTTACGTCCTTGGGCATGAATACCCTAAAAGGTAAAATAGGGGGAAGGCGATGACGCTTCCTTGGGTTGAAAGTCCCAGAACACACTGTACAGGAATTGATTTGGTGAGGACTCGGGGCTTGATGTCCCCTCACCGGAACACCCTTGGAATGTTTATAGGGTGATCAAGTGCGCCCATTTGGGTTTCGATGAGTTGAGTGATACTCAATTTAACATGGATACCTAGGAACAATGATGATTGGTAATATTTGTATAAATGTGTAATTATGACACTTGGTAATGATTAACTACGGTATCCATAAGATGTGATCATAATAAACCTCATAATCTGGAATATGATGTAACTTACTAACCATGCAGATTTTAATGTGGTAATGATAAAAACCTAAAGGTGAGTAATGGTTTTCTCTACTGAGCATAGTGTTGCTCATTCCCTTATGTTTATATCTTTTCAGGACTCACTAAGTGTAAGGTGGCTACGAGAAATATAGTTGAGGACGTGATGTAGCTATATTACATTGGGACTGCTTCAATTGTTGAGAATGTTCTTCATGATAATGTAAGCATCAATTGTTACTTTCTGTGACTGTATTACAATGTGATGAGGGTTAAAATGATGATGACAACAGTTTATATTATTAAATTTAAGGTGCTACATTAAACTGTGGTTTAATTGTCGTTTATATTTTTATTTTTGAGTTGAGAGTTTTCATTTAAGTCCCGGGCAAATTTTATTTTTAAGGTTTTACTTTTATTATTTATTTTTATTTTATCTCATTAAAAACTGTTAACCCCCATATAGGGGCGTTACAGAATTTTTGGTATCAGAGCCTAGGTTCGGTTAACCTAGGGAGTGTAGCACCACTTTAAAAAAATATATTTTTGAGATGGTTTTGAAGCTAAATTTTCATTGTCATCATCAAAATGAACCTTCACATTGATTTATACAGTCTAGAAGGATGTAACATGGAAATGCCATAGAATGAAAATATCAATAGTTATATGAGTACAATAATTTTATAGAAGGAAAGTATTAATAGTTATAAGGGAATGATAATTATATGGAATGAGTTTATAAGTAGAATGCTTATGAGAGATTCGTATAATATTAGGATCTATAAGCATATCTAATTCGTATAAACGATGAGAAATTCGTATAGATACGAGGATTTAAAAGCCTTTTGTCTCGTGAAAAACAATAAGAAATATAAGGCTTGATTTATTGATTTTAAAGTTTAGCATAGATATGCCAAATTTTTCGTAATTGATTCAAACCTAAGTAATGATTATGTGTGGATTCGATGAAGCACATAAGTGTCAATGTCTTTTCTTAAAAGTTCTATATATTTGAGGAATATGATATAAGTTGGGAATCATGGTGTTGAATTTTGAGAGAGATAAATGTTAGACTTTTGGTCTGTTGAGACTGTGTAAAGTCTAGAATGCATGAATCTCAAAATTGGAATATTTTGTTACGTACATTGTATTTAAGTGTATCAGTGAATCTTTTGGTTACCTAAGGTTTTGTTATATGAGGAAATTATATATTGTATAAGTAGAATTGTGGGGATTGTAGATGTTCTTAAGTAGTAACATCAAGTGTCTTTGTTCGTTGATATGGTCTACGTTGAAAGACGTAAATCGTATTGATTTCAAGGTTAGTCGCATTCTAAACCCTTGGTAGCAATGATGATGAATCCATTGATAGATGTTGAGTATTAGGAATAACATATGGGTGTATGTATTGTTCAATAAGATTTTGATTAAAACAAAATTATTTGAGTTGCTGGAAGATTGTGTTGTTATGAAATGATTTTAAATATCATTCAGGAAGATCCTTGTTGTCGTTAAATTAGATTTGTTGTTCATAATTAACTTTATCTATAGTGGGCTTTGAATTGGGTTTAAGATTCATACGAATTGGTTTTCAATTTTATGTTTGTTATTTAACTTGTTCTAAATGTGTTAAGGCCCGAAACAACCTGACCATTTTCAACTAAGAACATTTGGGCCTAGTTCAAATCTTAAATCAGTTTGATTCACACTGTCTCTCCCACGTGGTCTCTATACGTGTCATATACAGTGGTTTAATCATTGTTTATATATACGTTTACTGTGCATAGGAGCTTATTTCTCCGAGTTCACTTTTTCTCTCTTAATTTGTTATTTTCTCTCTAAATCGCAAATCCTCTTCTTTTTCATTAAAAATTCTTCTTTTTCTCTAAAAGAAGAAGGAATTCTAGGATTCTGTAATTTACTATCTTAATTTTTCCTTTCTATTTACTCTTCTTTCATCTCATCATGGACCCAAAGTACCAACATCTGAGAAAGTATTTCCCATCACTCTCCCAAAAGATTCTCAGAAAGAAATACAAGGCTAGAATTACTCGGTTGTGGATTCTTATGCATTTTGGCATCCCTTGTGATGTGAGAATGTTGATAGAGGGGAAAATCCGTCCGAGTGACTTTAGTCAAGATGTCGGTTTACCAGGAACAGGTACCAGTCGAAGTGCAATGAAAAGAAGAGCTCGTGCCATCGTGGTCGCTTGTAACAAATGTGGAAGACAAAATTGTAACGGTAAATGTACTTCACCTGGTTATATGTCTACGAATAGAGAGGATAAAATAAGGTTTTGTAAGGATGGACTTTCAAAGGAGAACTTGGATAGCATCCATCCTCCTCTCCATGGTCACCCTAGTGGATATGTTCAAGGAGCTATTTTTAAACTCTGGCCTAAATTTTATACAGAAAGACAACGCCTCAGGAATATGGTATTTCTAGATCCTGTTTGTCAAGCCATAAGAAAACTGGATGGGGAATAAGTCATCGCTCTATAAAGGTTATTTAGTCTTTACTTATTTGAAGCAGTTTTAGCTGATGTTCAACAGTTTGTGTTTTTCTTTTACTCAGAAAATTTGCTTTTGTGTTTGAAATAATTGTGATTATTAGATTGATACAGTAAGTGTTAATATCTTATTTAATTTATGATTTTCTTAAATATATATATAATAAAATATATTATCTTATCAGACACGTCACATACGGTACAGTAATATGTTTGAATTTTGAAAAGCTTATCCAGATATTTCAAGATTTGTGTCTCAAATTTCAAAAGTTCTACAGTATTTGTCGTTTATATTAAATTTCTAGACTTGGTGTATATTTGTCAAAAAGTCTACAGTTGTGTCATGAGGGTCTTTTGTCGAATTGTTCTCAATTGTCAAAAGTTATACAATTAGAGTCTAATCTTTTTCAAAAAGTGAATCAGATTTTCTGTAAACTATCAATCACCTTATCTTACTTTCTTATCCGCACAAGATTTTGTTTAAATCTTTGGATTACCTTTTCATTACCTACTCGTCTATCTCTTTAGCCCTTTTTGTATATTTCTCATCTTTAAAATCTCATGTAGAACCCGAAGTCTAAGTGGAGCAGACATTAAGCAACCACTTCTATAAACCAAATATGTCTACCTCCCAGTCCACGAAGAAAATAAAGAATGTCTGTGTCTTTTGTGGTTCCAGCCTTGGAAAAGATAAAGCTTATTTAGAAGCTGCAAATCACTTAGGGCAAGTCCTAGCACACAAGAAGATTAACATAATCTATGGGGGTGGTAGTATAAAAATGATGGTAAATATGGCACTAGCAGCTAGGTCTAGCGACGCTACTGATGTAAGAATTTGGCCTCATATTCCAGTTGAAGGAAACCTTTGTAAGGAAGCCATAGGTAAGGGAGAAGGAGTCAGGAGTATCCCTAAAAATTTTAAAGACATAATCTATAATTCTGATGCTTTTATAGCATTACCTGGTGGTCTAGGTACTCTTGAGGAAATATTTATAGTTGCTTGTGGGCAATTGTTGGGCTTTTATTCCAAACCTTTGGGACTGCTGAACGTAAAGGGTTTTTATGACGGTCTTTTGAAATTTCTAGATTACGCTGTGGAAGAAAACATCACTACAGAATCGGAGAGACAAATCTTTGTCACTGCTTCAACAGCTGAGGAATTGATAGATAAAATGCAAATCATACATCCAGAATCCGACACTGCAACATCCAAGCTTGAATGGGAAAGGGAAAGCCAGGAGCGGCCAATTGATTTGAATCTCCATCTGTAATCTTTTTGTTTTATCTTTGGCATGTAGGCATGTGTGTCCGTATTTCGTGTGTTACGAATAACCGTTTGCCTTGTATTATGTGTTTCTTGTGGTACGTCGTTGTTAAATCTTTTAGATTCATTGAGCCTAATGCCGGGATGGCTGGATACGGAGTACTTGATGCTCTCAAAACGCATCCTTCTTAAGGTCCGATCTTTTGTTTATCGATGTTTTTGTATCCTATAAGCATGCATGATATGGATAGCTGGTATACGGAGTGCCTTGTACTCTTGAAACGTATCCGTATTATGTTTGTAATGTGTAATATTCTGTTAATATTATGTGGAAGTACCAGAGTCAGTTATGGGGATATTCCATATGAAATATGAGTATATTATTTGGATTGAATGTTTGTGTCATGAGGATAGCTGTTTAATGAAAAATATGTCGGGTTTGTCTGCAACTCTGAGATTCCGTTTAATATCTCTATGAATAAGTTTTATGTATGGTTTTGAATAAAAGTGTTTGTGATATATGTTTTATGATTATGTTTTAGTTTATTAGTTGAGGTATGAAATCAAATATATTTGACTTTTCCTTACTCAAAAAGGAAAAGGAACCTAAAGATGAAATATATAAAATTTCTCTGGCAATCTCCTTAAATGTGATTGTAAATCACAGTCCATGGACAATGAAGGACTGGAATCATGGTATGGTCAATATGTATGCCTGATCAGATTCTTAGACTATTATACGGTGTTACAAGTTGAAACTTGTCAGAAATACTCTCATTGAGGGATTTAGAATTTATAGTAAGATTTATTATGCAAGTAAATGAGTGGAGATACGATAACTTAAATTTGGAGGACAAAGAACATTAACGGTTTAGACTCAGAATTGGAATCATAGTGGAATCATAATTTTTACTAGTATTACTAGAATTGAAATTTCGGGGACGAAATTTCTTTAAGGGGGGTAGAGCTGTGACACCCGTTATTCTCCTAACGGGTATTGAGGTAATTAAATTAATTTTTAATGTATAAAAAAAATTGCTTCATTTAAATTTATTTTACAATATTTATTTTTATCTATTTTTTTTAAAATTTTCTAAAATTCTCCTATATTTATTTAGTATGATTACTAAAAAGCCTTAGAACTTCTAATAAATCTCAAAAATGTCATATTGGCATTATGTGTGTTAAAGTCTTTAGATGAGACATAAGGATATCTTTTCCAACTACTCTTGACCCTCATTTTCTTTATTTCCTCCGTGACATGCTTCAACATGTCTCCTCTATAATTGTTTCTATCACTTCTCTTCAAAGACTTCATCTTTTCTTCCTTTCTCTTCCACGGTTCCCACACTCTTCTTCTCATTTCTTTGCTGAAGCAAAATACTTAGAGAACTTCTTCAAGGCAGCCATAAAAATCAGCCACCATCACCTCCATTTGAGCAAGAATTTCAGTCATACCGAAGTAAAGGAACCTGTTTTGAAGCCATTTCAAGCTTCCAACTAACCATAATCCGAGGTTAGAATCTTATGAACAAATTTAGTCTTTCATTTATAAATTTTCTTTTATACTAAAGGATTATTCAAATTTGCGTTCTTAAACCTAAGTATATGTTTGTTGCTATTTTGGAGCATATGTATGAAGTCTAAGTGTATATGCCCTAGACAGAAAATTTATATTGTTAAACTTTATAATACCTCTATGGGCAGTGGTTATTTCTTGAAATTCTAAGGTTAAATTAAAATAAATTTTATGAATGTAGTTGTATGTTGTGCTTTAGTTTTAATTGTCCTTATGCACGCCTTAGGATCAATGGAGTATGGAGCTAACGTTAATTGATTCCAGGATTAAGAGACTGTTGATAAGCTTAAAAGGTAGGGATTCTATTACTCATCTTTTGTGAGGTTTTTATAGAATTAAAATTGATTGTTTTGCCGCAATATATATATATCTATGTTGAACTGATATTATATGATTATCACATATGAAACTATGACATGGACTCGTCTTGTATTGTACGGCGAGGAACATAATGAATTGACACATGTTATAAATTGAGAAGCATGGTTAGGAAAACTAACTCTATTGATAATGATTCAATATAGAGAAATTGTGAGACATGAAGAGGGCGACGGTTACGTCCTTGGGCATGAATACCCTAAAAGGTAAAATAGGGGGAAGGCGATGACGCTTCCTTGGGTTGAAAGTCCCAGAACACACTGTACAGGAATTGATTTGGTGAGGACTCGGGGCTTGATGTCCCCTCACCGGAACACCCTTGGAATGTTTATAGGGTGATCAAGTGCGCCCATTTGGGTTTCGATGAGTTGAGTGATACTCAATTTAACATGGATACCTAGGAACAATGATGATTGGTAATATTTGTATAAATGTGTAATTATGACACTTGGTAATGATTAACTACGGTATCCATAAGATGTGATCATAATAAACCTCATAATCTGGAATATGATGTAACTTACTAACCATGCAGATTTTAATGTGGTAATGATAAAAACCTAAAGGTGAGTAATGGTTTTCTCTACTGAGCATAGTGTTGCTCATTCCCTTATGTTTATATCTTTTCAGGACTCACTAAGTGTAAGGTGGCTACGAGAAATATAGTTGAGGACGTGATGTAGCTATATTACATTGGGACTGCTTCAATTGTTGAGAATGTTCTTCATGATAATGTAAGCATCAATTGTTACTTTCTGTGACTGTATTACAATGTGATGAGGGTTAAAATGATGATGACAACAGTTTATATTATTAAATTTAAGGTGCTACATTAAACTGTGGTTTAATTGTCGTTTATATTTTTATTTTTGAGTTGAGAGTTTTCATTTAAGTCCCGGGCAAATTTTATTTTTAAGGTTTTACTTTTATTATTTATTTTTATTTTATCTCATTAAAAACTGTTAACCCCCATATAGGGGCGTTACAAGTTTCTCCTTTCATAACATAATGCCATGCTCTAAGGGAGGGTTTATGCTTCGCAGTTGCTAACGGATGGAATCTTTCTATTGTCGAATCTGATGTGAGCAAGCTGGTAGATAGTGTGCAGGCAAAGGACGTTTTAGGCCTTTATGGTTTATTGATTGAAGACATTTATGATCTTTTTTCTACTTCAAATTGTAAGTGTATCTTTGGTCCCTGATTTGTGAATGGTTTTCATATTTTGGCTAGAGCTGGCTTAGGCTTAGTAGTCTCTTGTTCTTGGATTGATTTTCTTCCTCGCTAGATTTCTTGCGTGGTTTCTAAAGACTTATCCTCAATTTAATGAAATTCCAATGTATTTCCATTTAAAAAAAATTGAAGGAGAACTGAAGAAGTGGAGAACTAGGTATTATTTCTTTCTTCTTAGCATTAGGTTAACTCATAATTTGCTAAACATGGAGACACAATGGGTAGGGATTAAAAGATATGTATGTATAGTATCAATATTGTTTAAATTAAGATGGTCTTCCAAATACCTTTGAAGTCTTGAAAGCACTTTATAGTATTGCTGTTTTCTTATCTTGTATGCAACTAAGCATGTAAAGTACTTTTGGGTTAGTTTGGCATTGCTATGATATGTTGTTGCTTTTGCTGTGTTGTGCAGTAGACCAGAAGCAAATAGTTGTTTGGTAAATTTTTTCAAAACTACTATAAGAGTCAAAAGCAGAATTATTGGTATTTAATAAACTATGTATAAAATTGTAATAGAGATATACAATGACAAAAATAAACATATTTTGCTAAGCATATTTTTAATTAATTTTAATTTTAAGGCTAATATACGTAATATTTGTGCGTTAAAGTATTTACAAAAAATTGTTTATTAGGAAAATATTAAAAAATACAGAAATTAATAAAGCAAAAAAATTAAATAGGTAAAAAAAGATTGTGGCTTATAAAAGATGGCCTTTAAAGAAAGCAAAAATCTTATGAAAGAAGGAAAATAAGTTACAAGCCAAAAACATTAAAAAATTTGTATTTGATTTCTTATCATGATATCATCTTTTCAAGGAATTAAAAGTCTTTCAATTTAGTAATTATGTATTATTATTAAGGTTAGTTTAGTAATTTTAAATTATAAAGCTATAGTAAAAAAAGCAAACTATGGCTTGCTTCTCGACTTTTCTACTGCGCAACAATTTTTAGAAGCAACTTTTCAAAAATAAGGTTTACGAAACTCCCAAATTATTTTAGGCCTTTATATAAACTAAAAACAGCCTCTAAAAACAACTCCAAACGTGCGCTTTATTAGGTTACTTTAATTTTTTTACTCAATTTAAAATCGTATACTTATCATTCATTGTATTATGATCACTTTTACCATTTATATTTATCACATACACATGCCCTTTTAGCAAGCTCGGTCTTAACCATAATCTCGGTTATAAACTGTGTAAAACTCTCACATGTTAAAGTAATAATAAAAAAGTTACTATAACGTAAAATCTCATATGGTACAATAAAAACAGTTTTAACTAATAGTTTTAACAATCTTGTCAAATACCTTATTAGTATTTATGTCGAGAGTTTAATCTAAATCATGTATTATTATTTTCTTGGTAGATAAGGCCTAAAATTATGTATTTTTGACACCAGTGTGACCTAATCAGCTTCTTCCTTCACAAAAGAAAATTATTGTTCATTTATATGATACGGAATTCCCTTCTTTATTTATTCGGGGTTTTTCTTTTTTTAAAAAAAAACCATTGTCCTCGAGACGCATAATTCATACTATTTTTTTTTTTTCCTCATCAGTAACCTTTCTTCAGAAACAGGGGAAAAAAAAAAAAAAAACCCCTAACCCTAAATTTCCTCTCTCGCAACTCCATGGCCGGCGACGCCCAAGACTCGCACAAGCACCATCGGTCGGCCTCGGACGATGACGCCGATAAGTCCTCCAAACGCCACAAGCACCGCCACCACCACCATCGCCACCGCCATCACCACCACCGCCACGGCAGTCGAAAGCGCGAAGAGGAAATTGAAGCTCCTTCTCCTCCGGTAGCTCCTGTCTCCGCGACGCCAAATTCTTGGCCTGATGACGATGTAGAGGAAGGGGAAATCCTCGACGAGGAGGGTGGTTTCGGAGGCGGCGTTGACGGAATTCCGAAGCAGAAATCGGAATCTGATGCCGAGTCTGGTGAAATTCAGGCCTCTGGAGTTCGCGATCAATCGGACGAACGAAATCTGGTCTGTTCTGATTCCCCACAATTCCTTAATTTATTATCTTTTGTTTTAGATTGTCAATATGCTTTCTGTTTGGCCATTGAGAATAATGGTAAATATAATAACTAATAAAGCTTTAGTTTTAGAAAATCTGATTTTTTCGAGAAAGAATTGTCTTTTGGTTAGTTTTCTTAGTGGCCAAACGGAAATTTATTATGCTGTTTTATTTTCTTTCTTTCTTTCTTGTGTTTTTTAATTGTCGGTATGATCAATTTGATTTGTTGGGAGCTTGTTAGAGTACCCGAGTCAAATCTTTGTCTCATACTTTGCTTGCACTAGACGAACATGAGTGAATTGCAAAAGAAGTTTCTTTAGGCGTTTCAAACTGTGAAGACTGGTGGCTTACAGTTAATTTGTAAGAGCTAGTTACATGTATTTATTATGTTGTCTGGTCTTATGTATTCAAAATATTTGCACTTAATTTTTGCTTCCCTATTTTTTTTGCATTGCTTATCAGGGACTTGGAAATGGCAATGATTCTCCTTATTCTGAAGCAACTATACCAGTAAAAGAGACTAAGGGGAGCGATATTAGAAAATTAAGAACATTGGAAAAGGACGAGGCTGCTGAAAAATTGGCCTCAAAAGATGAACTAGTTTCCAGAGTTAGTTCAGCGGGTAATGTTAATGGGGTTCTGAACTTCCGGTGTCATAGACAGCATAGAGAATCTGGGTCACCTTCCAAAGGAAGTTATGAGAGGAGTGTTTATGATGAGGGAAATATGGAGGTTGATGGAAGCAAATTTGAAAATCAAATGAAGTCACCTTCACAGAGAGCTGGAGAAAAGTACAAGGTGGGGATGCGTTCGCCTTCTCGCAATAGCTATCGTAATAAAGAACATGATAGGAGCAGATCAAGGTCGTATGATCGTCCAAAAGAGAGATCTTGCTCACATAGTGTAGTGGAAGATGAGGCCCTTTCCAGAAAGAGATGCTATCTTGCTGATAAAAGCAAGACTGCATATGACTCGGACAGTGATGGGACAGTTCACGGTCGTGATGTCACAGATATGGCAAGGGACGATAATAGGAAACACAGTCCTGGTTATAAAAGCAAATATGTTGGAGTGGAGGACAAACATCGCAGCACAGGAGCTAGGACCAGAGAAGAAAGCAGGGAGAGGGAGAGTGACAGAGATAGGAAAAGGGAAAAAGAACGGGGAAGGAGTAGGGACAGAGAGATTGACAGGGATAGGAGATGGGAGAAGGAACAAGAAAGGAGTAGGGACAGGGATTTAGATAGGGACAGGAGAAGGGAGAGGATCAGATATAGAAGTAGGGACAGAGAAGTAGAGAGAGACAGAAAAAAGGAGAAGGAAAGAGATAGGAGCTGGGATACTATTGATAGAAGCAGAGATAGTGATAAGGAAAGGGAGAGAGGGAGGGACAAGTACAATGACAGAATCATGGATCACAAGCTGGAGAGGCGAGATGATGGGAGTAGAGATACGTTGAGAGATAGAGAGAGGGACAAACACAAAAATGACATCCACAGAGGACGAGATGGGTATAGACATTCTAGGAGCTCAACATATGATGAAAGGAAGCGCAGCAAAGATAGAACTGAAAAAATTTATCCAGCAAGAGTTCAGAGTTCAAAAGCTAATTCTTCAGCAGTGGGTGATGGCATAATGAAAAAGTGGGTAGTGGGTGATGGCATAATGGAAGAGTTGATTGTTCATCTTAGTGAGATATTTGGGCAAGCAGAAGTGCCCTCTTCTCTTTCTACACTTAGATTCTTACTATATTTCTTGGCTGCAGGGATGAAGACAGACAAGAAGACAATGAAGAGGCAGACACATTGCAGCTTGTTGAACAAGAGGAGGAAGATCTAAACCGAATTAAGGAGGAGAGTCGAAGGAGAAGGCAAGCAATCTTAGAAAAGTACAAGAGTCAGCAGTCACAGCAGCAGAGTCAGACGAAGGCTAATTTAGAGGGTGTGCAGAAAGGTACTTATCAGTTGATTTTCATGATCTTATTTCCTAATTGCCTATTTATGCTTAACTTGTGTTCTATACTGATGAGAGGGCGACCGTGGATATAGGTCATAACACTATATGATTAAGGCCCAAATTCTTTGGGTCTAAATTAAATCCCCAGCCCAATGTAAAAATTGTCCTAAAACCAGATCTGAATTAACTGAAATAAAGAGGCCTCATGAGGCGTGTGACATCACTTTGAGGTGCGAGCCTTACTGACCTCTCCTTAAAGCTGATGCCTTAAGGCGTGGATAACTAGCTCGCCTTGAAGCGCTCCTTGAGGCCTATACCTGTGGTGATTTTTAAACCTACTTGGTAGAATTTTCTTCTTTTTTGTTTTGTTTGGCATGCACATATCTTTGTTGATGGGTTAGTACCATAATCTAATACCTCTACGGCTGTCGGCTTGGCATTGGCTTATGGTTCATTCATGATATGACCTTGTTGCATGGTTATTTTTAGTGTTTTTGTTATGGCCTTCCTGAATTTTTGGTATTACCACTGTAATTACTTTCACTTTGACCAGATCATCCCAGTCCATCAACAGTCCCTTCCAGTTCTCGTCAAGAAATTGTTGATGGTAGGAGAGGAAGGATTGATGTCTTTGCTGCCGAATCATCGTTTTCTGTGGGAAAATCACCTCAACCAAATGGAGCTGCTGCTTCTGGTGGAACTAATGGCACCGGAGGACTTGGAGAGGGTACTCCAAAGGTTGTTCCCTGTTTTTTTCCTGCCCGTAATTAGTTTGATAGTTGAGTATTTGTACTTGTTTGTTGTTAAGCTTCATTTTCTTTGTTTATCAGATATCTTGGATATTCGATTTGTCAAAGCATGGTTTCCAATTTTTTGGAGGTTGACTGGGTTTGATGAAATTTATTTGCCAATTTGTGCAGAGTGAGAGGTCAGATGGAATGTTCTGCGATGATATTTTTGGCGAGACTCCAACTGGAATACGTAAATCTGTAAGCTCCATTTATGTTTTCTTTTTTTTATAAGCGTGTTATTCATTATTGATGTGGTGAGAAATAATATTCGTGCCTGGTTACTGTTTTCTTTTTCTTTTTCAGATCTTATTTATGCTGCATTTGGTTATTGTTATTGTTATGTTTGCTTAAAACTCCTAGATGCATTTTTTCCCTAACAGGTCCCAATTGCTTTGTTTTTGCCTTATTTTTCCCAGCTGGTTTGTAATTTACAAAGTAAATTATGTATCTGCTAGTAGATATAAGATATGTATGTATATTTTGGTCGTTTTCTTTTTGTTGGATCTTTGATTTAGTTAATACTTTTTGTGAGAGGGGTTATAACTGTTGGGTTTTTGTTTGATGTTCAATTTATTACTTTGTGAGTAAGTATATATTTAAAGCCAGAATTATAAAATTCACAATTATTATTTTATTTTGTTTTGTTTTATGGAGATTCACAATATTATCATTTATTACATAATAATTAAACTTTTTAGGATAAGATGAAATCTGTTATCTTATATGTCAATTAATTGATTATATATTTATTTAAAGAAAAGGGTAGTTGTGTCAAAATAAAGCAAGTTTCGTTCCATTCTATATTATTTATAAAACCTTAACCAAATAAAGGCATTAACTTCTTTTTTCATTTTATTCACACTCTTATTACCATTTTCCATTACTATTCAATCGCTTCAACCAAGCAGTGTAAACACACCCAAGATGATTGTAAGTTTTATTGTGGATAGCTTCACGAAAGATTTTGCTTACTCTCTCCATCTTTTCAGGGCAAAGGTGATGGTGTACGGATTGAAAGGAGTGCTCTTCATGATAACTGGGATGATGCGGAGGGTTACTACAGTAAGTATTTTATTGTAGTCAGAAATTGTTGCTTATGTTGTTTATCCTGGGGATGCTTACTTAGACTTGTCTGCCCTGATTGTTAAGCATTTATATCGCTGTGTCATTGACTCATTGGTCCCATCTATATGTTCTTTGATATATGTGCACGTTTTCATCCTTTCTGGATTTCTGTTAACTATGCTTTGTTTCTGTTCGTATTAAAGCAGATTATATACTGGAACAGTTCCCCATTACAATTTGTTCCCCATAATTTATTGCATGATGAAACAGAGAGGGGAAAAAAAGCATTCGAACTTGTTCCATAATGTTTGCGCTTTTAACGACTTTTCCTTTTTCTATGAAATTATATTAGCAGTGAGTTACCTACATAGTGGACGTGATGTAAATATCACATTCTAGGAGGAAGGACCCGTTTTAGCTTGTTTTATTTATTTATTCATCTTCTAGAAATATGAGTTGCTTCCCACATCTCCGCTTGTATTCCTTAAAAATTTCCTATGAAGGTTTGATTCTTTTTGAGAGCCAACACTAAGACAACGAGTGTTGATCTAGATGAAAGTCTGAATCATTTTTCTTTCTCTTTTTTTCTTCTCTCTCTCTCTCTCTCTCTCTGTATATAAGCTGTTGAGTTGCATGTTGTTATATGCGTAAAAAACATTTGGTAAATATTTTTCTGGGCCATTGTACTCTGTTTGCTCATGTAAATTTTGTTCATATACAGGCTACAGATTTGGCGAATTACTTGATGGTCGATATGAGATTACTGCTGCCCATGGGAAAGGTGTCTTTTCAACAGTAGTTCGGGCAAAGAATGTTAAGGCTGTTGACGGGGAACCAGAAGAGGTGGCTGTTAAAATCATACGTAGTAATGACACTATGTAAGTGATTATGATGTCACTTTTCCTGGATCTAGTGTTGTATATGTCCGTTTATGGAGCCATGTTGGCCAAGATTACTTTTTAATGTCATCAGTTAGAGAGAATTTATTCTTTGTTCCCAAAAATCTTACTCATATTCTTTTATATGGTGCAGGTATAAGGCTGGTATGACTGAGCTAGTCATATTGAAGAAGTTAGTAGGTCAAGATCCAGAGAACAAGCGTCATTGTGTTCGGTTTCTGTCAAGTTTTAAGTACCGGAACCATCTTTGTTTAGTTTTTGAATCTCTTCATATGAATCTACGTGAGGTTTTAAAGAAATTTGGACGCAATATTGGTCTCAAGCTGACTGCTGTTAGAGCATATGCCAAGCAACTTTTTATAGCGCTGAAGCATCTTAAAAACTGTGGAGTTCTTCATTGTGATATCAAGCCCGATAACATGCTGGTAAATTTAGTTGCCCTTTCATGGTTGGTTTTGTTCTTGCGCTTTTTTTTAATTGCTTTGTCTATTTTTCCAGGTAAATGAAGCAAAGAATGTGTTGAAACTTTGTGATTTTGGTAATGCCATGTTTGCTGGTAAAAATGAGATCACACCATACCTTGTTAGCCGCTTTTATCGTGCTCCAGAAATTAGTAAGTTAAACTCTTGAGCTGCTGTTTGTGACTGTTTAAATATTCACCATTTTCATTTTTTATTTAGTTGATTAGTGTTCTAAGTTGCGTTTTTTTTTAATTTATTTGATAAGTGTTCTAAGTTGCCTCTGAAGTTTTATTTAGTCATTATTTATTTTTAATTGCAGTTCTTGGCTTATCCTATGATTATCCACTGGATATATGGTCTGTTGGCTGCTGTGTGTACGAGCTATATACAGGAAAGGTTCTTTTTCCAGGTGCTACAAACAATGACATGCTACGCCTTCACATGGAACTCAAGGGCCCTTTTCCGAAAAAGATGCTACGCAAGGTCAGTATTTTTCTTTTCAATTTTAGATATTAGAGTCGTTCTGTTTTGTTAGAATTTAATATTTTTAAATTGATTCAAGATGATACAAGTGAATTGGTTTCTGTTGTTAGGTTTAGATTATCTAAAGGTTTGTGGTTATTTTACATGTTCATAGTGGTTTTGCCAAGTTAAAGACACCTAGATGATTTGGACTAGGCTATTTGTGGCATTCCAAAGCACAGATCAAAAAATATCCATAATAACTTGCTTGTTTCTCTGGCTTTTCCTTTTTGCAGGGGGCTTTTACGTATGAACATTTTGACCAGGATCTGAACTTTCATGCTACTGAAGAGGATCCTGTCACAAAAAAGGTGTGTGTCCGTTTGTTGGCTTGTATTCATGTATCAAGTTATTTACCATTTTATTTATTTATTTATTGTTGTTGTTATTATTTTGTAATTGTACATAGGATGCAATTGTTGGAGTTTATAGTTATCTTTTATTTTGATCAACATTTGATTTTGCCTTTGCAGGCTATCAAGCGGTTGATCCTCAACATAAGACCGAAAGATATCGGATCAATTATTTTGGGTTCCCCGGGTGAGGATCCAAAGATGTTGTCTGATTTTAAAGATCTTCTAGATAAAATGTTCGTTTTGGATCCAGATAAGAGGTTGACAGTATCTCAGGCATTAAGCCATCCGTTCATCACTGGCAAGTGAACCCTGTTGCTGATTTTCTGACTCCAGAATTCCTGTTCAGCTAGATATTTGTAGATTTTGACCTAATTCATGCTCAGCTTCTAATCCTTGGGCATCGTCTCTTCTCTGTGATGGCTTGAGAGCTTTCGACACGGTTTGGAATTGCTCAAGTCAAAATGGGTGATGTTTGGTTCAGGAGTACTCATGTGGCGGGTTCTTTCAGTGGAGTGTACTGTTTCTATTGTAAGACAACTAGCCAAAGGCGTTTCTTTTCCCTTGTAACCACCATTCATGATTAGCTGATGCGGAAATTCATTGTGTCCTAAGAATGTCTTTCATAATTATATATGTAGTTTGAACATTGGACCTAATTTGATATATCAATTTCCCTGAGCTGATAAGTTTTAGCCGATATGACGTGATCATTTTCCGTCCACATTCTTCTATTTTGTTTAACCTTATTGTCAAATTTCATTTGTGCATTGTTGTTTCCTGGTATTTGGACACTATATTGTAATGAGTAGAAGGTTTGCTGTACCATCCTTCAAGTTCTCATTGCTGTCCATTTCCTTAATTTTTTTTTCTTTTGATTCATTTGGGTCCTGGGAATTCTAATTTATTCTTTCGTTCAGGATTTCTTCCACTGCTTTGAGGGAACCTACAGTGCTTAGTTGCTTAAAAAGGCACCCAGGAGAAGGTACCTTGGTTTGTTTATTGGGAGATTGTTGTGACAACATTTAAAGTAGCTATCATAATTTTTTAACTTTGTGTTTGTACTGTTCACCTTGCTGAGTTCGTGGAAAATCTGATCTAGTTGAATTGGGATACTATTTTAGCCCTTAGATATTTCTCCCTGTTCTTTTGATGTGTTATTTGATAGTTTGCTTCTCTGGAAGCTGATTAAATATTCCTTGCCTTTTATAGGCGGTAGTCGTCTTCTAAGCAAATGCTTGCATCCTTGAATATCCTTTGTTAGTAGCTATCTCCACAGATACAATTATTTTTTTTATTTTTTTATTTTATTTTTTTCCCTGTTGACTGTGTCTATCCCTTTTATTTTTAGTGCCTTATCATCTATATATCTAGATGTAACTTCTAGCGAAGTTGTGTGAGTGAACGCTAGTGACCGAGTCTTTTTTATTCTATTTTCTTTTTTTGCCGCTTGTCTTTGCCTACATGCATATCCTAATGAAATTGCGTTACATCTGGTCCATGGTCTGGTCATCTTGGAGCCACGTGCATTGGAGGGTGCAGCTGCGGCATTGATGTCTGAGTTCCTTGGTGCGTTATTTAGTTTTGGCATGCTTTTTTCTTGAAATATAGTCGATTGTTATTGAGAAGAAAGAGAATGTTTTAATTTTACTTTCTTTGTTCTTAGGTTATGGCCCCCTATGCGTGTGGGACAATTGTAAGTATGCGCAAACCATGATTATATGTTTCTGCATCTTGGTAATATATGGTTTCTACTTTCTGATATTAAGTTTCTTGTAATGTCTAATAGTCCCCCTTTTAAAAAAAATGTCTAATAATCCTGAGTTAGTAAGAGTCATGAGTTCCATACATTGCATCTTTAGCATCTCTGAAAAGCTTCGTTAATCTGGTGCAGTTTATGTAAATGTTAAAAGGAATAGGTTTGTATTGATCTACCTTGTATGAGATCAATTTTGAGCATCAAGGTTGTAGATCTAGGCTTTTTGGTTCTTAATTTAGTATGTAGAATTGGAAGTTTTTGGGTATTGGAGATAGATTGACAAGTAAAAAGAAATAACTTGACATCTGAGTTTGGTTTCATTGATCGCGTGTTATGGCATGTCGTTACTTTTACTATGCGTTTTTATGGGCAACCAACATTAGTTTTTCAATGACAATGAACGTGTGAATCGCAAAATCATATGTTTGCATGTAAAACAAGGCAACAAAATTAGGATTTGGGGGAGAAAGGGTTTTGTACATCTTTTTTGTGCAAAGGGACATAGGTGAATGTAGTTAGCCGTTTAGGAATGAAGATGGTTTTCTTAGTCTCAGCACGACCAATTTACAGTCAGAGTGTACTTTCAGCATCAAGAATAGTTAGTTTCATATGGTGTTTCCAATTGATGTTGATTATCATTTGGTAAAACGAGTTACTCGTTTTATGGTGAATTTAATTTTGAATTATTGGTGTTATATTGGTCTTTCCTCTCCTGAGTGGCTCATTCAGTTTTACTCGAGGACTCGCCCCGTTACGGTTGAATGATGGACGTTAATTTCATTCTGATTCAACCGCTCTCGTTTTCTGTCTATCTATTTATTGTTGTACGTGAGAAAAAAAACGTTTAACAAGCGTTTTCATCAGAGCAATTATATATATATATATATATATATGTGAACACATGTCGTTCTCGTATTAGCTGTGCATTCTAAATTTCGCGAATTGGTATTCGTGTGCCCGTAGAATTTTGATTACACTTGCGCGCATGTATATGTATATGTGTTTGTATGTGTGTGTGTGTCCGTCCGTCGTCAAGTTATCAGACAGTCGCCAATCTCATCACAGCTCAGGACGCTAACTGGGATTAGCAGGTAAGGTCATGACGAGATATATGAATATATAGAGGTTTCTCGTAGCCAGTATGTTATTGTTATTGTTCCATTAAAGTGGTTATGTTCTTGATCCGTAAGCATCTAGGGTTCTAATGTATGTATTAATTGTAACTGGAATTTGTACAACTAAATAAAATACCATGATTGGTTTGGTTCATCTTGTTGGAGGTCTTGGACACTTAAAACTGGAATCTCATTTTTTATATTGGAGACTTAAGCTGTAAGTACTAAATTTGATTGTGAAAAAAGAAGGCCCAAAAGTGCTTCTTCTTCTTCTTCTTCTTCTTCTTCTTCTTCTTCGTTTTGGTTTATTCCAGCATAGGCTATGTTAGACCATGTTTACCTCGGTGTGAAGAATAAGGAGGGCGCTCAGATTTTGATCTTCTATTGATCTTTGTCCTTTGAGTAGCTCATTTGCGTTGACACTATTTGAAACGGTGGCAGGTTGCAAGTGTATAAACGTCAGTGTGGTTGGTCATAAAGTAAATGTTAATTTTTTCTTGGGTATTTATCTTTTTATATCTTTTATTTTAAGATAATTTAAGACATTTTTTGTTTTTAATCTCATTGAATCAATATTCTTAGATTAGATTTAATATACAAACTTATATATTGTTTTAGTCAATGGTTGATTTTGAGATTTTGACCTTTAGAATGATTAAATTATATATAAGTAAAATAAAGAAAAATTAAAACTTTTAAAACGTAAAAAATCAAAAATAAAAATATACAAAACATTGTTTTATATATTTTAGAAGTCAAAAATTTTAGTAAATTCAAAGAGTTTTAAATCATTAATACAATCCATGTACTTGGAATATATCCAAAATTTAAATGACTAAACGTAGATTCACCTTGAGGTGGCTATTTTTAAAAATGCATGTCGTGATTTTTTTATTTTAAAATTGAATCAATTGGAAATAAAAAATTAGAAAAAAACTCCTTTATGTGCATAATTAGAATAATACATGGAATTAGAAAGGGGATTGTTGTAATGCTTAGTCTAAAACTATTTGTTTGGACGGGAGTGATATTCGTTCTCTATTCATCTTTGGATTCTTATCTGATGGTCTAGGACGTAATCTTGGGCGTAAAGAATAAAAACTAAATAAGGTTTCTTTTTTCTTCTTACTCGATTTTGAAATGTTCTTTGAAGGGTTTTAGTTAGTTCACTTTTTTGAAGTTATTTTAATAGTTAAAATGACTTTAAAAAATCACAAAAAAATTAAAAATTTAAAAGGAAATTAAAAAAAAAAAGTTATCAATGAAAACGGAAAGAAAGGGATTTGAACCTTCAACACTAAAAACTCATACGATGGATTGCTAGGATTTTAGTTAGTTCACTTTTTTTTTTTGAAGTTATTTTAATAGTTAAAATAACTTAAAAATCGTGAAAAAATTAAAAATTTGAAAGGAATAAAAAGAAAGTTATTGATGAAAACGGAAAGAGAGGGATTCGAACCCTCAGATACTAAAAACTTTCGTACAATGGATTGCTAGGATTTTAGTTAGTTTACATTTTTTTGAAGTTATTTTAATGGTTAAAATAACTTAAAAAATCACAAAAGAATTAAAATTTGAAAGGAAACAAAAAGAAAGTTATCGACGAAAACGGAAAGGGATTCGAACCCTTGGTATGAAAAACTCGTACAACGGATTAACAATCCGATGAACTAACCTCCTAAAGCGAAATACACACAAGGAAAGAGCAATAGACCGGACCAACTTATAAAAAGGAAACAATCCCTCCGTAACGAGTCATCTATAATATCAAATAAATCATTTTTGTCTTTGGTAAATTTACCAAGGGCTATAGTCATAGTGATCCTCCTATATTAAATACTTCGACCATTTTCGAACACCTCATATCATTTTTACGTGTTCGGGGCTTCTATTTTATGTATGATTTTTTTTCTAGTATCCTTCATGTCCAATGGGTTTCTAATATAAAAAAAAAAAATTGTTGGTCTATAACTGTGAACTAGTGGGCAAACAAGGATTGAATGGACCCCTTTACCATTCTGTATAAATAAGATATCCCATTTATACAGAATGGTAAAGGGGTCCTCTATGATCGCTGATCATAGAAATAAATAGAAAAATGAAAATTAAGGATTTTAATCCTTACCAACTTGATCTTGTTGCTCCGGGCAACAAACAGGCATGAACCATTTCACGAAGTATGTGTCCGGATAGCCCAAAGTCCCGATAGTTAGCTCTCGGTCCATTGAAGAATAATTTGTCTGTACAAATGTTAAAATTCAGCATGTCTACATTAATTTGGCACTGTCATGCAGATGTTCTTACGCTTAAAGAGTGCCGATAGGTTTTAGCTTATGAAGCCTTCTTTCCTCCAAATATTTTGATAAAGGAGCATCCAAATGCAATGCGTCAATGGCAAAATTGACGTTGGAATGGAAAAAAATACTCTTCAATGTTTTGGATGTAGTAAATTTGACATTTGATTTTTATTGGTTTATAAATTGACTTTTTGTTTTAGTAATTACAACGCTTTTACTTTTTAATTATTTAATATTAAAAGTTTACTTTTACAAGTTTTAAGATTTAATAATTATGACAAAAGATAAATATGACATTTCAAATACCATTATGTATTAAAGTATAAAATAAAATAACATTTAAATATGTTATTTTTATACTTTTTAGTGGTATTTGTATTAACATACATTGGAGATAGTTGAATGACACATACAAGAAAACTATGAAGAAGAACCTCTTGAATTATATGGTCGGTGCAAAGATGGGAGCTTTACACATATGCTATGTTTTTAGATTGTAGATTGAAATATACCACATGAAAAAAAAAAAAAAAAAACTTTGAAAAATGCGACAATTCATTTGTTTGTTTTGATAACTTTACTCTTAGATTGATACTTATGAGTGACATATAATATGAAAGTTTTTTTTGTAAGCGGCAAAGTTACAAGTTATGGGCCTGATAATAGTAGAATCCAACGTAAGCTTAATTTGAATAATCTTCCTTGTGAATGTGTCTAAACTCCATTTTCATATTTGTGCTCTTATTTCAAACATGGTATCCTTCGCAGCAGTTTCTTTAGAGCCTTTTCTTACCTAAATTAATCCGCAAAGGTGCATCTTCCAATTATATATTGGATTATGATTATAAGGAAAGGTGGGACTTGAAAATAGCTTCCACTTTTTTCTTATTTTGTGGTCTTTTCCTCTTGAGAGACGTTCTTTTGTGAAGAAGATATACACCGTCAATTGAGCTGGATCGTTAGGTGTGTTTTCCGGGAAATCATGTCTAATAATATTTCCTATGTTGGACAAGTTTCCAATTATATAGTTCTCTTTGCAGTCTTATTAAAGTTTCTTACAACAAGTGGGAAAAAAAAAATGGGTAAGCAATGTAATGCAAAATATATCTCATGGCATTCTTCGGATCGTGATGGGCCACCAAACTCTTGATTTCAGCACTAATGATCAGGAATTGAGAAATAATTTCTTAGAGCCAGTGCTGTTCAATGTCAAATTTGTGGGGTATTATTTCAATTTAATATAGAGGGAGAAAACTACATGGAATGCTCATTGTGGATACTCCTTGTCAAAAATGCCCTCCTCTTCTTAGCTTTTTACACTTTTCTGATTTTATCTTTTAAAATATTAATTACACATTCAATCTCAAAAATTAGAAACCCTAATTCTCTCTCTATTCCCTCATGAGAGAGTAAGAAGGGAGAGTAACTTGAACTTTTAACAAATCATCAAGTTCTAATAAAATGACAGTTTTAATAAGTGATTTATTAGATGATATTTTTAATAAGTTGGGGGCATTTGACGGAGCATTTTTGTAAGTTGTCCTTTAATATGCCCTTCTTGCTGAAGAATTGTGAATAGATTTGGTCAATTGTGGAGCTAATACAATGTACCGGACAGAGTTTGTAAATTTTATTTGGATTATTTGCCTTTTTATGCCTTGTATTTTTGGTTTATTCAAATAATATACATTTGGTTTTTCATCTCATTAAGTTTATACCTTCATATTAGATTTTATACTCAAATTTATATCTTTACCCAATCAATCTTCAATTTTAACCCAAAAATTACTCAAAATACTCTCAAATTAAAAAGAAGATAATTTTATAAGCTTAAAAAATCTTTATGCTAGACAAATGAAGGCAACATGGTTGGTTATAAATCCCTCCACCCTAATCATAGGTTGAGGGTTTGAATCACGCTTAGCCCCACTTAAAAGTAGGGGCTAAGATTTTATGCTAAGATTTTTGCCTTTAAAAATATACAGAATACCTTCAAAAATAGATATGAAGTCATACATTCGATGAGATTGATAAACAAATGTATAGTTTTTGAATTAACATAAAACAAAGGGTATAGAAAAATAAATATCCCATTTTATTTTATTTTCCAAGGAAAGTTGAGTAATCTTCTCTTTTAAGAATTAAACCTTAATCACTAATATTGGATTCAAAAGAAAACAAAATAAACTATATTAGTTAACTCTCAATATCATAGCTACGTGTAGATTTTCTACTATAAATATAAAAAAAGTACACAGCATGATCCAACAACAATCTCCAAAAAAAAAAAAGAATAAAGAATAAATTATATTGTTGCACCTTAAATTATCATTTTTTGCATAATGCGTCCCTAACTTTCAATCTTGGCTTCATGCATCTTAAACATTGAAATTATTGACAATTAAGATCTAATAGCTACTTTTAATTTTCATTCAGTACTCTCTTCCACACATTGAGCATTAATTTTTTTCTTAAAATAACAAGTTCTACTCTTAAAAAAACTCACATATGAATATGATGACTAACATCGTCCATGTTTTTTTAACACTCATTAGTTATTAGACCTCAATTGCTAATGATTTCAAAATTTAAAATGTATTTTGTCAACAATAAAAATTTGGATTATATTGTGCAAAAAGTGAATAGTTTATAAGGCAACATTTCAATTATTCACTTAAAAAAAAGTGAATAATATAATTAGGCTTCTGCAACAATGCAACAAGTGTAATGCCATTGTTGTTTGTTTTGTGTGTGTGTGCGTGTGTTTTTTTTTTTCTTTTTAAGGTAACGATGATAATGGTAATAAAAATTTTAATAAAAGAGAAGTAATTATCTTTAAAAAAATAATAAAAAAAAGGAAGCAATGTCGCTCTTATCTAGTGTGGAAGGCGTTCCTAATATGGACAGTGCCGATTGGATTTTGCCTATTTTTTATTTTAATTTTTACTGGAAGATGCCTTTGTTAAATTTATTTGATACTTGAATTTAAAAATATGCATGGATTAGTATTTCATGTTTTTGAAACAAAAATTTTGATTGAGATAAAACTTATAGTAACTTAGTTGTGAATACATATACAATGGAAAGTGATGTTTAAATAGGGCTCATTTTAAGAATAATTATGCATCCACTAGAAAACACGAGAACAATATTAAAACTAGAATTAATACTCAATATATTTTGTATATTTAGAAAACCACAATATTTTTTATATTCTTGCTTTTTTAAATTATTTTTTCAAATAAAGGAGTGTTCCTTTGGTATCCTCCCTGACCTCGACTTGGGAACAAGAAATTAAAGCTATCTTTACGTCAAACCTCGTTAACAATTTTCCGTCCCTGTCGCCCCCGGGGCCTCTCCCCACAACCACAAAGAAAAATAAGACAAATTAAGGTGTTTAGTATGATGGTTAAAATTATTGGTTAGAACTGTTTTTATTGTAATATATAAGAGTTTTATACTATAAAATTTTTTTATATTTACTATAATTTATAAAAAAATTTTACTATTTATAACTAAAAAGTTGGTTTAAATCACATTTATCAAACAGCCTTATACATGCAAAATTTGCTTTTGGGATTGGAAGTCAAATCAGTTCCAATTTGCATAATTTCTTGGTTAATTTTCTTCTGAGGTATTTTCTTGATTCCATTTACATTAATTGCAAACAAAGATAAAAGTGCCGTAAGGTACTTCCTTAAAAAGGTGGACGATTTGTTCCCTTTTTTTGTTTCCTTTCTTTGAAAGTTTTTTTTTTTCTTTTCAACTTTTTTTTTTTAACTCCACACCCTAAAAGAAAAAACTTCCCCTTTCAAAAAGAAAAATATACATATTTCTTTCTTTTACTGTTCAACCGTATCTTTTTTTTTTTCCTTCTTCTTCATCGTTTTGTCATTTTATGATATCAAAATAAATAATTTTTTTTCAAATTAAAATAACTACTCTAAATACGTTGCCTTTTGTTTACAGCTTTATTTTCTATATGCTTCTGTAGAATCCTTTTTTATCCTCATTTGCTATTATTTGAATAATATTGTTGAAATATATTTTCCTTAAAACGTGTCTCTTTTTAAAAACATTTTCACCCCATTATTTAACTATTATTTTTTAACAAATGCATTCTTTTTAATTTATTCTTGTTAAAAGAATTTGAAATGTGCTTTTTTCTTACTTTACTCTTATTAACACAATTTTTATCAACATGTGCTTGTGTTTAGTTTTCCATTTCATTTTGCCAAAAATCCTCTACATTGTAATCATTTTTTAAGGTACTTTTTTAAATAGTTTTTTCCTTGTATGTTACCATTGAAATATGTATAAATATAGATGTGTCCCTATTTTTTTTTTCACTATGCACTCCTTATTATTTTAAAAATGATAGCTATATAGAGATTTGTGTTAGTTGTGTATTAACTAACAATTAAGAACTTTATTATTGAATAAATTAAAAATAATAATAATAATACTATTATAGATAAAATCTTCAAGCAAACTCCAATGTGCTAGGTACGTGGGGTTCAACTAGTACTACAAAATATGAAGGAAAATTTAAAAGCTCATAATTCTAATATATCATCCTTTTCCGATATTTCCTTGATATTTTTTAAGGCATTGTACAAGTTACACCACAAACTGTCCAAAATTGAAATTCAAACCAATATTTTTCTGAACTTTTTGGCTCAATTTTAAAATTGCAAAAGGGAGAAACAAGAAAGGAAAAGAAAAAATGAAAAAAAAAAAAAGAGTTAAAGCTTTAATAATAAAGTCCACGCTGGATCCAATCCACGTAATAAAGGCGCCAGAACCTTCCCCAGTATCTTCCTCGAAATCGTTGCCTCATCCCCAGCCGCGTCCAAATGAAAAGCCAGGTCACTGTTTAGTCTCTTTACTCGTGTAAGAAAAAGACTTGGTCATTAAGCAAAGACTTTAATTAGTTTCCCTTAAACACGTCCAAAACGCACATAAAAAACAAACGAGTCTCAAAAGTCTCAACAACGCTTATTATTATTCTTTATTTCTTCTCCTTCTTCTTCACATCATCACCTTTCGTCACATAAAAAGGCTCAAACCGGCAATACTCATTTGTTTTCTCTCGTGCCCTCCTTCCATAATCTCCTTCTCCGCTCAAAGGGCTCTTTCCTTCATTCGAAGAGTGGTCTACGTCTGAGTTATACAAAGAAGATATCAATCTATCAAAGAGCATGAGAAACCAGTTTAGTTCTTTTCTTGGCAAACATTTCAAGACCTCAAAGTTTAAACCCCTAGTCAGTCTAGCAATCTCTCGCCTTGCTGTTCTCAAAACCCAGCGTCAAGTCAGGTGCTCGCAAGCGCGGTCTGATGTTCTTCAGCTCCTTCAACTAGGCAACCATGACCGGGCTCTTCTTCGCGTAAGCTAAAAACTTTTCTAAGATTTTTAATGTGTATATTTTGTGTTTTTGGTAAAGACCCAGATTTTTATTTTGTTGAAAGTTTGCAGGTGGAGCATGTGATCAAGGAACAGAATATGTGGGATGTGTATGACATGATAGAGAAATATTGTAACCTCTTGATTGAGAGGATTCATCTAATTGAACACGAAAGGTTTGTCCCTGAGAATTTCCCTTTGAATATATGTATGTATGCATGTAAGTTTATGTGACCGTCTCTTTGTTTCTTATTTTATTCTTTTCGCAGTTTACCAATATCATATGCAACTTCTGTTTTGTTTTTGAGCAGGGAGTGTCCTGAAGAACTGAGAGAGGCGACATCAGGTTTGCTTTATGCAGCTTCAAGATGTGGGGATTTGCCAGAGCTACAAGAGATTCGATCCATTCTGACTTCTCATTTCGGGAAGGAATTTGCTGCCCGCGCCATTGAATTACGTAATAACTGCGGGGTCAACCTTATAGTATGTATAAATTTTCCTTTGTCAAGTTTTCAATATAGAACAGTGCTTTGTAAATATTTTTGCAAAATGTGCATCTATGTCAAAATAAGCATGCCAATCTCTCATTCTTTTCCCCAGATAGATGTTAGACTAGGCCTCACAAAAAGACTGACGAACCAATCGTTCAAGATAAGAAATCACTTTGAATAACTATTCTTCAGAACATAATCTGCTAAACACAATTATTCAAAAATAACTTTGGAACGGATAATATTCGAGTCCATTGTTTGTTAGAAACTTAAAACGTGGTGAAAATACTGTAAATGTAGATAGACAAAAAGGGGGCTTTAGGGGTATTTCTGGGTAGTAGAATGTATGGAGGTAGAAGTGTGATGTTGTGGCTGCTCCTTGATGATGATACTGGTCAGTCTTGGGGTGGGTTGGTGAAGGACAGTGCAAATGGTAGTACAGCTGTGATGTTTTTATTTATTTATTTATTTATTATTATTATTATTATTATTATTATTTATTTTTGTCTAATGTTAGTGGTGGTTGATGTGGGAGGTGAACGTCTAGGATCATGGTGAGAAAACTACAAGGGAGTAGTAAACTAGCCTATACTTATTTTAGCCATATTCAGTTCTGATTTGCATGTTGATGCTATTTTTTTTTTTTATCATGTTTTGGTTCTCAATATGTGTCTTGGGTTGGTAGATGATACAAAAGCTGTCAACTAGGCAGCCAAGCTTGGAGAACAGAATGATGGTGCTTAAAGAAATTGCTGCCGAAAATAGCATTGTTCTTCAGCTTGAGGAAGCTGCTACTTTTTCCACTCAGGTATGCAAGTTAATCAAATAAAGAGGCATTACTTGAAATTTTTCATAATTAAACACACTGCTTGCTCTTTGCGTGATCATTGCAGGAGAAGATGGATGTGCAAAAGGACCAACACCAATCTGCGGTGAAAACATCTGGTTGTTTGCACACCTTGCCCGAAGATCTCGACAATGATATGTTCTCAGACTTGGCAACGAAGCAATACAAAGATGTTGCTGATGCAGCTCAAGCAGCTTTTGAGTCTGCAGCTTATGCAGCAGCAGCAGCAAGAGCAGCAGTAGAGCTTTCTAGACCTGGACATGATTCTGATAATCAGGACGGTCCTCAGAGTCGGCAAGGAAAGTCTGCTCACAGAAATGAGCCCACAAAGGGGGAATCTGAATTAAACGAACAGGAGACTCCAGTTGAAAATCAAACTCTAGGATTGAAGAGGTCATCCTCTTCTTCAAGCTCAGAGCAAGGAAATCCTTCTAGAATGGATGAGGTTTTTGATGAGAGTGACAGTGAGACAATGGATGTGAAAAACAGCACGTCTCCATCTGGTATGAAAGTCCCTTCAAGATTTCAAGCTGGTCTAAAGGATGATTCAGTGCATGAAGACTCCAGAGAAAAAGATGCTGCAGGCTCTGGGGTTGAAAATGCACCACGTTTAAACTTAGAAAAACGACCATTTTCTGTGAGAACGCAGCGATTGCGGGGTTACTGAATTTTCTTTTTTTTTTTTTTTGGGAGGGGGTTACTGAGTTTTTATATACGTTTCTCATCTGCATCCAAGTGTTTGTAGCGTGATTGTGTCATGAGTTGATTCAATGAGTTTGCTTGATCTCTTCTATGAAATGTGTGCTTAACTGTATTCTTTTTTTGTTTGTGTAATGAATTATGATGGTGAAAATTTTGGGTTTCTGTAATGAAAGTGAAAATTGTTTGGATATTAAGGATTTAAGTTGTACTCTGTACTTTCTGTTCCTAAACATAGTAATCTTTCTCAATTAGAATTCACTTGCCTTGGCAAAACTTGGGTTTGCTAGTAAAGGAAGGTTTATGCTGGGTCCTCTTCTGGAAACCGTCTCATTACTCTTCAGAAGATCTAAAATAGGGACAGCTAAATATTTCCTTGGCATAGTATTATATCAAAGTAAACTAAAGTTTCTGTATTCTATTGCATTTCAGAGATACTCTTTTTCTTGTGTCAGTATCACATACGAATTGGAAACCCTGTTGTATATGTCATGAGCCTACAATGAACGTTTAAGATGTAACAAGCATAAAAGGTCAAACCTAATTTGAGGGATACATAAGCTCAACAATACAAGTTGAGAGCACTGAGAATCTATTCTCCAAGGAAAACTATCTTCTCAAATCCTTAGTTAAGAGACCGTCAATCACAGAAATTCACCGACCTCTTGGCTGCTTATTACCATGTTGCAGCAGGTCACAAAATGACTGCAAACTTACACCAACATCTTCATCATATTCAATCCCAAGTTCTTCCTGTGAAATTCATCATTAACTATTACTACCCAATGACAAAAAAAGACCACAAAACAAAAATCATATTGTCACAAGACCATTGGATCATATGAGATAACCTTGAATTCCTTGAGATCCTTAGGTGAATTCTCGGTGATAGCATCCCAGAGATCTTTGAACATCCTCTTACGCTTTCTCCACTGGCCTATTTTCTCTGTGAATATCTGCTTAACCAGCTTGCGATCTTCTGGCTTCACCAAGGTAACTCCACCACGCAATTTCTCCAACTTTTTCTCCATTTCCTTGACCTAATATATCATTTGGAATAATCCCGTGTCTAAAATCATACTTGAAAGTCTATTTGATAAAGCAAAACCCAGTTCAGAAATAGTTCATTACAACCAACCTCCATTCTTAGTTTGGCTTCCTTTTCACGTATCTGTTCCAGTGTCAAATTTGACTGCAAAACCTTTATTTCTGCAACCAATAATCTCTATCTTATGATCTTTCAAATATAACAAGAAATTATCATCTTCTAGGAACGTTGAATGAGCGTGAACAAAGAATACCTCCTTCAACCTCGCTAATTGCTTTCTTTTGCTCTTGAAGCTGTTCCTGCAAATTGGCGTTTGCTTCCTTCATGTTGTTCAGCTCTTCACCATTTGGGATGTCAAATTGGTCCTGCCTAGCGAGGTATATCTTCTGCTTTCCATACTCCTTGAAAGAAATGTGCCCGCTATCCGCGAGATTATCCAATGCTTTCTGGATCGACGCCTTCTTGAGGTTGAATTTTTGTAGCGAATCGCCCACATTTTGAGTATTCAACGGCCTATTTTGCTGGGTAAAGAGAGAGGAATATTAGAACGAGCAGAACTTTTGGTTTAAAACGCAATACGAAAAAGCACAAAGAAGGAAAAATATTGGAAATATTACTATGCAAGTATGAAAAAGTACTTCTTTGTTTGTTCCTCAAGAAAATCTATACCCATAGAGGTCCAACGTTTTCTTGGCCTTTTTTTTTTTGTCTTCTGAAAAATAAAATAAAATTGAAACTAAAATGAAAAAAAGAGTTCAAAATGAAGCTCCGTTAATTACTGAGGAAAAGAAAGTTAAATTTCTTTAATCAGGAAACTTACACGAATTCGATTTGTTAATTCTTCTGCAGTGAAAGAAAACGAGGATCGATTTTTGGTTTCTTAGCGAAAGAAAACAAAAATTAAACGAATTTATAAATTTTATGAATAATAAGTAAATCGTTACCTCATTGACGAAGTTAAGCACGACTGCTGCAAAATTAACCAAATTAAACACACGAAAAAGAAGTTAAGCTTAGCAAAGCGAAGATGAAAACTGATAATCAAAGGAAGAAATTCAACAAATAGAGTTGAAATGAAAACGGAACCTAGTAAAAGAATAGTTACCTTCAGCACTCTCAGATTTGGGAGCCACAGATCGCGATGCTTGGGAGCGAAGCAAGGGCGGGAAAGTTTTTCTGAGAAAGCTTCAATCCACTCCACTGTCATATGGCCGCGAAGCTTGCATAGAAAGCGAACGGCAGGTGGCTTCTCCAAAACGACTTCGTTTAGTTTTCTTATAAACGATATCGTGCTATTTGTCAACGTATTCTTATAAAGGTCCGTTTAATAAATGAATTTGAATTAATAATTTGATTTAATTTGTATAATTTAAATTAATGATATGAATTGTTATCTGAATTAACATTTGGATGTGCATTTAAGTTTTAATCTGAGTATGGAATAAAATTAAAATTTATGTTTGGAGAAATAGTAAAAATAGTTTTTAATTTATTAACAAATCTAAGAAAATCTTAACGTTAATAATCTTAAAAAATATACAATATGGATATTAATTTATTCCTTTCTTCATTAAGAACACAATGAAAAGAGAATCATCTTAATTGAATATTAAATCAAGAAGTTATGATTTTTTTCCTTAAATATAGGAGAGAGAATTTCGGCTTTTATTGTAGCAAAGATAGCCAAGTATCAAGAGTTTAATAAGGAGTCAGAACTCTAAAAACTTAGATTCTTGACGCTCATTTGATTCAAATTTTGGGGGAAACAAACACGTATCTAAAGGATTATTGATACTCGAATTCAAATTTGAATTCATTGAGTCCAAAAATGCCTAAAACAAATATGCCTTAAATGATTTCCCATTTGATAGTGTTTTTAAAATAGATGAAATGTTTTATTTTAAAAAATAAAAATTTTTGGGGAATTTTACTAAAAGCGTTTTTGAAATTTTTGTCTCAAAAAGCATGTGAAAATATTTCTAAAAACTTCTAAAACAATACCAAATTCATTTTGTCACGTTAGCTATAGGATGTTTGAGAAATAAGTTCAAACTCAGAAAAATGAATTTAAACTAAAACTCTATATTTTATATATTTTTGCTTTATAATATAGAATTCAAACTTATAAGCGTAAATTAATTAACCGAATATAAGATTATAAATTTGAGAAAGTGTTACACCCCAAAGAAACGCGGCTGTTAGGTTTTGCCAAATATGCCCTTTTACATATGATATGATCTTGTTTGAAGGGCACAAAAATGAAAATTCTTGATGACGGTTGGAGCACATCAAAGTACATGAGGGCACGTTCTTTCTAGTTATAAACGTCATTCATGGATTTGGAAAGGTCGCAGCCTAGTGACATTATGTCTGATATCAAGTGGCTTGATAGACGGTAAATCTTAGGTTCAAGTCTTAGGTTCAAGTCTTCTAGGAAATTCTTGACATTAGTTGGAGACTTACAATGTGATATTCTTTAACCTGTGATGAATTATTTGTGGTGAACTTGAGATAACACGTTTTTGTTTCTCAATACAAGTAGTTATTACTTGACACAAACTTTCTTTAGCATGTTAGAGGCTTTCTCTAAACACTTTATTTCACTAAAAACATATTATTAATCATTGAATAAATTGTATTATTGTATCTTAAACTATTTATTTTTTATATAATGCATCTTAAACTTTTAATCTTGACAAAGTACTCTAAATTTTAAAATTATTAACAATTGAAGTCCAATAGCTAACAAACGTTACAAAGCATGGACCATTGTGGTCACAAAATTTACACTTGAATTTTTTTAATGGTGTAGTTCGTTATTTTAAGAAAAAGATTAAAGCTTAACAAGTAAAAAAGAGTACTTAAGAAAATTAAAAATAGTTATTAGAATTCAATTGTCGATGATTTTAAAATTCAAATTATAATTTCTCAAGAATAAAAATCTAAAACATATTAGTCAAAAAGTGACTCATATAACATGCAACAATACAATTTAGTCTAATGGATTTGGTAACACTCGCTAACACAGTAACACTTTATTAAATTTAAAGGGAATTTAGTTAAAAGTTTAGAGGATGAAATAACAAAGTAGAAATAATGAAGAATGCGAAACGACTGATCCGTCCTTGCAATAAAGCCGAAATTACGGAAAGACCACTATCGACCATCAAGTATTAGCCCAAATCCACGAGTACCCCGTGTAGGGAGCGGAGCCACGAAAGTTGAGAAAGCAGAAGGAATCGATGAGCTCCGCCATGGCAGCCTCTCAAGCTCTGCTGCTGTGCAACAATCGCTCCTCCCTACCGACGAAACCCCTTATTGTTCATCGCTTGAGAAATCCCAGAACCCATCTCTCGCACTCATACGCCAAGACATTGTCTTCGAAATCCTTCGAGACCATGAAGTCCAACTTGGATTTTCGATTCAGTGACAAGCTCACATGTCGCGCCACACCGCAGAAACCCAGCGCCGCCATGGAAGAGTTGGATGATAATTTGCGGAGAGTGATTCAAGCTTTGCTGTGGGTCGCAGAAGGAGTCTACATTTTGTGGCTTTTTCTTCTCCCTTTTGCCCCTGTAATTATATACTTCTTTTTGGGTTTTTCCTTTGCAATTTTTGTGTTTTTTTAATAATAATAATAACAAACAGGGAGATCCTGTGTGGGCCATCAGTTCGGAGACGGTGAATTCGCTTGTGGGTCTTTCTCTCAATTTCTTTTTTATCTTGCCTCTCATGAACGCTGGTAAGTGTGTTCAAATTTCTGTGTTTGGATGTCTTCAAATGAAACCATAATGCCGGGCGCAGCCGGAAAATTTATTGGGGGCCAGCCTATATTAATATTATCAAGAAAAATTAAATAAAAGAGATATAAAATTTTTAAAAAATCTATAAGTAATTTTTATAAAATTATATATATAATATTGGAAGAAAAAAGTTCAGAAGGACGACCGTCTCACCTTCCGTTTGTGGCTCTGTCCATGATTCTGTGTTCATTATCTTGTCTTGTTAACATTTTCTAGTCTGTTTAGGATATTAGTTTACTTGAATTGACCATGTTTATCACTTATTTAAGTACAGTTGAGAATTTTCTATTGACTTGATTCTTGACATCAACTTTTGGTGTACTTATCAGTACAAAATATAAAACTGTTATGTAAACTCTGCTTCTACTTAACAATTATTTGGTTGCAGCACACACTCAGTAGCTTAATTTTTGGAGTGTGACATATTAATATTAGTGGAACATTGTTTGTCCAACTTCCCGTTTTGAGTTGAAGTTACGTTTTGTTGTTATTATTATTGTTAAGGTAATGGCGATCTTCTATAATTTATATATTGTTTATTAATAAATTTCTAGCTCAGATATATCATGTGTACTTCCAGCTTATGAAAGAAACACATTTTAATATTCCCTCGTTATAACATAGGGCAAAAATGTAAATTTATGTGTTCTCGATACTGGGTTCTCACTTGTTTTTTATAGGGAAAAAATATTTCAATGAGCAGGAAACGCGTGGAAAATTGGACATGGGCCTGTTTGGCATTGCTTCCTAAAAGCTGTTTTTGGCTTTTTGGGTCAAAAACTTTTTGTTTTGAAAGTGTTTGAATAATATATTAAAGAATTTGGCCTTCTAGCAGAGCTTTCAGTCAAAGTCATTAAAATATAGATTCTTAAGTAAGCTCTTTTTTAAGAAGATTTTGAAATCTCTGCAAGAGCTTTAATAAGATTTGATAAGGTTTATTCTAAAATTTGTATTGTATTTAAATATAATGTTGTCTCATTAAGCTCTTTTAAAAAGGTAGTTTCAAGCACTATTTGTAAATCAAAGTTTTTATTTCTCTTTTTCCATTGCTAGAAAAACATATGCAAAAGCAATACCAAACGGCGCCGAGTATGTTCATAGTGAAAGTCTTATCTAATTTTTTTATATCGAGTAGTGGACTGAATTTCTTCTGTTTTTCTAGTTCATTGTCGTTCTGATTCTTTGAACAAGTTCTTGTTATGTGATATCTGCATAATCACCTTCTTGGCAGAGTAGTCGGCGTTCATGTGCTTGAAGCCCCAGTTCTACACCCGGTAGGGACCATTATGTGAAACTACATTTGGTTTGTACTTTGTGATTTGCTAAAATGTTTATCGATTCAAAGATTTGTTTCTGATAATGCTTAATTTTTCTGTAATAAGATGTCTGAAGGACTTTTCAACTTTGTCATCGGGTGGACATTCATGTTTGCTCCTTTGCTGTTCACGGATCGCGTGAGGGACAGATACAAGGGCTCTCTAGACGTTTTGTGGGGCCTGCAGATGTTCCTCACAAACAGTATGTTCCTTAGCAACTCTCATGACTGATGAGCATTTAGATTTTGCTTGATCATGTAGAGCATGATCAAAACGTTCGTAGGAAAACTCCTTTTGAATTGATTCCTTCTTTGAATGTTGTGGAAAAAAGCAATCAAATGGAGTTCAATTACAATGTTCTATATTTTGTATCACCAGCATTTTTGATACCTTACATGGCAATCCGGCTGAATAAGGCCGACTCAGACTACACTCCAAGCAAACGCTCGCAGCTGGGACTGGTGATGACCAGAGGTGCGTCCATTGTTGGACTCTCTGGCGGATTTGTGTGTCTGGTATCTGTAACATGGGCCCTTTTCGGCCGAATGGATGGCAATTTTGGTGGAATTGCAGAGAGATGGGATTTTTTGGTTAGTTATCTCGGATCAGAGAGGCTTGCATATGCATTCATTTGGGATATTTGTTTTTACATTGTGTTCCAGCCTTGGCTAATAGGTGACAACCTTCAAAACGTTGAGCAAAGGAAGGTTGGTATAGTGAAATACCTAAGATTTGTCCCTGTAATTGGCTTAATTTCCTACCTTGTCTGTTTGAATCTTGATGATGAACTGTAGCTACAGATGTATGTAAGTATACCACGCCTTGCGGTCTTTGTATCCTACATCAAAGAATTCGATTGTTTGGTCCAAACAAATGTTTTGGAGACACGTGTGAGACTGCATTTCCCTATGACTTTAAAGGCTTTATTATGGGCATGGTTTAGGATAAATGTTACTATAAGTTTTCAATTTTGACCTTAAAGAGTAGGGGTTATCGCACTTGTTTCTCTACAATTTAAAATGACACAAAATTCTCGCTTATTAAGGTGATTACTTTTATGTTGAATACTCGAATGTCAAAAATTATTGGTGTACTTGTTTTCTGAATGGCGAAAATGTATTGACGTGTACAGGTCTAGAAATACTTTGACAAGTGATGTGGAGCGTAGTTGCAAAAAAAAAAAAAAAAAAAAAAATTATAGACCAATTAACTCCATAAATAAAACAAATGTAAATTAAACCCAACGGTGTTGGTTGGAGTGGTTAGGCCTATGGTTTGCTCCTACAAAGTTTAGGGTTTGAATCTCCTCATGGATGCCTACGTGACAAAAGTTATAGTTTTCTACTTTTCAAATATTGTAAGGTTCGACGTAAGGAAAATTTAAAAAAAAAATGTAAATTAGAAAAACAAAACACAAAAACAAAACAAAAGAACAAGTGTCATGTACAATAATAAATTATTGTTGGCTTGTTTAGAGGGTAAGTCATTGCCAAAGATGGAAATTTCATTCACCACAAAAGGTAGAGGTGTACAACTAAAACGTTTTATTTTAAGTGAAGTACAAACCAAATTAATTATAGGTTGACTAGAAAAAATAAAGCTAAACTAAACTATTTAAGCAATCAAATCCAAATCAAACAAAACTAAATACAATTAGTTTGGGTTTGGCTTGGTTTTTTTAAATTTTTTTGAACTAATATTTATTATCATGTTCTCAATCATGATTCTTGATTCAAACAAAAACCTTGTTACAATACCCTTCAAAAAAAACCTCGTTATAATAAACATTTATGTATTTCTCAATCATAAACATCCATAATTACAGCTAAAACATCCAAAATAAAAAATTTGAGCATGCATATAAAAATACAACATTCATATGTATAAGATATAAGTGAAACACAATTAATATATAATAAATTAATTATATTTTGATAAATGTATAAAAATATATTTTTAAAAATATATTAATAAAAGTAGATTTGATTGAATTTTAATAAAACCGAATTATTGTTTTCATTTGATTTGATCAGTTTGGCTGGTTTAGCGAACGCATCCGACAAAAGAGTTTATGAACAAAGTAATAATTATTCACAGGCTAACAAATTAATTAAAATTGTGGTGATAATAATGATTTGAATTAACATATTGCAATTAAATTAGGCTTCATTATTATTTTTTTTCTTTTTGCTTGAAGATTGTATCATCATATGCTATCGCGCGCTGGCTATTTCCTAAAAGAAAATGCTCAATGAGAAAATAATAGGGGACAAATTGGTAATCATGCACTGCAAAATTGCAAAAAGCATTTAACCTTTGCATAACCGACGCTAAATAATCGATTAATTTTGATTAAAAAAAGGGACAAACGGCTTGGAAAAACTCCTTTTTGGGTCTATTCAAGGGATGGATGCCCAGATGTAGAGTGTTGTTTGCCGTTATATTTATAATTAAGGTTAATTTCATAAATGATTTTTAAAATTTACCGTTAATTATAGTTTAGTCTTTAATGTTTAAAAAGTCTAATTTTGATCTTTAATATTTTCTTTTGTTTTATTTTTGGTCCTACCTTCAGTTTGGTTTTAAATATTTAAAAAAACATTCCTAAAATATTTCACTTTAGTCCTTAATTTATAGCTTTGTTTCACTATTGATCCCTTCATTAGCAATATATTATTAAGGATTGAACTAAAAAAAATTAAAGTGAGAAACTAAATATAATATTTTTTTTCATGTAATTAAAATTAAAAAAAAACTATCATAATATTTTTTAAAAAAGCTTTAATTTTTTTTGAATAAGTTGTTCAACTAGTCCCTAAACTATTTAAAAAATAACTTACTAATTGTCAGTTTTTAGCTCAAATATTCCTAAACTCTATTTAAAAAATAACTTACTGGTTGTTGGTTTTTAGCCCAAACATCCCCAGACTCGAAAAAAAAGGTGCAAAACACCACAGTACCTGACATCCATTAATTTTCTCTCTTATGCCAGAACTACCAGTCACATAATCTATTATTCCAAAAGACCAAAAGCCCCTAATTAATTTAATTACCATCTTAACAAAAAGCAAAAACAAAAAATTAATTGGAAAAACTTTTTTATCTTTCCCAACTCCAACCAGCCAAACCGAAATCCCTCACCTCTCCCTTCTCCGAACCCAAATAAGCGGAGCGCAGCACCCTCACCGTCGCGACCATCCCCTTCACTAAATCCAAATCCCCATTGTGCGAGCACAATCCAAATGTCCGTCCCACCACCGGCAAAACCAGAGAAACCCATCGGCAATCCGAGATCATCAACAAAACAAAATGAAAATCAATCGCATAAATTGTGATAAAAAAAATTTTCTCCAAGCTTGTCTATTCATAAGTATGTAATGGGGGCACAAGCAAGATTCAATTAAGATAAAATGAATCTTCAAGACAAGGAAAAAGCCGAGATAATCATATGTATACTTGCCTCAAAATTGGTTCGTGGTCTATACAGCCATTTTCATTTTTATGTTTGTTGTGTTTTGTGGTCTTTGGTTGAAGAAAAATTTGTTTAAGAAATTGTGGCGCCTGAACTGTTCGGGAGGTGGCGGTGGAATCTGAGAAGGTAATCAATTCACGGCGACCCGATGGTTGGCACAACGGCTTAGCAGATGCACAACGTGATGGTTCAACAAAACTCGATGATCGTTGCAAACCCAAATTTGATGGGTTTTATGTTCAAGATTGCGTATATGTTTTGTAATTGTGGTTTGGTGTCGTAGTGATCGATTTAATCTGATCAATTAGGCAGTGGAAGAAGAAGAAGAAGAAGAGAGAGAACTCTGGGCGATGGCAGTAAATGGTTGAATTTGGGCGTCGGCGGTGGGCGGGGTGCTACGAGGTGGGAGAGAGATCTCGTAGATTTTTTTTAAGGATTAATCTTTTTTATGTTTTATAATTTAATTTAGTTTAAATTTTATTAAAATATAATAAAATATTATTATTTTACTAAAATACCCTGATGTGGAGCCACATGCTTGGGACATGATAGAGAAAAAAGAGAGAAAATTAAGACGTAAGGAATCTTAAGATCTGTTTGGTTCGAGTATTTGAGTAGAGTATTTGAATGAAGATTTAAATTTTTATGAGAGAAAATATTGTAGCAAAATGATTCGAACCTTGATTTGAATATTCAACCAAACATACCCTTAGTTTTTTGCCACCCTTTTTTCGAATTCATAGGTAATTGAGTTAAAAAAAGAACGGGATCAGTTAGTCATCTTTTAAATAGTTTAAAATTAGCTTAATAATTTACTTTTCTTAAAAGATAAAGTTAAATACTTATATAACAGTATTAAAAATTTTAATTTTTTAAATTAAAATTTATTGATAGTTTTTTATTTTAAATTTTTTAAATTTTAATCCCAAATAATTCTTAGCTATAACATAAGGACAAAAAATGAACAAAATAACATATTAAAAACTACAAAGGGATATTTTAAAAGTTTTTATTAAATATTTAACGTCTAACTAACGGTGGGACCGAAATAAAATAAAGCAAATAATTAGAGACCAAAATAAAACTTTTTAAATGTTAAAGACTAAGATAAGATTTATAGACCATTCATGAAATTAACCCTTATAATTGTTATATTATATCACGTATAGCTTTTTGTCTCACAATTGTATTCTTCACTTCGAATTACTTGGCTATATATTAGATTTACTGGAACACCTGGTAAATTTTAGAACTATTTACAAGTAAATGAATCAACCTTAACCATTGTAAAAGGAGGGGAAAACCCCACAAATATATGTGCAGAACTTTGCTGCTAACTAACAAAATGTGACGGAAAGTGAAGTTTCCTCATTTTTGTGTGTTGATCTACACACTATATTAAGAAAAAGAGTAAAAATTTAGGTAAAAAAGAGTACAAAATAGGAAGCTTCTTTCGAACAGAAGTCACGTTTTTTTTTTTTTTTTTCAAGGGATGGAAGTCACGTTCTCACAAAAGGCCAAAACTTCTTCCCAACCCAACCGGCTACTTCTATGAAAAAAGCAAATATTTCTATATCTATAATCTATATCTATCTGTAACTATATTAAAAGAGTACATGAAGTTGCACTATTCATTTTTTAGTAGTCCAAAACGTTTTGTTTTGGCAACTTTTTTTTTTAACATTTTTTGGTTCTTTTCTTTTTCCTTTTCTTTTTTGTTTCCTTTTTAACGACCCTCCTTTTTTGTGTTTTCTATATATATATATAATATATATATATATTAATTTTTTCATCCTTATTTTTTTCTTGCCTTTCTTCCCTTTCTTTTTTGGTCATTCCTCCATTTTCATTTGCATTTTTGGTACTTTATTTTTATTTTCCTATACCATTTAATACTTTACTTTTTCTTTTATGCTTTTTAACGAAAGTTTCTTTTGATTAATCTTTTATACATTTTTCTTTTATTTATTTATTTTTTATTTTTAAGGGCTTCATTTTTCTACCATAGCGTCATACTTAGATTTTTTTTTTTTTAACTTTATCATTTTAAAGCTTTCTTTTGTTTTTTTTTTAAATATATTTTTGATTTGTTTGTTTCTTTTACTTCTTTACTCACCATAAAATCCTACCTGTTATACATGTACATATTTTTCTAAAAATAATCAGTTTTTAATTAAGGGGTTTCATTGTATATTTCATAAATCTCAAAATAATTAGGCTTAAAAGCTAATGTGGATGGTCAAAATAAAACAATACATATCTTCAAAGGTTATTTCTATAACTTTTTCTTTTAAAATCTCTATGTTAAATTTTCTTTCCATTTATTTTTCTTCATTGTCTACGTTATTAAAGCTTTAATTTAACTTAATATGTGCATCGCGCATATTTAAACTAGTGTTACTAAAAAAGTTGGAACAAACGTGCGAGATTAATGAATCTATAAAAGATGGTACTTTGATATACTATTTATACTTTTTAGCCTTGTCACTTTCGGCGAAGAATATCAATATATATATATATATATATATATATATATATATATATATTAAAGAGTTAGAATGTATTTGATAATGCAGTTAAAATCAAAAGTTGAAATAATTTTACCGTAGTATATGACATTTGTAACCTATTTTTACTTTACACTGCAATATACAAGAGCTTTACACTATAGCAATTAGAACGATATTTTCTTAATGATGTTGTCAAACAAACTCTTAATTCTCAATCATTACGCCTCATGGAAAGGAAAAAGTTGGTTTTGATTTGGAGATTTTTTTTTTTTTGTAGGTATTGCAAAAGAAATACAGATATATATTCATTTTTCAGTCATTATTTCTAAAAAAAAATGATTTTAACTAATTTTAATAATTTAAAAACGTGCATTATCAATAAGAGAGGAAATACTTTGTAGAAAAGTACTTTTTTTTTTTAGGGTATTCATGATCTCCACCGATTCATTTAATCCATTCAAAATAAAACAAATACATATCTTTGAAAGTTATTTCTACAATATATCCTCAAAATAGAGAGAGGAAAGATATAATGATTGAGTGAGAAGGACCTCTTAAGATCACGCAGTGTATCTTGATCGTAACAGGTCTTGATCATCGTCATAATGGAGGAAAGAGAGTAGATGATAGAGAATTAATAGGTTGATTAAATTGAGAGTATTTTTGGTATTTTTGTGCTCTAGCAAAATAATCTACTAAAATTATGCTATTTTTTATCTCTGTCAAAATGTGATGCTATTAATTTTTATTAGTCTCCTTAAAAATGCTATTTTCCTCTCTCTCAAAAATTTCTAGTCGCTTGAGACTTTTTTGAGTTAGTGGGTTAGATTGGTAGGGTCTCTTAAAAAATGCTTTTAACTTTTGGATTCAGATGTTAGTTCTGGAAATCTTTAAATAATTTGTTAGAAGTATTTTAGCCTTCTAAAAGATCTTCTAGTTAGAGCTACAAATGTATGTTCTTAAAATAACAGTTTTGAAATAGATTTTAAAAATTATATTAGAGTTTTAACAAAATATTATAAACTTCATTATCATATTTTTATTATTAAAAATTTTTAAATCATTTTGACACATTTATAAACTCTCTTAAAAACATAGTTCTAAACACTTTTAAAAAGTTATAACTTTTGCTTTTTTCTTTTACTGATTAAAATACAAGCAAAACTTGTACAACAGGCCTAATATCTATTAGCTCTTAAGGCATAGAGGCCTTTTGTCATGCTCAGGAGGATGACTTCCTGGCTGGTAAATGAGGTTGTATGTTACTTCTTTATTATTATTATTATGTTCTACTACTTTTCATAATTTTTTAGTTAAAAAGACTAAAATATCTTCTTCTTTTCTTCTTTTTTTCTTTTTTTTTTTTTTGAAGAGGCCAAAATACCTTTCATAACACATAGCAAAGGTTTAGGGTGGCCCAAAATTCACGAGGGCCCAAAATTTCTTCCCAAAAAATAGGTTTATTTGAATTATTTTTGTTAAAAATTAAAAATAAATCATTTTTCATTATATCATTGCCTTTGAAGAACCAAACTCTCTGGAAAAAGAAAAAAACCGACGTTTAGGAGCAATTTTTTTTTTTGGAACATTAAACCATATTGAGATTTCCTAGGGTACCTTGACCAATCATGTATTCTTTCTTTTAAAAAAAATTAGAAATAGAAAACAAATTTCTTCTAAAAATAAACCCACTAACATCTTTTTTCCCTCAAAAAATGCAATGTCTTTTTCAAAAAAAAAAAAAAAACTACCACATCAATTTTTTAACTTAATTGCAATTTCATTTAAAAAATAATAATAAAATACTTCCAAAAAAAGTAAAAATTAAAACAAAAAAAAAAAAAGAATCATATATTCAAAAAGAAAAAAAAAACTGAAATTCTTTGATGTCTCTCTTTGTTCTACTTTCCTCTTGTTCTTCATATAATATCCCTTTAGTTCCTCAACAAAAATCTCTTCTCTAAAAAAAATACACAAGACTGGAATTAATTTTCCCAACAAAATCTCCAGGTTAATACTTTTGCTTCCCAAAATGTAAGAAAAATAAATTTTTGAATAGATGTTTCATTTTTATTTATTTTTTGTATATGTTTTGTTATCTTCTCAGAATCTCTAGATTGAAGAAATCTTAACATTGGTTGCCCACGTTGGTTAGGTTGGTTAGGTGTCAAAGCTTGCTTCTTCTTTTTTTTTTTTTTTAATGGGAAACTTGTTTATTGACTTTAAAGTAATTTTATTTTGGTTTTTTTTTTTTGGTCAGTAAACATATAATTGGTTGCTTTGTTATTGAATGATATTAGAGATTATTTTTTTCTAATTTTAAGTTTTAATGTAGAATATTCTGTAAAAAATATTCTTCTAAAAATGTCCCTTTCAAAAAATTAGCTTAAGGTCCCAAAATCTATTGAGCGGCCCGCGTATCATAATCCAAAATACTTAAAAACAATAGTGTTTTATATTTATTAGAAGTAATATGTTTCAAACTTGTTCATAAAAACGTTAAAATTGAAAAACAATATTATAAAAGCGGTATTTCTCTGAATTGACCCCTTCATATCGAGGTTAGACCTTGTACATATATTTTTTACCCAATGGATATGGTCGTATAAGTGACTGGAAGTTGAAGCAGCTAAAGCAAAGAGAAGCGGACAAGCGTCACTAGTAGTGTCTCTATACTCTTCGTTTTGTGGTTCTAAAGTCTCACCTTTGCATAGAACTTTGGATAAAAAATTGTCGTCTCCACGAAGATCACATCGGCAGAAGTCACGGTAGGTTTAAGCACGTGTCCTTCATATTACACTGCTTTTTTCACATGGATATCAAATCAAATGATAATTAAAAAAAAAAAAAAAAAAGCTTTAGGTTTCATATTCTCAGCTTCAAGATAACATATATTATGTGCTGTGCCATATATAGTAGCTTGTATAGAGTTACACATTTTGTGCAACTATTTTTTTCCACATTATCTACTCTCTTTTTTTTTCAACAGGAAGTTGATCTCAATGGACCCACTTAATGGGCACAATTTCGCAGAGAAGAGCAAGGAAAAGCTGAGTATCTTGGGCAGTTTCAAGGAAGACGATGATGAAGAAAGATTTAGCACTAGATGCTGGTGTTTGAACTCAATGATAAAGAAGATCGACAACCTTTGGAAGGATTCGGTCGATTTCGCCGGAAAAGCATGGGAAATGGGACGTTCCGATCCCCGGAAAATCATCTTCGCGTTTAAGATGGGATTGGCTTTGGCGCTTGTTTCTCTGCTCATTTTCTGGAAAGAGTCGTATCATGACATCGATCAATACGTAATCTGGGCAATCCTCACCGTTATTGTCATGTTTGAATTCAGCATAGGCACGTAATATACGATATATGCTACTACAAGAACTAGTTTAATAATTCAAACTTCTTTGCTAGAGTATTTTCTAATTTCTGTTCTATTCAAACTTATAAACCAAACGCGAGCCAGCCCTTATAATTCTTTGAACTTGAACATATTCTGATTAAGTCCAGATAAATTTGGACTTGTTGATTAATTGACATGATATCTATTTTTTCTAAATGCAGGTGCGACTTTGATTAAAGGGTTTAATCGCGGATTAGGGACACTAATAGCCGGAATACTCGCATTTTGCTGCGCACAGCTGTGTCAGTTGGCTGGCGGCCGGTTCGGGGGCGAAGTTGTGATTGTCATAAGCATTTTTGTAGTAGGTTTGTGTATAAAATTGCGCAAAGTTATTAATCCTTTTTGTGATTTCATTCTTGATAATATAGAAACAAACTCTTGATGGGTTGCTTTCTCCTTTATTTTTAGCATTTTTGGCGTCGTATTTGAAGCTGTATCCGACGATGAAGCCGTACGAATACGGATTCCGAGTGTTCGTACTGACGTATTGTATACTGATGGTGGCCGGACTTAGGACTGGGCAGTACAACGAGGCAGTGGTGACTCGGTTGGTGCTTATTGCATTGGGTGCTTGTGTGTGTTTTGTGGTTAATATATGCATCTTCCCCATTTGGTCCGGTGAGGATCTTCATAACTTGGTCGCCAAAAATTTCAAGGGCGTTGCTTCCTCCTTAGAAGGTAATAATCTATAGTTTTTTTTAATAACCATTTGAGCAAAGTTTATAAAATTTGGTAAAGTTGGTCCTAACTAATTTTTAAGTTAGAAACAATATAAAACTCTCATATGTTATAGTAAAAAGAAAAAAAAAAGTTACTACAATGTAAAACTTTTACATATTATAATATTTACAGTTCTAACCATCACACCAAACACATTATATGTGAGAGCAATATTATTGAAAAGGGACCAATCATGCCTTGACAGCATCTTCATGCATTTCTGCGAGTGGGGCATGCCACTTGTTCTATTCATTTAAAAGCCATTTGGAATAGCTTGTAATTTTATTTTTAAGCAACAGTAGAAGAGAAAAGAAAGTTAGGAATTTTAAATTAGTGTTTGGATAGTGTATATAGGAAAGTGTTTTTTGACTTCAAAATTTTTTTGAATATATTTGGTTAAATAAGTTAAAAGTACTTATTGGTGTAAAAGAGTAGTGTAATTCAACAACATGGATGAAATTCTTAATTTGTTTATTTTTAAATAAAAGATAAAAAATATAAATAAAAAAGTTTTTATATTTTTCATAAACACTAAATTGATGGCTTCTCCCAAAAGAGTTTATAAAAGCCAAAAACATTTTTTGTAAGTCCATCCAAGCATGTTAAATAAGCTTTTGGAGCTAATAAGCTAAAACAACTTTTTTTTTTAAGCCATTCCAAATAGGCTTGAATTCCTTCTTAAGCACTTGCCATCTTAATATTTATTCTTTCTTTAACTTGTTCACTTTACACTTTTTTATTTGCTATTTATTAAGAGTTTTATATGATAAGAATACCTACTAATGGTGCTTGTTTGTGAGTCGTAAATTTGCTTAAAATTATATCAAAATAAAAAAAGTTTGCAAGGCATAAATTGAAACATATATATCTGATAGTTTAAAATAAAGTACCTTATTAAAAAAGTCCTTTTTTTTATATTCTCCCCTAGATTTATTTTTTATTTTATATGTAAAGAATTAAGATAAAAATGTTTCATAAATAGTTTTAGGTTTGGTTATTTCATCTCTCTTGTTGTCATGTTGGTAATTACTAGATGATTTGTGGTAGCAACCAAAAAGATAATAATCAATTTTTGACATAGAATTTGTAGAACAAAAAAAATTTAACCCCCTTTTTTCCTAATTTGGTGAATTGATCTAGGTTTCCCACCATAATTCTCAGGTTGTGTAAATGGCTACCTTCACTGTGTTGAGTATGTCAGAATCCCTTCTAAGATTCTGACATACCAAGCTGCAGAGGACCCACTGTACAAGGGCTACCGCTCGGTGGTGGAATCCACAAGCCAAGAGGAAACTCTGGTAACATTCACTATGAGACACATACGGATTTATCATTTATGTCCTAATTTGTCCACTTTTTTTTGGAGGTTAGAGGGAGATTATTTTCTGGTTTTTGGCATGAATTTCAATTCTGTAAATTTGCAGCTAGGCTTTGCAATATGGGAACCACCTCATGGACGTTACCGGATGTACAATTACCCTTGGCAAAACTACGTCAAGGTGAGCGGCGCGTTGAGGCACTGCGCCTTCGCCGTCATGGCACTTCATGGATGCATTCTCTCTGAGATACAGGTAAATGTGCTCGGTTAATTTTGTGCTAAGAGTAAAAATATATGGAGAATGCATCGGTGGTGGTAACATGGTGGCAAAGGATGTCCTATCTAAGGACTTCACTTCTGTTAAGTCATGGGTTCGAGTCATGCCCAACATAAAGTATGCTTTTATGTTATGATGACATAAATTATGTATTTATTAGCAGACTCTTAAAGCTCATGATCTATTAATCGATGAATATTTAAGGCAAATATCTTTTGACATTCTATCAGTGGTCCCATTGATTAGATTTATATCGTACAACAACATTCTCCAAAATATATTAAAAAAGTCTACATATTATTTAATTTTGATATAACTATAATTCAACATTCAGAAGTTGTGGTGTTTTTAACTGATGGTGACACAGAACATACATCTATAGTGGGTACAAGTTTAATTTGTAAGTTCTGTCCTGTTGTTTGCCTTTATTGATTGCATCTGAAATGCACGATGGGGTTGGATATTCCCTGGAAGTTTCGTGAAAAGCATATCACCACATGGTGAATATTCAGTAATTTCCATGATTCCAAAAAAAAAACACCAAAATAAAAAAGTTTTAATAATTATAGGAGATGTAACAAATAAGTCGAATATAATTTAAAATCATTCGGTACTACTATTGTCAGCAGCATACTTTTATTCAAACAATACTTAATTAGTTAGAATCGTTTTAATCATGCTTTTTTTTAAGTCGTTAGGATATTTGTTATTTGTCCACTTGGAAACCTTATTTTGGACAGATTTCTATCCCAATTGTTTAATATTTCCAACAATGTATAACCGACATTGTCCTATTTCATTATTTACTTAAATTAGTAATTCGTTCAACATTTTTCACAATAAAATATTGAAAAGAAAGATAGTGTTAGACCTACAAGAAACCAGCTCATGTGATTTTTGTACAATGTAGGCTCCAGCTGAAAGGAGACAAGTCTTTCGTAGCGAACTTCAGAGGGTCGGCTCGGAAGGCGCAAAAGTCCTTCGCTTGCTAGGAAACAAAGTGGAGAACATGGAAAAACTAGGCAGCAAAGACATACTCAAAGAGGTCCATGAAGCCGCTGAGAAGTTGCAGAAGAAGATCGACCATAGATCTTACTTGCTAGTCAATTCAGAGAGCTGGGAAATCGGAAGACGCTATACCAATGATGAAGTATTACAGGCGGAGAATAATATTAGTCATCATAATGGTGATTACCAACTGGGATCTAAGTCATTGAGCGAGACGGTGCTCAACTTAGGCTCCGCTTCTATGGCTCGTACGCCTTCAGCACCACCAAGTGATCATGACCATAACAATATGCCTTGGCCGTTTCGGATGTTGTTTATTGGCGATGTGGGAAGGGAAGAGGAGAACTACAAGACGTATGAAAGTGCGAGCGCTTTATCTCTGGCCACATTCGCTTCGCTTTTGATCGAGTTTGTTGCGAGGCTTCAGAATTTGGTGGATTCTTTTGAGGAGCTTAGTGAAAAAGCAGAGTTTAGAGACCCTGTTGAAATTACCATGACCATGACCATGAAGAAAAAGAGGTCCGGTTTGGTTGGGGGATTGCTTTGCTGCTAATTCAGGTTCAAAATTAGTTGAGACTGCAATCTGGTTCAAGGTAGCGGCTAAAGCTAGATAGTGAATGCTCGTGGAGATTAATGTAGTAAGTGCGGATTTTACATTTTTAAGCTCCAATATTTTGTTTTCAAATGAAAACGAGATCTTGTAAAGGGAACGGTTGATGCTGCTTTGCACTTGCTCCTTTGTTGTTTTAAAAGTGCATATTGAATAATCTTTCGTTTTCAATGTGGTATAAAAATACTGATTGTCCATAAAGATTTTAGATTGCAAAAAGTTGCAAGTGTCCTCTTTTTTTTTTTTTTTCCCTCCTTTTCTTAGTGAGAAATTTACATAAGTGGCTCCAAAAAATGTGTTTTGTTGAAACCATCCTCACCGGTCGTCAGCACCAGGCACAAAAGTAATGACTAGATTACCAACGGTTAGAGTAACCCACTAGATTATCAATGGTAATATACTAGATTATGTGTCTTTTTCCAAGCATAAATCAATCGCCGGTCGTCTCCAGCAGTGGTTGCCGACATCCAGCTACTAAAGTAATCTGATAGATTGTCACCAAATCTACCAGATTAATTGATGGAATCAACACAGTACCAACTACCTTCGAGTGAAAAGGAGAAGTTGGATGAGAGTTGCCTCTCCTTTCCGCTGCAGCTTTGGGGAAAATTGCCCCTTTTTTTTTCTTTTACCAAGTACAGTTTATCTGAAATTCTTGCACAATTGGACTTCATAAACGGGGGTTAGGATTGGGCCACTCCAAAGGATCAAAAGGTCACCTTTGCAAAAATTATGGGCAAGGAGAAAAATAAGCCAAATTGGAAGAGCATTTAAAAAAAATAAGAGACTAAAATTTAGAAATGGTTAGTAAATGCGCTAAAGTAGTGTGAACAAGGATTTATCTATGTTAAAATACAAAAACATCCTCATTTATTCTTGTTAAATGATTTATTTTGTACCCCTTTTTTACTATAATTATTATGTTATACCATTTTTTTCTTCTCTTTAATCCATAGTATTTCTTCTAGTTTAAAAGTCCAAAATACCCTTAAATAATATATATTTGCTTAAACTTTTATCTAAAATACTTAGAAATAAAAATATCTTCATATTCATTGGATGTAGTATGTTTTAAATTTTTCAGAAAAATAATAACATTAAAAAGCAATACTACAGAACGGATATTTCTCAAATTAACCTCTAGTCAAAAGGTCAACAGAAAGTGTTCTGCAAAAATTATTGGCAATAAGAAAAATAAGCTAAATTAGGAGAGCAATATTAAATAATCGACCAAAATTCAGAAATGGTTAGTAATTAGGTCAAACTAGTGCAAACAAAGACTTTTTTTTTTTTTACAAATATATTTCCTTTATATATATGTGTATACATATATGTTCGTTCTTTTACTCTCTCTCTCATTTTCATTCTCTCTCCACCAAAAATAAAAAGTTTAATCTTGATAAATACATGATTTTTTGGCCTCAAAGATTTCAACACTAACCTATTTACTACAATTTCCACAAAAATTATTCCCACGGATCGGTTATGCCACAACAAGGGTAATCTAATAAATTAACTATATATAAGGCTGGCTTGATTCAATCTATCAAGATCCAACCCGTGTTGGTTGATATCTCCTTTTTTCCTTTTCCCACGGGTCATGATATAAATTTCCATGACCCAGTTAAATGGAAGTTGACCCATCTCTTTAACCATCTAACCTTGAAAAGGTGCATATAAATTTCGTGAACGCAGTCTACCTTTCATGGGACTCCTCTCTTTCTTTTGCGGAGTGTCTGAGAATTAAAATCTAATACCAGGTCAACTACTACAATACAAAGTTCTCAAATGCTACAATAATAAGTAAAGATATGCTACAATATAAAGCTCTTATATGTTACAATACTTTAAGTTTTAACTTCGTTCTCAAACACTTTCTTTTTTTTTTTTTCTTTTTATCAGCAAGGCATATATCCTATAAATTTCTGCTTGTGTTTGGTACATTAGTGTTGATGATGAAAAATTCTTTACATTTCATTAATTTAATATATAGTATACTTTTTAAATTATGTCTTATTATTTTGTTAGTGATAAAATTATAACTTAATGAAGTTAAATAGGATTGCTAGTTGATGAATTACATCTCTCTGGGTCGGTCCAAAAGGAAGGTTGCATTCTTTGCCTCCAATAATTCCACTATACAAGTATTTCGTGTCTTTAAAAGTACAAAAATAACTAAATGGCTGATTCTTTTTTTTTTTAAATACCATAGGACTATTCTCTTCTGCAGTGCTGCTTAGTTTTATTTTATTATTTTTTTTACTTCAAAGTTTTAAATTTAGAAGAAACACATTTAACTCTAAGCTCTTTTTATTCAAGCTGTAGTTCCAACTACATAAACTATGCCAGGAAGGTTGATATTTTTCTTGGGACTTGGGACATAACATGTAGTTACATTTCATATTAGACAGACTGACAACAAAATAAAAGAACAAAGTGACTGAATAGAGGAATATGAACAAACAAAGGCATAAGTTATTTGGGATATCCATCTTAAATTGTGGACAGGGACCGAGGGAGGCTAGGCCCATATGCCGCCTAAGATTTTTGAAAATTTATATTTTTACCCGTTGTTTTTTTCAAAACTTTACACATACACCTCTCTCTTATCAACAAATTTTTATATATGCTTGTGGTGTACAGAATACGGAGGTGTAGCGCTTACTAATTGACCATGGCATCCAAGTTTCTATCCAACGAGCTGTACATATGTACCGTAAAGTTGTGGGCTTAATTAGAGGGTGTTACATTTGGTACCAGGATTGGGGTTAGGATTTAAGACCGGGATCAGGATTTGGGTCAAGATCAGTGTCAAGATTCACGATTCGAGGTCAAGACTCAGTCCTAAATCCCAAACTCAACCCCGACCCTAACTCTAGTCTTGAATTTCGACCCTGATCTTGGTCCAAAATCCTAACCCCAGCCCCGAATCTTGACCCCGACCCTAGTCCTAAATCCAGACCCTGACCCTAACCCCGAATCATGAATTCCAACCCTGACCCTAGTCTTGATTCCTGACTCCAATTTCAAACTCAAATCCTGATCTTGACCTCAATCTTGAATCCAAACATCAGTCATAAATCCCAACCTTGACTCTAACCCCAAATCTTGACCACAACCCGGTCCCGAATCCCGACCTCAACCTGTCCCAAATGTCGACCTTGTCCCTGATCCCAAAACATGACTGTGACCCCAAATCCCAATCTCGACCCTAAATCATGAATTTCGACCCTGACCCTGACCTTAATCTTGACCCCAAATCCTGACCCCAAGCTCAAATTGCAAATCTCGACCCCAAATCCTAACTTTGACTCCCATCCCAAATCCCAAACCCAATTAGTCCTAAATCTTGACCTCGACCCCAAATCACGAATCCTGAACCCGACTCTAGTCCTGAATCCCATGGCGCCTCGACCGCAATCTTGAATCCCGACTCCAATCTTGGTCTTGAATCCTAACCCCGAATGTCGACCCCATCGCCAGTCCCAAATCCCCACCCAAAACTCGGTCCTGAATTTCAACCCCGAAACCATAACCCAAATTTACTATATTTAAAGTTTAAATACTAATACAATACAATACGGTGGTAAACAAATATTGTATAGTAATACGGTTTAAAACCAAACAATGTATTATATAATACTAACACAATGTAATACAATATGATATGCCTGCCTTAACTAATTTTTTTTTTTTAAAAAAAAAAAACAGACGTTTAATGACAACGAACTGTCATATATTTACAATTTTACACGGTAAGAATTTCCCTAAAATTGAATGCATAATATATTATGCTTTTTTTGTCCTTTTCCTTGATGAAAATATTAAGCTTATTTTTTTTCCTCCTCAAATGAAAGAGTTTTTTTTGGTGGAAAATAAAAGATCAAATTCATGATACATCCAACTAAAATAATACATGACAACAAGTTCAATTCAAATAACATATCATTATATGTTGTAAAGAGCAGACAACGGATCCAGCTCCAGCTGTGGAGTATGCTTGTACATTTTTTTTTATTAAAAAAGAAGTATTATTGTACATACATATAAAGGGTCTTTTTAAAGTGTGGCCTTTAACAAATACTGCATGTTAGTTTACCGTTTGATTTTGTTAAAATCACATAAAAATAAAAGTAAATAATTTTCTAATACACCCCCAATGGTTGAGAAAAAGTCATACTCATAATTTTTTCCTCTGATCGTACATTGTAAGTCTCTTCATATTAAAAAAATGAATATATATGTATTTGTGTGGTGACGCTTGGGAAAAGTCTTTGTTCTCCCGGAGTAAGATGATAGTGTTTTGCTAATGATGCGTTTGGTTATTAGACTCACAGAGATTTGAATCTATGAGCTTGGTTCAAAGTAGTGTTTAAATATGCATTCGGCTTAAATGGTTCTGACCATCACACCCCATTAAACCTATTTACTACAATAAACCTATGGTTCTAATTTTTATCTCTCAATTCTCGTATTAAACAGTAAAACATCAGTTCCTTGATGTAATGTATTATTCTATACTCAAACTTTACACTTCCAAACATATTTTGTTTAACCGGGTGTTTAAGAAGTAGGTTAAAACTGAACGTTTAAACTGAAAGTATTATTACATGTGAAAGCTTTATATAGTAACATATTTTTGCTTTATAATGTAGTATACGAAATTTTTATACAATTTAAGTAGAAACTGATAAGTTTCAACTAATTTTACTAAACACCCCATAAACCATAAAGTTTAAAATTTTCAGTTTAAACAAAAAAGTTTCAATACTACACTAATTCAAACCCGCATACTAAGAATTGATGTAGTTTAAAAGTTGTGGTTTGAACTTGTGTTAATAAAGTTATATGATTTAAACAGTGGTTTTAAATTAACGTTTAGAATATAAAGATTTAAAACAAGAATAAAACATCATATTAAAGAATTCGTATTTGAAAAATTATAGTTTATAAATAAAGGTTTGAGAAAGATTTTTATCGTAAAAAATGATTCAAAACATTTAAAATTTAAGAGAGATGAGGGTTAAGTTTTTAAAATTGATAATTTATACCGTTTTAAACTATTTTTATCCTTATCAATTATTTCTTTGTTGTGTATACTAAATGTACGTTTTTTTGGACCAACGGGTTCAAAACAACTTAATGCAGTTGTGAACCTGCATACCAAATGGTTATAATTCTTTTAACTGCCTGCATAATGGTCACTCATACTTTGTCACTCCATGTCAGGTCAGGGAAGAAGTGTGGTGAGAACTCATACGCCTTTTCCCCCTTTCTCTCTCATCATCATCCCCCCTTTTCTCTCTTTCTCTCTCGTTACTGGATCTTGTCGATACGCAATGATCAAGGCCGTTCTCACTCGATTGAGGTCGTTGATCTCTTCGTCATTCCAATTCCAAAACTCCTCAAGACATTTCTTCTTTACAAGGAAAATGGCTAACAAATTAGAATCTGGTTTCGCACGACAGAAGCAAGGAAAGACTACTTCTCCCGAGAAAGGTTTTTTCAGACTCCAGTCTTCCCAGCAGCATCGATGACCGCATTGATAAAACCAAGACCGGTCACCGGTTCCAATGCTTCCGTTCCATGTCGGACGGGATCACAAACTCGTGCAATAAGTTGCAGAAAATACTCCTCTAAACTATACAAAATGGGCTGTAAAGTTCCATGTCTGATCCACGTAAAGTTAAAAGTTGCGTTCACCGCAAAGGTGGGCTTGGCCTTGTCCATTGTATCCCTCGCCATCTTCTTCAAGGAGCCTCTCAAAAGACATCAACAAATACGCCATCTGGGCAACTCTCTGTCTCCTGATTTTCGAATTCAGCCTAGGTAGTACTATATATACAGATACTTTATTTTGTTTTTATTTTTGTTTTGTTTTGGATAATATTTTTTAGATTATTCAAAAAAAAAAACAAAGAAACTTAAATGGGTGGCAGGCGCGACGCCTGGCTAATTATGATCAATATTTTCGTAGCATGTTTATATAACTTAAATGAGAAAACATTAGCGTTGTTTCGTAAGAGTAGTTTTAATCACTATTTTAGTTATAAACAATGTAAAATTTTTACGTGCTACAATTAAAATAAAATTATTATAATATAAAACCTTTATATATTATAATAAAAATAATTCTGATCAATAAATAATTAAGACCACTATATCAATCATCCTATAATCTTATAAGCCAACTTTTCAAGAAATCTATTATTACATTACATGTTTAAAAAAGCGAATAGCTCCTTCCCGTCCATTGACACATGACAGAAACAAATCTTTCCTTTTTTTAGCTTTTCATCTCTCTCTCATTCTACATAAAAGAGGCTAATGTCTCTCGCTCCCTACCCTTCCAGTTTATTTATAAATATTTTCAGAATCATTTTTTTGATTTTTTTAAATATATGACATCAAAATATTTTAAATTTTTTCCTTCTTCGGTACTATTTTACTTCCTTCAAATATTATTTTACCGAGCATAGCTTGCAAATTTGGATCTTATTCTTTTGTGTTTAAGTTTTTTTCCCTTTGTCATTTTAATTTCGATATATTTCCCTACTTACATATGTTTTTTTTTTCCTCCAATGCCACTTCAAAATACTATTTATCACATAATTGTCATGCTCTATAGTTTATTTATAAATATATTCTCCTACATATATCTTACTCATATATTTTAGTGTCTTTCCAAACTACTATTTTTTGGTACTTACCTCCTAATTAATTTTCTATATGGTTTTGCTGAGTTATTTTGTTTTTAAAAAAATCCCTTACTTGTGTACACATATTAACACATTCTCTCGTAAACATTACGCCAAATTGTATGTTGTGATTGAATGGCGTATTTAGTTTTTTTAGGAATGTGCATTTAATTTCATTTGCTCTTTTTTCTTTTAAAAAAAAAAAAACACATGTCTCTACTCTTATTAAAATATTTTTTTTCTAATATGTGATAAACATTTTTTTTTAGTCAATTTTTCCCAATTGCAGCTCTCCTAATTATTTTCCCCTAATTGCTCCCCTCTAACATTTTTCTTTAAAATGTTACACGCTATCTAATTTTTCTTATTATTTTTTTTCCTTATCTGCTATACTTTTTTAACTAAACTAAACTATTTGAAGAATAGTGAATAAGAAAACTAAATTTCAGAAGAAATTTTGTAGTTTGTTTGGGAGAGTGTTTGGAACCATTTTTTATTATTTGAATCTTTTTTGTTTGAATATTGTGAGAGAAAAAACTATAGCAAAAGTGATTGAAACCGTAAAAATGGGTTTGAACCATTTTTGTCAAACAGATATTTGACATTCCTATAAAAAAATTACAAAACAATGCATACGCAAAGCATGTGCTTACAACTTGTTTAATTAAAAAAGGACCACGCTTTATTAACAAACTTTTTCCCATCTTAATGGATCTCTCTCTTTCACGACATGTTTGAGTCCCGTCATTATCTTTATGAGTACTTCCTGATGTAGATCCAGATATGTTGGATCTATTTGTTTTGGCATATTTCTCTCTCTCATTTTCTTGCCGATCGATCCTCACAAGGTCGATCGGAAGTGGCCAAATCTCATCAAAATCTGGTCAGACCCAGATTCGACAAGATCTAGCCAAAAGATGGCCATAATTCCAATGGTTATGGATGATGCACAACATCGGTTCACGTCTGTACGAGAGATATTCATATGTAGTAATTTGTTAATTTTCTTTTCTTTTCAATTTCGTATTGAAAATTTGAACCATATATTTTATGGTGTTGTCAAGTATTAAGTTATCAATTTAATAGAATATACTTACAACCAATTGTGATTTATTAACGTTGGTTTCTGTATTTGTTAGTTTTGTTGACCCAAAATTTTTCCCCTTTTTGGGCAAAAAAAAAAAGGTTAGAAATGACGTTTCATGCCTTTTGATCGTGATTATATATGTATATATATATAATTAGTTTTTTGACTGTGGTATGGTAATGTTTGACTTAGCATTTGAGGTAATTCACTCATGTGTTTATGACAACTTGCTCATTAATTTAGACTAATTTTTATGAAATTCAGGTAACATGACCACTTATAAAGAAATTGTTCATGTAATATTTCCAATCACATGAAAAAGGGGAAACTCTTAAAAACAAGTGCTATGCATACTATCTAATATCTTTCATGTTATTAAATCTATTTGATCACAAGGTGTTGTAACTTTGGCATTTGTAGGCACCACCAGAGAAAAAGACATATTTTCCTAAGCGAGTTTCAAAGAGTTGGTACTGAAGGAGCAAAAATGTTGCGTGAACTCGGAAGTAAAGTAGAAAAGATGGAAAAACCAAGTTCTAAAGACATACTTATTGTAGAACATTCGGCAGCAGTAGAGTTGCAAATGAAGATGGACAAGAACTCTTACATGCTTGTCAATTACGAAAGCTAGCAGGGTCAAAACCGGCCGAAGGAATTTGACGATCTTGAGAGTTTTGTTGAGCTCAAAGAGAACGAAAACGAGAACTTGGTGCTCGTTGAGTCAAGTATGGGACAACCAAAATCGAATCATGGGCGGCCAAGAGCCTACCATTTGCCTTTGGTCACATTTGAAGTGCTTGGTCTTGAACAGGAATCAAAAGCACATGAGAGTGCAACCTCCCTTGTCTTTTGCCACATTTGCGGTCGCTTTTGATCGAGTTTGTTGCGAGGCTTCAGAATATTGTGGACAAATTTGAAGAGAGTCAAAAGGCAAACTTTCAGGATCCCCTTGAACAATTAGATGAAAAAGGGGTTGAAGGGTGTTGGACCAGATTGCTAAGGACGTGCCTTCCATTCATGAATCCGAAACCGGGTCCAGTTTGCTTAACATTGTAGTTTTGGCATTCATCACCAATAATTAAAAAGACTAATTTTGTTTGTTTATTTCATTGGTTCTGCCAATAAAAATATATTTACTTGACATTTAAGGGTGTTTGATAAAATTAGTTAGAACTAAGTTTTTAGTTTAAAATAGTATAGCATGTGAAAGCTTTATACTGTAACAATTTTTTTCTTTTACTATAATATATGAGAGTTTTACACTATTTTTCATCAAAAAGTTAGTTTAGAACCAATTTTATCAAATAAAAATTGCTCTGCCAACTCAACTGTCAACATTATTAGTTTAAATATGTTCACATTTTTTTTTTTAAGAGTCAAACCTCATAAATGAAAGGACATAAGTAGCTTTTATGTCTTCCATAAAGTTTTTTCTTCCTAACAATAAAGACACAAATTAGAAAAAAAAAAAAAAAGCTGGTTGAAAATAATGTGTTTCTCTCCTTCAGGTTTTCCTCGTGAGTACCTGTCATTCAATTTCTCCAACCTACTTTTATTTATTTATTTATTTATTTTTGCTTGAAAGATTATCAACAAATTTCAATAAAGGAGCAAACGAAGAAAACTTAAAGAAAAAAGGTGATTTATTAGAATGATTGTTTCCACCATTTTCTGTACCGTAAAAGGTGATTTTTTAAAAAAAAAAAAAAGAAAGAGAAAAATTCAACGAGTACCATTTATTGTAGGTTTTTCTAAGAAATAATGCGATTTTTTTTTTCAAGATTTAGACCGAGTGTAAATTTACAGCTACGTTATTTTTTTTTTGAATTGCTAGGTTATATTTATAACCACATGATTTTTTTTTAATCATCCTTATATTGTATTAATTATCCGTGGGTAGCGTTGTGGTGGCTTGGGAGTTGGGGCTTGAATTCTTCTCTACTCAGATATTAGTGAGCCTTTCTACTCCTAAATCAAATATTTGTGGGTTCCTCTTTTTTTTTTTTTTTTTTGGTCTCTATTTTAATATATTTTTTACCAAACATTTTTTTAAACCACCTTCACATCCGTACTTGTTACGATGGTCGTTAAACGATCATTCAGAACTTCCGAAACTCCGCGACCAGGACAACTCATACGACGTCGTTTTCAATCACCCTCAAGTCTTCTGCTCTCTTTGCTGACCAGCTCGTGGTTGAAAGAACAATTGAACAAAAAATTCAAAATAAAAAATAAATAAAAGCAATGGACTCATCTTCATAAAAAAAAAAAAAAAAAAAAAAAACTTTTAATAAAGCAAGAACTATATATTTATATGTGTAAATAGATATAATCCCTCTTCCATAATCCAATAGCAAACTCCTCTGTTTTCTGTGTTGGTAAAAAAATATGGCAGCCAAAGTTGGGTCATTTAGGCACAGTTTCGCCGAGAAAAGCAAAGAACGGCTGCTCTCGAGAAAGGGCACTACTTACTCGGACTTCGGTGGTTCCGATGGAGGAGGAGGAGGCGGCGGTCGCACCAAGTTCCGATGTTTCAGATTCATGTCCGACGGGATCATCAATCTCTGGAACAACTTGCAGAACATGTTCGTACAGTTGTACGAAATGGGTCGATCGGATCGTCGTAAATTCGTGTTCGCCGTCAAGATGGGCTTGTCGTTGGCGCTTGTTAGTCTCGTCATCTTTTTCAAACAGCACCTCCAAAACGTCAGCCAGTACGCCATCTGGGCAATCCTCACCGTCGTTGTCGTTTTCGAATTCAGCGTTGGTACTATGTTTTGTACTTTTCATCACCTGTTTATTATACTTTTTTAGATCTTGTGCGTTCTTAGAGAAGGCTAATAATTTAAATTCTAATTGTGTGTTTTTTTTTTAATTTTTTAAGGTGCAACACTTAACAAAGGATTTAATCGTGCTTTGGGAACGTTTTCTGCTGGAGGGCTGGCTTTGGGAATTGCTGAAATCTCTGTTTTGGCAGGGAAGTTTGAGGAAGTCATAATTGTGATCAGTATTTTCATAGCAGGTTATAACAAATCAATTTTGAATTCATTTTTTATTTCTAAATTAAAGGGCTTGTTTGAAATTTGACATCTTTTTTTTTTTATCTTTATTATTTGTGTCAAGGATTTTGTGCTAGTTATGCCAAACTGTACCCAACAATGAAGCCGTATGAATATGGATTTCGTGTGTTCTTGTTGACGTACTGTATAGTTTTGATGTCTACGAGCAAAGCCTTTTTGCAAACGGCATTTTTTCGTTTGATGCTTATAGCAGTTGGTGCTGGAATATGTTTGGTTGTGAATATATGTATATTCCCCATTTGGTCAGGGGAAGATCTGCACAAGTTGGTGGTGAAAAATTTCAGGGGTGTTGCTGCTTCTTTGGAAGGTAAGTTTCATGTATGTATTGGTGTCTATTTTTTGTTTTTTTATTAGTTTTTATTTGTGTAATATGCTTTTTTGTTTGATCTGAGTTATTTTAGTTCTGTATAGGTTGTGTTAAGGGATATTTGGAGTGTGTTGAATATGAGAGGATTCCGTCGAAAATACTCACATACCAAGCTTCTGATGACCCTTTATACAGTGGCTATAGATCAGCTGTTCAATCTTCAAGCCAAGAGGAATCTTTGGTGTGTTCATCTTGCCATTTGTGATTCTAGTCTTTTTCCTTTAGTAGGAACTGAATTGGTTCATCAAACCTGAGTGGTGCTTTTGCAGTTGGACTTTGCAATATGGGAGCCACCCCACGGCCGTTATAGGGGATTCAATTATCCGTGGAGAAACTATGTCAAAGTTGGCGGCGCGCTGAGGCATTGCGCATTCATGGTCATGGCGATGCACGGATGTATACTGTCAGAAATCCAGGTGACATTCCCAACTATGTATCTATCATGTGAACTATTTACTAGCGCACTCAATTTTAAGCAAATGCAGACTTCATTAACTTGTTGCTTATGATTAATAAGTGAATAATGTTTGGTAAAGGTATTAAGCTCGTATAACGCTGGTGAAAATAAAACGTGATTGCCATGCCAATAACATGAAAATGGTAATCAAAACTATGCTCTTACATTACAAACAACTGTGTCCGTTCCCACTGGCATTCTCTTGATATAAGGAAAGAAAAGTTTTATGTGTAGTATATAATACATTCTTGTTAGCTATCTGTTTCATTTGATGGTCTTGCAACTGTGGCATTTGTAGGCACCACCAGAAAAGAGACAGGTTTTCCGAAGCGAGCTTCAACGGGTTGGTACCGAAGGAGCTAAAGTGTTACATGAGCTTGGAAGCAAAGTGGAAAAGATGGAAAAACTAAGTTCCAAGGACATACTTCTTGAAGTTCATGAGGCCGCAGAAGAATTGCAAATGAAGATTGACCAGAACTCTTACATTCTTGTCAATTACGAAAGCTGGCCAGGACAAAATCGCCCAAAGGAATTCGACGCTGAGAGTTTTATAGATGCCAAAGAGAATGAAAACAAAAATTTGGTGATTTCATCCCTCAGTGAAATGTGGGATGCCCAGAATTCAGTCATGGGCCTTGACCCGTCCATGTCAGAGTTGTCCTCGGATAATGTTATGAGGAAACAGCCTGTATCATGGCCAAGGCTTTCCTTCCCCACAAATGCCATGCTTAGTGAACAAGAATCAAAAGTATATGAGAGTGCAAGCTCCTTATCCTTAGCAACATTTTCTTCGCTTTTGATCGAGTTTGTTGCAAGGCTTCAAAACCTTGTGGACGAATTTGATGAGCTTAGTCAGAAGGCAAACTTTATTGATCCCGTGGAACAATCAGATCATGCAAAAGAGGTTGCTGGGTTCTGGACAACACTGCTAAGGCGCCTTCCATTCATAAGTCGAAAACCCGATCCAGTTTCCTCAACATTATAGTTTTGATTCTATGGTTGAGCATTCATCACCTATTAGGAGGACCAATTGGAATAGTAATATTTGTTTGTTTGTTTTTACCAATGCAATTATATTTAACTGGGTATGTACAGGCAGTAGTTCTGCCAACACAAAGATGAGCATAGCCATCGAATGGGTCTGGGTCATCTCTCTGCAGATTTTTCTTTTTTCTTGCTCACATGATTCTGATGAAAGCCAACTGGGAAATCCCCAGAGGCAGGGCTATTACAAAATGCCAATATGATGAAATAAAATCACATACATGAGTGACTAAATGTGACGGAAATTAAAAACAAAGAGAAGGAAGAAATAAGTGAATTTCATCATTTACATTGCATGCAGGCAATCTCTTTTTCTTTTACATGCATAGAAGAAAGAGGTTCACAGCAAAAAAAAAAGAAAAAAAAGGTCGGCTTCTTTCTCTTCTCTAGACCCTTGTTTTTTCATACAACGTGAGCATTTCTTTAAGGGTATTGTGATCACATTGGATACTTTATACCTTTGTTGTTGTTATTATTATTATTATTTCGAGGGGTATTTTATACCCTTTTTTTTATCTTAGGTGAGAGATTCGAAGTCTATATTTTTAGGTAGAGTCAGGTGTAATTTTATTGTTAGGCTATGACTGCAACCATTATATTATACAATAAATTCTCGTGTTTGCAGAGATGTTGTAAACGGAATTTCCATCTGCTCCACAGTCCAACTATGTGAAAACAATTATCTTAAGAAAATGCTAAGGTAGTCCCACAAGGATATTATTCTTGTTTTTTTTTTATTTTTTATTTTTTCACAATCAGTTTCGTATATGGCACCTCTATATATATAAATATATATATATATATATATATATATATATTTATCACAATCAGTTTCGTATATGGCAGTTCTACTTGAAATGTCTTTCCCAATTCTCCAGCTAAAATTAGAATAGGCAGAGGGAGAGGAGATTACGGGCCATGAATTTCAATGCAAAACTTGGAAAAATAACCAGATATGTAGACACATGCCCAACCGATAGAGCATGGCCCACAGAAGGCTTCTTAGTTGGCCGACTATTTAATTCAACGATCACATTGTAGGGCCCCTAGTATGAGTCATGACATCAAAATGTCATTCATGGAACAGGTGATGAACATGAAAACTTTCTTATTAGATACCAAGAATCGAATATTCCAGCAAAATCAGGAGAGAGACAGCCAACTTATTTTGAACTAAAAGTACATTAAGATGTGTGAGATTAAGAAATGTTTATATATCAAAACGTCAAAAGACTCATAATAAACGTGATAATAATTTTTCGATTCAAAAAGTTTAATGGTTCAGATTTTTTGAAAGCCCTGATCATGCATATGCAGCCAGTTCAATCATTAACCGAGTACAACTAGCCACAAAAGGCTGATCGTCAAAGCGTTAGTGACTAGATGAGAAAGGGAAAAACATTCATTGAAAAAACAGGACAAGAATAATATAGTAAACAATGTTTTGTTCTTTAACCTTTGTTAATAGTTTTTGCTTCATGTAATTATTTGATACGATAGAACAGGAAAAAAAAAAGTAATCTAATAATTTTTATTTCATTAATTTAGTTAAATAATGGAAATTACATAACAATATTATAAAGAAAAACAGGGGAAATTGCATAACAATATTATAAAAGAAAAATGTTATCTAAGTCAATGTTTCTTAATCTAAAATTATAAATATTTTTTTGGAAGGGAAATTATAAATGAAATTAACATAGCTTTCATGCTATTACACATTATGATTTAATATAAGACTTTTAAGTTGTGAGGGCCTTGTTATTGGTGTAATTATTATTGTTTTATGAAGAGAAAAACAGGGGAAATTGCATAACAATATTATAAAAGAAAAATGTTATCTAATGTTTCTTAACCTCAAATTATAAATAATTTTTTAAAGGGAAATTATAAATGAAATTAACATAGCTTTCATGCTATTATATATTATGATTTAATATAAGACTTTTAAGTTGTGGGGGCCTTGTTGTTGGGGCAATTATTATTGTTTTATGAAGAGAAAAACACAAGGATTTCATTAAAGGTACTTTTTGAGAATCCACATTTGTAACTTCAGTTGCTATAATTTCTCTAATATAACAAGTGAGCTAATTTTAAAGATAATTAGAGAGAAGAAAATATTTAGAGGTGTATGATTTTCTCTCATTAATTTCTTTTTTATCATAATAAATTTTTGCAGTGACTAAGGTGGATATATTAAACTATTATAATTTGTACTCTTCTATGATTTTATTGCTCTTAGTAGTAGAGAATTTAAGGTGTTTGTGGCATGTTTACTTGCTAGAAGGAAAAATAGGTGCGGAGAACAAGAATTAATCTCGCGTTTGCTTGCTCCTTTTTATCTTGAAATAGGAGTGAGATTGGTAGGCCCCACACAAATTCTGGATTGAGGAATGAGATTAGCAATATCATGCCCTCTTTGAACGGGGACTTTAAATCCTTATATTAATATTCAATTTCTATTTTACCCTTATTTTACTTATTAATATTGAATTAAAAAAGTGTAATTGTGACATATATTTATTATTTTGTTTACCTAATATTTTAACATTAGCCTAGTTGTTATTAACTTTATTATAGTAAATATACAACTTATTTCTTTTAAAAAATTATTTATTTTAATTTTGACACTTTATTTTTATTTTTTATTTATTGTATTCAAATTTTGAAATTTTTATTTTTTGTTTCTTTTTTTCTCTTATTAATTACGCAACTTATATTTATTATTCTAATCTTCTAATTTTTTATAATTATATAGACTATGACTAACATGAATATAATAAGTGTACCAATTATTTTTTAAATTGAAAATAAAAACTTGTTTTTTATATAGAAAAATACAAAATTTAGTTAACTTTACAACAACTTATTCCAATTCTAACTCTAAGTGAAAGTGTGAATGGCATTCGGAGTGACTTCAATTGTGAATCCTCTAACCAAACAAACAACTTATTTTGACTCCGATTCTTCACTTTGAATCCTACCTACTCCGATTCATGTTTAGCCTGATTATGAGTAAATAAACACACTATTAATTCTTAACGGTTATGAATATAGTCAGGTAATAATGTGACACCCGTTATTCTCCTAACGGGTATTGAGGTAATTAAATTAATTTTAATGTATAAAAAAAAATTGCTTCATTTAAATTTATTTTATAATATTTATTTTTATCTATTTTTAAGTTTTTTAAAATTCTCCTATATTTATTTAGTATGATTACTAAAAAGCCTTAGAACTTCTAATAAATCTCAAAAATGACATATTGGCATTATGTGTGTTAAAGTCTTTAGATGAGACATAAGGATATCTTTTCCAACTACTCTTGACCCTCATTTTCTTTATTTCCTCCGTGACATGCTTCAACATGTCTCCTCTATAATTGTTTCTATCACTTCTCTTCAAAGACTTCATCTTTTCTTCCTTTCTCTTCCACGGTTCCCACACTCTTCTTCTTATTTCTTTGCTGAAGCAAAATACTTAGAGAACTTCTTCAAGGCAGCCATAAAAATCTGCCACCATCACCTCCATTTGAGCAAGAATTTCAGTCATACCGAAGTAAAGGAACCTGTTTTGAAGCCATTTCAAGCTTCCAACTAACCATAATCCGAGGTTAGAATCTTATGAACAAATTTAGTCTTTCATTTATAAATTTTCTTTTATACTAAAGGATTATTCAAATTTGCGTTCTTAAACCTAAGTATATGTTTGTTGCTATTTTGGAGCATATGTATGAAGTCTAAGTGTATATGCCCTAGACAGAAAATTTATATTGTTAAACTTTGTAATACCTCTATGGGCAATGGTTATTTCTTGAAATTCTAAGATTAAATTAAAATGAATTTTATGAATTCGTTTGCATATTTGAAAAGTAGCATCCTAGGCTTTCTAACGAGCTATCATAAACCTAAATCGGAGTTGTATTTTATTTTCTAAGAATTATTCAATTTTTGTATTGGAAACTAGTAAATCTGCCAGTTTGTTATGGTATACCAGCTGCTAACCTGAACCAAGAACCCATCTTTGCTCACCACCTAATTCTTTAATGTCTTGCAACCTTTCCAATATTATCCTAAGTGATTGATGAATCTTATTAGGGACTAAAACATATAGATTACTTGTTCACATTTTATATTGTGTTAAGACAAAAATTGTTTACTGTGGTATTCAAAAGAGATTTATATAAAAGCTTTAATGGCATACTAGTAAGATAGGTTTACACATGATTTATTTATGAATGTAGTTGTATGTTGTGCTTTAGTTTTAATTGTCCTTATGCACGCCTTAGGATCAAGGGAGTATGGAGCTAACGTTAATTGATTCCAGGATTAAGAGACTGTTGATAAGCTTAAAAGGTAGGGATTCTATTACTCATCTTTTGTGAGGTTTTTATAGAATTAAAATTGATTGTTTTGCCGCAATATATATATATCTATGTTGAACTGATATTATATGATTATCACATATGAAACTATGACATGGACTCGTCTTGTATTGTACGGCGAGGAACATAATGAATTGACACATATTATAAATTGAGAAGCATGGTTAGGAAAACTAACTCTATTGATAATGATTCAATATAGAGAAATTGTGAGACATGAAGAGGGCGACGGTTACGTCCTTGGGCATGAATACCCGAAAAGGTAAAATAGGGGGAAGGCGATGACGCTTCCTTGGGTTGAAAGTCCCAGAACACACTGTACAGGAATCGATTTGGTGAGGACTCGGGGCTTGATGTCCCCTCATCGGAACACCCTTGGAATGTTTATAGGGTGATCAAGTGCGCCCATTTGGGTTTCGATGAGTTGAGTGATACTCAATTTAACATGGATACCTAGGAACAATGATGATTGTTAATATTTGTATAAATGTGTAATTATGACACTTGGTAATGATTAACTACGGTATCTATAAGATGTGATCATAATAAACCTCATAATCTGGAATATGATGTAACTTACTAACCATGCAGATTTTAATGTGGTAATGATAGAGGTGAGTAATGGCTTTCTCTACTGAGCATAGTGTTGCTCATACCCTTATGTTTATATCTTTTCAGGACTCACTAAGTGTGAGGTGGTTACGAGAAATATAGTTGAGGAAGTGATGTAACTATATTACATTGGGACTGCTTCAATTGTTGAGAATGTTCTTCATGATAATGTAAGCATCAATTGTTACTTTCTGTGACTGTATTACAATGTGTTGAGGGTTAAAATGATGATGACAACAGTTTATATTATTAAATTTAAGGTGCTACATTAAAACTGTGGTTTATTTATCGTTTATATTTTTATTTTTGAGTTGAGAGTTTTCATTTAAGTCCCGGGCAAATTTTATTTTTAAGGTTTTACTTTTATTATTTATTTTTATTTTATCTCATTAAAAACTGTTAACCCCCATATAGGGGCGTTACAGAATTTTTGGTATCAGAGCCTAGGTTCGGTTAACCTAGGGAGTGTAGCACCACTTTAAAAAAATATATTTTTGAGATGGTTTTGAAGCTGAATTTTTATTGTCATCATCAAAATGAACCTTCACATTGATTTATACAGTCTAGAAGGATGTAACATGGAAAGGCCATAGAATGAAAATATTAATAGTTATATGAGTACAATAATTATATAGAAGGAAAGTATTAATAGTTATGAGGGAATGATAATTATATGGAATGAGTTTATAAGTAGAATGCTTATGAGAGATTCGTATAATATTTGGATCTATAAGCATATTTAATTCGTATAAACGATGAGAAATTCGTATAGATACGAGGATTTAAGAGCCTTTTGTCTCGTGAAAAACAATAGGAAATATAAGGCTTGATTTATTGATTTTAAAGTTTGGCATAGATATGCCAAATTTTTCGTAATTGATTCAAACCTAAGTAATGATTATGTGTGGATTCGATGGAGCACATAAGTGTCAATGTCTTTTCTTAAAAGTTCTATATATTTGAGGAATATGATATAAGTTGGGAATCATGGTATTGAATCTTGAGAGAGATAAATGTTAGACTTTTGGTCTGTTGAGACTGTGTAAAGTCTAGAATGCATGAATCTCAAAATTGGAATATTTTGTTACGTACATTGTATTTAAGTGTATCAGTGAATCTTTTGGTTACCTAAGGTTTTGTTACATGAGGAAATTATATATTGTATGACTAGAATTGTGGGGATTGTAGATGTTCTTAAGTAGTAACATCTAGTGTCTTTGTTCGTTGATATGGTCTACGTTGAAAGACGTAAATCGTATTGATTTCAAGGTTAGTCGCATTCTAAACCCTTGGTAGTAATGATGATGAATCCATTGATAGATGTTAAGTATTATGAATAACATATGGGTGTATGTATTGTTCAATAAGGTTTTGATTAAAACAAAATTATTCGAGTTGTTGGAAGATTATGTTGTTATGAAATGATTTTAAATATCATTCAGGAAGATTCTTGTTGTCGTTAAATTAGATTTGTTGTTCATAATTAACTTTATCTATAGTGGGCTTTGAATTGGGTTTAAGATTCATACGAATTGGTTTTCAATTTTATGTTTGTTATTTAACTTGTTCTAAATGTGTTAAGGCCCGAAACAACCTGACCATTTTCAACTTAGAACATTTGGGCCTAGTTCAAATCCTAAATCAGTTTGATGCACACTGTCTCTCCCACGTGGTCTCTATACGTGTCATATACAGTGGTTTAATCATTGTTTACATATACGTTTACTGTGCATAGGAGCTTATTTCTCCGAGTTCACTTTTTCCCTCTTAATTTGTTATTTTCTCTCTAAATCGCAAATCCTCTTCTTTTTCATTAGAAATTCTTCTTTTCCTCTAAAAGAAGAAGGAATTCTAGGATTCTGCAATTTACTATCTTAATTTTTCCTTTCTATTTACTCTTCTTTCATCTCATCATGGACCCAAAGTACCAACATCTGAGAAAGTATTTCCCATCACTCTCCCAAAAGATTCTCAAAAAGAAATACAAAGCTAGAATTACTCGGTTGTGGATTCTTATGCGTTTTGGTATCCCTTGTGATGTGAGAATGTTAATAGAGGGGAAAATCCGTCCGAGTGACTTTAGTCAAGATGTCGGTTTACCAGGAACAGGTACCAGTCGTAGTGCAATGAAAAGAAGAGCCCGTGCCATCGTGGTCGCTTGTAACAAATGTGGAAGACAAAATTGTAACGGTAAATGTACTTCACCTGGTTATATGTCTACGAATAGAGAGGATAAAATAAGGTTTTGTAGGGATGGACTTTCAAAGGAGAACTTGGATAGCATCCATCCTCCTCTCCACGGTCACCCTAGTGGATATGTTCAAGGAGCTATTTTTAAACTCTGGCCTAAATTTTATACAGAAAGACAACGCCTCAGGAATATGGTATTTCTAGATCCTGTTTGCCAAGCCATAAGAAAACTGGATGGGGAATAAGTCATCGCTCTATAAAGGTTATTTAGTCTTTGCTTATTTGAAGCAGTTTTAGCTGATGTTCAACAGTTTGTGTTTTTCTTTTATTCAGAATATTTGCTTTTGTGTTTGAAATAATTGTGATTATTAGATTGATACAGTAAGTGTTAATATCTTATTTAATTTATGATTTTCTTAAATATATATATAATAAAATATATATCTTATCAGACACGTTACATACGGTACAGTAATATGTTTGAATTTTGAAAAGCTTATCCAGATATTTCAAGATTGTGTCTCAAATTTCAAAAGTTCTACAGTATTTGTCGTTTATATTAAATTTCTAGACTTGGTGTATATTTGTCAAAAAGTCTACAGTTGTGTCATGAGGGTCTTCTGTCGAATTGTTCTCAATTGTCAAAAGTTATACAATTAGAGTCTAATCTTTTTCAAAAAGTGAATCAGATTTTCTGTAAACTATCAATCACCTTATCTTATTTTCTTATCCGCACAAGATTTTGTTTAAATCTTTGGATTACCTTTTCATTTCCTACTCGTCTATCTCTTTAGCCCTTTTTGTATATTTCTCATCTTTAAAATCTCATGTAGAACCCGAAGTCTAAGTGGAGCAGACATTAAGCAACCACTTCTATAAACCAAATATGTCTACCTCCCAGTCCACGAAGAAAATAAAGAATGTCTGTGTCTTTTGTGGTTCCAGCCTTGGAAAAGATAAAGCTTATTTAGAAGCTGCAAATCACTTAGGGCAAGTCCTAGCACGCAAGAAGATTAACATAATCTATGGGGGTGGTAGTATAAAAATGATGGTAAATATGGCACTAGCAGCTAGGTCTAGTGACGCTACTGATGTAAGAATTTGGCCTCATATTCCAGTTGAAGGAAACCTTTGTAAGGAAGCCATAGGTAAGGGAGAAGGAGTCAGGAGTATCCCTAAAAATTTTAAAGACATAATCTATAATTCTGATGCTTTTATAGCATTACCTGGTGGTCTAGGTACTCTTGAGGAAATATTTATAGTTGCTTGTGGGCAATTGTTGGGCTTTTATTCCAAACCTTTGGGACTGCTGAACGTAAAGGGTTTTTATGACGGTCTTTTGAAATTTCTAGATTACGCTGTGAAAGAAAACATCACTACAGAATCAGAGAGACAAATCTTTGTCACTGCTTCAACAGCTGAGGAATTGATAGATAAAATGCAAATCGTACATCCAGAATCCGACACTGCAACATCCAAGCTTGAATGGGAAAGGGAAAGCCGGGAGCGGCCAATTGATTTGAATCTCCATCTGTAATCTTTTTGTTTTATCTTTGGCATGTAGGCATGTGTGTCCGTATTTCGTGTGTTACGAATAACCGTTTGCCTTGTATTCTGTGTTTCTTGTGGTACGTTGTTGTTCAATCTTTTAGATTCATTGAGCCTAATGCCGGGATGGCTGGATACGGAGTACTTGATGCTCTCGAAACGCATCCTTCTTAAGGTCCGATCTTTTGTTTATCGATGTTTTTGTATTCTATAAGCATGCATGATATGGATAGCTGGTATACGGAGTGCCTTGTACTCTCGAAACGTATCCGTATTATGTTTGTAATGTGTAATATTTTGTTAATATTATGTGGAAGTACCAGAGTCAGTTTTGGGGATATTCCATATGAAATATGAGTATATTATTTGGATTGAATGTTTGTGTCATGAGGATAGCTGTTTAATGAAAAATATGTCGGGTATGTTTGCAACCAGAGATTCCGTTTAATATCTCTATGAATAAGTTTAATGTATGGTTTTGAATATAAGTGTTTGTGATACATGTTTTATGATTATGTTTTAGTTTATTAGTTGAGGTATGAAATCAAATATATTTGACTTTTCCTTACTCAAAAAGGAAAAGGAACCTAAAGATGAAGTATATAAAATTTCTCTGGCAATCTCCTTAAATGTGATTGTAAATCACAGTCCATGGACAATGAAGGACTGGAATCATGGTATGGTAAATATGTATGCCTGATCAGATTCTTAGACTATTATACGGTGTTATAAGTTGAAACTTGTCAGAAATACTCTCATTGAGGGATTTAGGAGTAAGATTTATTATGCAAGTAAATAAGTGGAGATACGATAACTTAAATTTGGAGGACAAACAACATTAACAGTTTAGACTCGGAATTGGAATCATAATGGAATCATAATTTTTACTAGTATTGCTAGAATTGAAATTTCGAGGACGAAATTTCTTTAAGGGGGGTAGAGCTGTGACACCCGTTATTCTCCTAACGGGTATTGAGGTAATTAAATTAATTTTAATGTATAAAAAAAAATTGCTTCATTTAAATTTATTTTATAATATTTATTTTTATCTATTTTTAAGTTTTTTAAAATTCTCCTATATTTATTTAGTATGATTACTAAAAAGCCTTAGAACTTCTAATAAATCTCAAAAATGACATATTGGCATTATGTGTGTTAAAGTCTTTAGATGAGACATAAGGATATCTTTTCCAACTACTCTTGACCCTCATTTTCTTTATTTCCTCCGTGACATGCTTCAACATGTCTCCTCTATAATTGTTTCTATCACTTCTCTTCAAAGACTTCATCTTTTCTTCCTTTCTCTTCCACGGTTCCCACACTCTTCTTCTTATTTCTTTGCTGAAGCAAAATACTTAGAGAACTTCTTCAAGGCAGCCATAAAAATCTGCCACCATCACCTCCATTTGAGCAAGAATTTCAGTCATACCGAAGTAAAGGAACCTGTTTTGAAGCCATTTCAAGCTTCCAACTAACCATAATCCGAGGTTAGAATCTTATGAACAAATTTAGTCTTTCATTTATAAATTTTCTTTTATACTAAAGGATTATTCAAATTTGCGTTCTTAAACCTAAGTATATGTTTGTTGCTATTTTGGAGCATATGTATGAAGTCTAAGTGTATATGCCCTAGACAGAAAATTTATATTGTTAAACTTTGTAATACCTCTATGGGCAATGGTTATTTCTTGAAATTCTAAGATTAAATTAAAATGAATTTTATGAATTCGTTTGCATATTTGAAAAGTAGCATCCTAGGCTTTCTAACGAGCTATCATAAACCTAAATCGGAGTTGTATTTTATTTTCTAAGAATTATTCAATTTTTGTATTGGAAACTAGTAAATCTGCCAGTTTGTTATGGTATACCAGCTGCTAACCTGAACCAAGAACCCATCTTTGCTCACCACCTAATTCTTTAATGTCTTGCAACCTTTCCAATATTATCCTAAGTGATTGATGAATCTTATTAGGGACTAAAACATATAGATTACTTGTTCACATTTTATATTGTGTTAAGACAAAAATTGTTTACTGTGGTATTCAAAAGAGATTTATATAAAAGCTTTAATGGCATACTAGTAAGATAGGTTTACACATGATTTATTTATGAATGTAGTTGTATGTTGTGCTTTAGTTTTAATTGTCCTTATGCACGCCTTAGGATCAAGGGAGTATGGAGCTAACGTTAATTGATTCCAGGATTAAGAGACTGTTGATAAGCTTAAAAGGTAGGGATTCTATTACTCATCTTTTGTGAGGTTTTTATAGAATTAAAATTGATTGTTTTGCCGCAATATATATATATCTATGTTGAACTGATATTATATGATTATCACATATGAAACTATGACATGGACTCGTCTTGTATTGTACGGCGAGGAACATAATGAATTGACACATATTATAAATTGAGAAGCATGGTTAGGAAAACTAACTCTATTGATAATGATTCAATATAGAGAAATTGTGAGACATGAAGAGGGCGACGGTTACGTCCTTGGGCATGAATACCCGAAAAGGTAAAATAGGGGGAAGGCGATGACGCTTCCTTGGGTTGAAAGTCCCAGAACACACTGTACAGGAATCGATTTGGTGAGGACTCGGGGCTTGATGTCCCCTCATCGGAACACCCTTGGAATGTTTATAGGGTGATCAAGTGCGCCCATTTGGGTTTCGATGAGTTGAGTGATACTCAATTTAACATGGATACCTAGGAACAATGATGATTGTTAATATTTGTATAAATGTGTAATTATGACACTTGGTAATGATTAACTACGGTATCTATAAGATGTGATCATAATAAACCTCATAATCTGGAATATGATGTAACTTACTAACCATGCAGATTTTAATGTGGTAATGATAGAGGTGAGTAATGGCTTTCTCTACTGAGCATAGTGTTGCTCATACCCTTATGTTTATATCTTTTCAGGACTCACTAAGTGTGAGGTGGTTACGAGAAATATAGTTGAGGAAGTGATGTAACTATATTACATTGGGACTGCTTCAATTGTTGAGAATGTTCTTCATGATAATGTAAGCATCAATTGTTACTTTCTGTGACTGTATTACAATGTGTTGAGGGTTAAAATGATGATGACAACAGTTTATATTATTAAATTTAAGGTGCTACATTAAAACTGTGGTTTATTTATCGTTTATATTTTTATTTTTGAGTTGAGAGTTTTCATTTAAGTCCCGGGCAAATTTTATTTTTAAGGTTTTACTTTTATTATTTATTTTTATTTTATCTCATTAAAAACTGTTAACCCCCATATAGGGGCGTTACAAATAAACTTACATACGACTCAACCAAGGTGTAGTACAGTTCAAATACACGACTTAAAATAATATATATATATATATATATGTATGTGCACGCATAGCACATTGTGCCTTTTTTTTTTTTGACTAGTTTATTTCAATGATATAAATTCAAAACTCTAACATTAGTACAATAATATGAACATGAGGGTTATTTTTTTAAATTCTCAAAATTTCTCTACTTTCACCCCGTCGAGATATTTATGCCATGATTTTTACCACATGCTGAAAACTTTTACACTGTATATTATGCACAAGAATCAATACAACAATAAAATGTCCTTTTACCCTTAAAAAACTATTAGGTTTTTACCCTTTTCTTTCTCTCTCTTTCTTTTCCCCTCGACCTATCGATGTAGCCCTTTCTTTCTTTCTCTCTACACCACGTACCATCAAGCGCCCTCTCTCTTCTCCTTATTTCTCTCTCTTCACCGTCGCCCTTTTTGCACGATGATGAGCCTGGCTGTAGAGGTCCATGCCTTTTCTTCCACATATTTCGGCTGAGACCTTTACAGACGTAAAAATAACAATGTCATCGCGGTTGAACAGGCATCTTTGTCATCAAGATCGGAGGCAACATCATGACGATGATGATTAGAAGCAACAGATCCTTCCCATCACGACCGCCACGCAAAGGAGATTCGACCAAGTACGGGGAGAGATCTCCCATTGCGACTGCGTGGAGGAGATCCGTCTTTAGGGATGGGAGATCCTTCCTATCATGGATGCTGCAACGAGGGAGATAAGTGACCATCATGGCCGTGCAATGAGAGATCCGGTGAAAACTAAAGAGAGTTCGGTGGTTTTTTTTTATTTTATGTTTTGTGAAATATTTCGTAATTTTAGGTGTATGTTGTGTGTGTGTGTGTGTGTTTTTTTTTGCTTTGAAGGGAGTGTGTTTTTGTTATGTGATTTATGTTGAATACTTTGACGGTGTATTTGGCATTCTAAAATTAGTGTGATGAGGTGGTGTGGTATCCTCTACAATTATTTTTTGGGGAATTTTCATCTACGTTGCATTTTGAAATTTATCTTTTATAATTGTCACAAATGTTTAGTATGCTACAACTTAAACAAATAATATAACATGAATAAAACTATTTTTAAAAGTGTAGCATAAGATGTCATGTGTTTTTATTTTGTTGGGTGCCATAAATCAATCAAGCTTAATTTTGTGGGTTAATAAGAAATATGACCTTTTTTTATTTGTAGAATTAAAATATATTTTCAGTTTATGAATATTCTTTTTATGTCCCAATACATATATATAAAGACATTAATGACCATAATAATGATATTGTTAGTTTTAATTTATTTTTTTAGAATAACTATAATATACGTATTTAAAATTTCAAACAGATTATAACATCATTATATTTAAAAAAAATCCCCAGAATTAGAGTGTTTACTACTCAAATTCAAATTGGTATCTAAAATAACGATTTTAAAATTCCCTAAAAGATGACATTTTTTTACCGACTAGTTGGATTTACAGAAAAATTAAAATTAGGGTGATATAATTAAATTAATAATATAGTTTTACTGATAAATTAAAATTAGAGTGTTGTAATTAAATTAATAACACAGTATTATTTAGTCTTTTTATGTGTCTTACTGGTTATATAATTGATATATCATTAAGTTAATGATACATAATGATAATAATACACAATGACATTCATTTCTTAAGACTTAAAGTGAATGATATTTCCTTTTTTTGTAATATGTAATTAAATTAATAATATAGTATTTATTAAGCCTTTTGTGTATCTTATAGGTTATATAATTGTTATATCATTAAGTTAATGATACGTAATGATAATAATACTCAATGACATTCATTTCATTTTTTAAGATTTCAAGTGATAATGATAATGCATCAATGTAATATGTTAAAATAAGAAATATACGTATATATTTTTTTTCCTAATTTAACTATTCAAAAAATAAAAAAATTTGTTATAAAAATTTAAATATATGAAAATATTTAGTTAGAGGGTATTTTTAAATACTAACCATATGAAATTTAAAAAAAAAATATAAGTGATATTTGCATAATAAAGATATATTAATTCATTCATCAAAAAATCGACAGTTTTGCTAATTTTGTGGCAGATATGTACAGTGCCCCGCCCCATCAAACAGCTTCAAGCCCAAACGAAGCCCACGGGCTAGATGGCCTTCTGTTTCTCTTGTGGGCCAAATTGGGGTTACAAACGTAAAATACGCGCGATTTTAGCCGGCGGGAAGGCTAAGGCATTGAGACCGGGAAGACCGCGCCCATTTGTAATTTTCCTTTTCTCAACAATTTAATCAAATTGATTTTCCTCCCAGAAAATGTAAAATTTCTTCTCCAATTATGATTAGTGGTTAATCAGTTGGGGCAATATTCTATTCTTGCCCTCTGCTTGGTTGCCGAGAAAGTCAGGAAAAGTAACGCGAAATTACACTTCCTTTTCGGTGCGTATTTCTGTTTTACTCATTCATTCATTTCACAGAATGTGGAGAAGATTTCAATTCCAATGAGCTAATTAATGAGCTTCGTGGTCCAGAATTTGTTTCTGAATCTTCTTAGGTCTTAAATAATTATATTTTAATTTTTCTGTTAAATTGTTCTCATAATTATAAAGAAACTTAGGGCCACTGATTTTTCAATGTACGATTTATCTGATCCCAAATGTATATATATAAATATGTTTTTTGGAGCAATTTATATAGTTCTTGCATTGTAATTTTGGGCTCGTTTGATAGTGGTGGTCCGATCGAGGACTTTTTCTCAGTTACGTTGCGTTTGATTTCCGGGAAAATTATGGTAATATTATCGATGAAGGAAAATTTGTGGAATCTTTTTAAAGACGGTTGTCGAATTGATGATTTAAGGGTTCTATCATCTCGTTTGCTCGCATTTCTAGCGCATTCTTACTTATCAGCAATAGAGCGTAGATCATGTTTCAATTTCTTTTCCTGAAATTTTAGGAACTTTTTTTTTTTTTTGGGTGTGTTTGGTTTCTGATGAAAGATTTCTCTTCCGTGTGAATGTAGACCTCTTTTTTTCTTTTTCCCTTTTGAATACAATGAGAGCCTAGTCTTTTCCTCTCTTTCTTTTCTTGTTTTTTAAACCGGAAATGTGATTGGTTATTTGGTTGACCAGTTTAAAGTTCATTTTCAAGGTGAAATTTCTTTTGGGTATTAATGAATTACAAGTGAAAGTATTTAGTTACTAAATGCAACAATGCTTCTGACTTGTTTCTCCTATGTTTTCTCAAGCCGTCGAATAAATTTTGAGTGAGGATGTCTTCAGTTGACGAACAACTCTACCCAATAGCTGTTCTCATAGATGAACTGAAAAATGATGACATCCAGCTGCGGTTGAACTCAATTCGCAGGCTTTCAACAATTGCACGCGCTCTTGGGGAGGAGCGAACCCGTAAGGAATTGATCCCATTTTTGAGTGAAAACAATGATGATGATGATGAGGTGCTCCTCGCAATGGCAGAAGAACTGGGAGTGTTTATTCCGTATGTTGGTGGAGTGGAGTATGCCCATGCTTTGCTCCCATCTTTGGAGAACCTCTGCACTGTTGAAGAAACCTGTGTGAGGGATAAAGCTGTAGAATCTTTGTGTAGAATTGGATCTCAGATGAGGGAGAGTGACTTAGTTGATTGGTTTATTCCCCTTGTAAAGGTCAGAAAACTCGTTTTTCTTTTTATTTAAAGTATATGTTTGCTTAATTACTTTAATCTAAGACTAGGAATTTTTGGTATTGTTTTGAAATTTTTTGGAAATGTTTTTGCACTCTTTTTGAGGCAAAAATTTCAAAAACACTTAGAGCATAATTCCCAAAAAATTCTCATTTTTCAAAACAAAGCCATTTTCACCTATTTTGAAAACACTACCGAACGGATTTCATTATGGATGAGGAAGGGGCATATTTAGAGAATGTTATTTGAGAATACTTGAATTGGAAATCTAGAGTGATTTTGATCAAGCATGATATAAGTTTCTCCAAGGTCACAATTTGATTGCAATGCACCCTTACAAAAGTAACAGAACCCACTCATTTTCATTACTTCTTTATACAACTCATGATTAATTTCTTATCTTCAGAGATTGGCAGCTGGTGAATGGTTTACTGCTCGAGTTTCTGCATGTGGGCTTTTTCACATTGCTTATCCCGTTGCACTGGATGCGTTGAAAGCAGAGCTGCGATCAATATACACCCAGTTGTGTCAAGATGACACGCCTATGGTTAGGAGGTCTGCCGCTACAAATTTGGGGAAATTTGCAGCAACTGTTGAGCCTGCTCATTTGAAGACTGATATCATGTCAGTATTTAAGGATCTTACTCAAGATGGTAGGTTCTAACGTGGTTTCGTATGATTGTTGCTATCCATTTATTTTTAAATGTTTAGTTAACTATGTTTAATGTTTTCTAGTACTTTCAGATTATTTGCAATTATTGGGTTATCACTGCCTGCCATATGATTATCTGGCCCGTAGTAATTCAATAAATTGAATATGTGTTTTGATATCTTACTGCAATATAATCAGCAAGGACCTCTTATGCTTTCTTAATTAATTTAATCGCAGAGCAAGATTCAGTTAGATTATTGGCTGTTGAAAGCTGTGCAGCTCTTGGAAAACTGTCGGAGCCCCAAGATTGTGTTGCACATATTCTTCCTGTTATTGTTAACTTCTCTCAGGTCTGTATGCCAATATGCTGTTGAACCGCTCGTTCTTTTTCTTTTTCTTTACAACAACGCCCCCCACAATAATCTTTCTAAACTATTTTTTTCCTTGAACCTTTTCCTTGTTGAAAGACAGGCCTGTCTATGTTGAGTCCTACTGTTATATACTTTCTTAATCATATACAACATTCACGTAGTTTTCTTAAGGAATTCTACTAGACAGGGGAATTTTGTGTGAAAACTCAGGCAATAGGTACGATATACATGTTAGGTGAATAACTCATGTTAGTGATTAGTATTTTTGCTTGAACACTTTGGGTAAGTGGCTTGAATGTAGATTGGACTTTATATTACATGTATTGGAAGTCTTTTCAGGAAGCGGGAGTATGGATAACTGCACTAGAAACAGATTTGGAATTTGTAAATAAAAAGGTTTAGTATTTCCTTCTATACAGGAAAATTAATGGAAAGAAAGGCTTAGAATAAGTCTTTTCCAACGCATTCAATCAGATAATCTGATGCTTATTTTGCTAATTCTGCAAGAATGTATTTTGTTATATTGAATAGGATAAGTCTTGGAGGGTTCGTTACATGGTTGCAAATCAATTGTATGAGCTTTGTGAAGCTGTGGGTCCTGAGCCTACGAGGTAGTAAATCTTCTTAAATTCAGATGTATTTTTAATTTAATAAATAATGGAAAATATAATATTTCATGTTTTATGCCATATTTCAAACCATTTTTTGTTTGGCTTTGCCAGGCTTGTCTGATCGTGTAATGATCAATTCTTTTCGTAGATTGTATATGGAATATATGATTGATTGATTTATCCGCAGGACTGACTTGGTCCTTGCATATGTGCGATTGCTTCGAGATAATGAGGCTGAAGTGCGTATAGCATCTGCTGGCAGAGTGACAAAGTTTTGCAGGATTTTAAGTCCAGAACTTGCAGTTCAGCACATTCTTCCTTGCGTTAAGGTGAAATGCTAATAAAAAGATTTTAATTTGCCAATATTTTTACCTGCCAATTTGGTGAGTTTCACTTCAACTCTTCTTTACTGACACTGTATCACTGCCTTCTGAAAAACAACGCAGGAACTGTCAACAGATTCTTCTCAACATGTTCGTTCTGCTTTGGCTTCAGTTATAATGGGAATGGCTCCTATCTTAGGAAAGGTAACAATGCGGGACAACATGCAGTGTGCTTAACATGATCCAGGAAAAAACTTATCATTGACAATCAAGTTCTACGAACTTTGTATTGTATATTTCTTTTTATAAGGTGCAAATTAGCATTAAGAGAAAAATAGTCATTTGATGAGATTTGTAGTAATGCTAGTCCAGTTTTGCCAAAACTTTGTTCGGATTGGTGTCCAACTTATTCCTTTGTTCAGATCTAACTTATTACCACCTTCCTTTTATTTTATTTTTCTTTTTCTTTTTCCTGCTATTTTCCTTTGTTGGCCTGGGGTGGTGGTCTTGGAGGAATCTGGCTGTTGGGAATCTTGTGTATCAGGTGTCTCTACTCTTGTTCTTAATAGAGTTATCTGCTATGTGTTAGTGGGAAAGGTTTGCTGCTAAAAGATGCCTCAAATGGGGGAAAATTTTGAGTGATTGAGTCTGCTAACAAGATTTTCATTTATTCTAAAGATGTCAATGAATAATTTCCGTTTTGTTCAACTTTACTATATATTGAGTAAAATATAAAGAAATCATGCTTATCCTTAATCATGTGGGAGTTCAGAATACCTTCAAAAATATTGATAGATTTTGACTTATTGGTGTTAGTCACTTAGTCTTTGGAATACATTGTACAGCGATGTTTCATTATTAGCTATGTCTTTTTTTTTTTGGTAAACTAGGATTGCAATATTCTTCCACTTTTTCCGGCAGTGTACTTACTGTTGGTTTAGAGTGCTTTAAATGAGCTTTTAATTAAGCCTTTTGGAATCACCTGTCGTTTCAGTGTGATGTTATCCTTAAAAAATATGTATAACAATTATGTCTCACAGAGGTTGCAGATTTAAGTGTTCTGAAATGTGGAATTGATCTTCCAACCTTGCATTGAGCTTTAAGATCTCAATCTGTGGATATTGCAGGATGCAACAATTGAACAGCTTCTTCCAATTTTTCTCTATTTTTTGAAGGATGAATTTCCTGATGTGCGCCTGAACATTATCAGCAAGCTTGACGAAGTGAATCAGGTGTGTTGAAATCCAGGAGTTTGGTTTCCTGGTATTTAATCCGTCTTTACTGTTCTAACACTGTCTACTTGCAAAAAAGTTAAAGGCATCCTGTATCCTTTTCTAGTCTTGCTTAACAGTCGTTTAGCCCAAACACACAATCTCGTTGTTGAAACTCGAAAGCTCCCCTTTCCCACCTTTTATCTTTGCTTGGTGGTTGTGCAGATTATTGGAATTGATCTGCTGTCTCAATCCTTATTACCAGCAATTGTTGAGCTTGCTGAGGATAGACATTGGAGGGTCCGGCTTGCAATTATAGAGTATATACCGTTACTGGCTAGCCAATTGGGTGTAGGCTTTTTTGATGACAAACTTGGTAACCTGTGCATGCAGTGGTTGCAAGATAAGGTTCGTGTAATACTGGCTTGCACATTAACAATGAGCGATGTAGCACAATGTTCATCACCATTTTGCTGCATGTGCATTCATTCCATTCTTTATCTCTCATTAAGCATTTTTCATGTTAATTAGTGTAGCTCTTCTTTTTTTTTTTTTAAATTTTTAACACGTGGTACAAAATGAGATTTGGTTAGTTGTAACTTTTTAATCATATGTTTGTTCCTGCTGCATGTTCTTCCAAGTTAAGCAAGCTCTGTCCAAAGTATAGCAAAATTGTTGTCTTGGTATCCTTTTTGCTTTTCCATAATTTTCTAGTCGTCTGGTTTCTACAAACTTGCATTGCTTAAATCAGCACATAGAATCTAAGTAGTTCTTTTCCTATGTACTGAAATAATCGAGTACTGAACGGATTTTTCTTGTCTCTATCCTGGGTGTTTATTGTAGGTTCACTCAATTCGTGAAGCTGCTGCTAACAACTTGAAGCGCCTTGCGGAAGAATTTGGTCCAGACTGGGCAATGCAGAATATTGTTCCCCAGGTTTATTAATTATTTTGAAACAGCAACTCCTTATCTTTCCATTTATCGTAGTTTTACTTCAGGTGCAGCATGCAATGGAATTTAAAATAGAAGTGTTACATTTAAAACTGAGATCACATTAAGATTCTTGCTGGCAACAAAACTGTAGATGTTGTTGGTTTTGTCTAAAGATTATCTTTCTACTTCACTTTGTTTTTTACCAGAATCTTAGTTCAGTTGTTAAATGAATTGTTGTTTCTTTATTGACTTGGGAAGACAATTCTAATCCTTGTGAAACCTCTAATGATTTCCCTTTCTAATTTTCATCTGTAATTTGCTTTGGACAGGTTCTGGAGATGATTAACAACCCGCATTATTTGTATCGTATGACCATTTTGCGTGCAATTGCCCTACTTGCACCAGTCATGGGTTCAGAAATCACTTGTTCAAAACTGCTTCCAATTGTCACCAATGCATCGAAGGACAGGTATCTGCGATGCTTTGATCTATATCCTTTGTTAGGAAAGAAGTGATCTAGTTTGGTAATTTTACTGAATTTTCCCTTCAGAGTACCCAACATCAAGTTCAATGTGGCAAAGGTGCTGCAGTCCCTTATCCCAATAGTTGATCAGTCAGTAAGTGTCTTATTTCTTTTCATTTTCAGAGTTTCTTATTCACCTTGTTTGTCAATAATTTACTTGCATACTCGTATTTTTAATAGCCAAAATGCTTCCCCCGTGTGTTTTTACGTTTTCTTCCTTTTTTCTGAACTTGGGATTCTTTAAATCCAGGTGGTAGAGAAGACCATTCGTCCATGTTTGGTTGAGCTCAGTGAGGACCCAGATGTTGATGTCCGATTTTTTGCCAACCAAGCACTTCAATCTATTGAGCAAGTCATGATGTCTAGCTAGGCAGGACTTCATTTTTACATGTTGAGCTCACATGGACGAGCTCAGTGAGGACCCAGATGTTGATGTCCGATTTTTTGCCAACCGAGCACTTCAATCTATTGAGCAAGTCATGATTAGCTGGGCAGGACTTCATTTTTACATTTTGAGCTCATCACTGAGCTCATATTAGATGCAACATCTTTTCATCCGAAGGTGCTAGTAATCAGAACAAGTGGTAACACCTTAGTAGTACGCAAGTATCACGCATGACCCAGGCTACGAGATTGATTTTTCCACTTCCCAAAAAAAAAAGAGACAATGTTAACATAAATATGTTCTTCTTCATATTAATTCTTTTGGCTTTTTTATTTCCATCGTTTCTATATGTCTGGTATTAGCAACAAGATACTATGCCAATCAAAAAGCTTATTCTAGGTGAAGATAGCTTTTGCCCTCCCTCTACTTTTTTTGGGTTTACTTCAACCGCATGGCTTAAACTAGTTAATATTGTTGTTGATGAGTGGATTCCAAAAATGTTTTTGGGGCTGTCCTTCTGAGGTGCCATTTATACGTGGGTTCATGTGTTTTGCATTTATGAGTCTGGTTCACACTAGTGTTTGGTTGTGTATTTGTTGAAATGGTTTTTAATCCTAACGTGATATTTAAGCCCGTGCAGAACCAGTTTTGGACAACTTTGCATCTCCTTAGTTATAAATTCTCGTGGTTTGAATCATTTGAACTTTTCACTTCAAACATTAAGATTCAAAACCATTGGTTTAAACTATAAAGCTTAAAGCTATATTGGTTTGAATCCACGTACCAAACGGACAATGTTTTTCGAGTCATGAAACTAATGATTTGGTAAGTGTTGTGATTCACAGATTTGGAACTTGGAAGCTTGTTTTCTCATTTCAATGCTTTACTTATTTTGGGAACTGTTTGTGCTTTTATCAGCATAGCACGACAGGTTGAGCTGCCCACCCACGTGCTGAAGCGTGGCAGTCGTTTTGAATGATAGGAAGGTACGAATAAAAGGTGCATTGTTTTACATGAGATTTTCAATACAAATTGAGATTGATGCACAAACATCATTATTGGAGGCTGTCTGCCATTCATGTGTTGTCGTGTGGACAGTTAGTCATATGATGTATGAGACCCATGTGCTGTTCATTCCTAAATGGCAATAAAGAGAACCGACAACACGTACGGGTGCTAGGGAATTCCTGTCCCAATTCATACAATGATACATATCAACAACGAAAATTTTAAGGAGTCAGAAACAAAATATAAGCTATAGATCATCTTAAATTTAAAATCATACAAAAAAAGAAAAAGAAAACCAACAAAATATTTAGAGAGATATATTAGGATTAATGTTAATACCAAGAATGAATAATGTATGATTGTCTTCTATAATATGTACATCAACACGGGGTAGGGAACGCCAAACCCCAACCACTTCACCCCCCTGCCTTTGCCCTGACCCCAATGCGGGGGCTTCAAATTGTCCACAGCCCTAGCACCAATCTCAGACCTTGACCTCATCCAAGTTCCTAATTCAGGCCACGTTCTAGGTCATAGACACCCAAATCCCAAACCTAGTCTCAAGCCTAGACCCCGAACCCCAATCTCGAACTATAACTCTTATTCTGGTGTTGTTTCTTATTCCCGTCATAGATCTCGACCTCGAAACCTATAATCCAAGACCTAAATCCAATGTTAGTCTCCAACTTCAGTCCTAGACCTCATCCATGGTCCAAATCTTGACGTTGGTGTTAGACCATGGCCTTAGTCCCAAACCCCATGGTTGTCCAAAACCTTGTCCTTTGTCCCAAGCTTAGGCCTCAGTCCTAGTCTTAAATCTCGTCATCAAACCCTAATCTAATCCCAATCCTACACCTGAACCCTGTCTCGAATCTCTGTATGGTCCTAAGGCCAAGTTTGAATTGAGGCTAACATTGAACCAGGTCGGGTCAATGCTTAACATTTATTTATTTTGAAGTTCAGTATAATACAATAGTAGATAAACATTGTATATAATGTAATACATAATTTAATACAAACAAAGCCAAACATCGTAGTGTAACAAAATTATAAAACATGCCAAGCACTTTTAGTTTACTTCTACTTTGTTCATATTCTATATTATGTTTATAGATGAAATTACCGAATTAGAATGTTTTCAGAATCAAAGGTGTCATGTATACTTCTGTTCAAAAACGAAAGTGCCTGTTACTCGAGACCCACAGCCAGCAATCACATACAGGCGTCTTCTGTTGTGTTCCTTACGTTATTTACAAGCATTTACAGTGTAGATTGTAATTATTGCCGTCAAATATGGGAAGATTTTGACGAAAGGGCATAAAAAATTTCTAATTGGGTAAATGGCCTCTTTTTTTTTAGAACCAAAAAACACGTTTTTCTATTGGTAAACTGTCCCAGTTTTTTTCAAAAAAATAAGAAAGATGACTGTAACAGGATAATGAACCTCAACAAGATAAAAAAAAAAATTGAACCGTTTTGATGTCTAAAAAGCCTTTTTTTATGCCAAAAATTGTCCAAAAAAAGAGACCATTTATCAAAAAAAAATTTCTCAAAAGGTCATTTTTAAAAATCCCTCGTCAATATGATATTTACATATCATGACGTTCCACAAATTTTTTTTTTTTAAATGCCATGGTAGAGGGCACAAATATTCTCCAGTGGAGAATTTTGTTAGGACTGTTAGATTTTGATCTAACCGTGAAACAAACTTAAAAGAGTACCAAATATACAATACACCCTACCACATATAAGTCAATACAAAATTTGAAACCATAACTCATCAAATTCGTGATTTTTGTCTCATTCTCATTTAAATCTCTTTGTTCTTCATCCCCAAAAGGAAAAGAAAAAAAATCTTTGTTCTTCTATTTTCTTCTATTCTGTTTGTCACCACCGAAAAGGGAGAGATCCGGTCGATTGAGGCGGCAGCGTCGACCTTTCATCATGCCAACCAAAGCCCATCGCAAGCCACCCTCCTCCATGCTAGCGTCACAGGGGCCAAATTTTTCACCGAAAGTCTGTCACTGTGCTGCACTAAGCCACCCGACCTAGTCAGCCTACCCAAGTGTTTACCCACGATGATCCGATAATCAAACACACAAAACCAACTTACGGAAACCACTTTCCAACCTTTTATTAACTCACAAAAGGAATACAAGTTTTGCCTCACACGGATCACCACAACACTCACTTTTCACTTGTGAGTTGGTGTCTCAGGGCCTCACTATTTATAGACAAAGTTTACAACATGTGGCTGACACCCCCAGCCACTAAGGATCAACTTCGGGACACTATGCAAGCTAATAGCCACGTAGCAGCGCCTTCCACAATTTTCGGGCGGAGGCTTGGCCCTCTACACGCCACGTGTAGCCTACCAACACCCACTCGCCTCCTAATGCGCAAACATGGGCCGCGTGGGGCGCAGTCATGGTCTAGCCGTTGGCTGGTCAACTCTCTGGTCAACCCACGTTCGCCCGCAACAAGCGCCCACGTGCCTTCAGAATCTAGCCATTGTGGCCACGTTCCAGAGCTAGCCGTTGAGGCCACCTGCTTCCGCGGATTGTGTGTGAACCACTCGCACACGTGGGCTGAGAGTTCGCTCGCTCACCCAACAGCCCACGCACATCTGCACGTTCCCTTTTCCGCGGGGCCTTGTCTGAACCGAGACTTAGCCCGCACTTAGTCTTGCCTGCCTATGTCTTCGGCCACTGGCTTTGCCCGAGTTTCTCGCATGCTTGTCCGCACGCCCGCGCGCACGTCTCACTGCCTATCAGAGATGCTCGCGCGCCTATCCGCCTGGCACGCACCTGCGTGCATATTTCTCGGCTGACCCACATGCATGGCCAAGGCCGCCTTGTGCCTACATGCTGATCCTTTGGGTCTTGTCCGAACCATGCAACCATGCAAAGGATATTATCACATGCCCCCTTGCCTTGGACATGGGCCACCCACATCCAAGATTTGCCACCACTGACTTAGTTTGAAGTTCGGGGGTCTAACACTAGCCAAGCCCATCAAACATCGTTGAGCCTAGTGAACGGCCAAACGCCAAAATCTGCCCCAAAACTCTGTGAACGTTGAGATATGGCATGAAACCCAGTGAATGACGTCGATCTTTTCTGCCGTCTATATCAACTCCTCGTCGACAAGAACCCTAGCCTCCATCCACGATGTCACGTGCAATCCCAGCAATGGTTGTCAATGAGGGTGATTCACGTTTTCTCACTGTGGAATATGAAGAACAATGTCGAATGATGGTGCCCCCACCCTCGCCTCTAAATCTAGGTCGTTACTTCTTTTTTTTTTTCAATTTTGAATTAATCTTTTTATTCCCTATTGTTATTGGGAAAAAAAATTGGAAAACATGTGTAATTAAATATATATTTTAATATAATTGTGTTTTTCAGATTGATTTGTTTATTATTGTATTATTTATGAAAAAAATTGTGTCATTGGTTTAATCTTTGATTTGTGAAATTAGTTTAATCTAAATGTTTAGATTGATCTGATTATGGGTATTAATTTTTTTTGAAAAGATTTGGGTATTAATTTAGTAGTGTGTTAGTCTTAAAATGTTTTTTTTTTTAAAAAAAGGTTTAATCTAGGTTTAAAAATGTATTAATTTGTTGAAATGGTTTTTTTTTTTAAGAGAAAATGGTTTGTTGTTTTTTAAAGATGTGGTTATTTTTCAGATTTATTTCATAATTTTTTTAATTTCTTAAACGTAATGGTTTTTTCTTTTGAAAAAATATAATAATTCTCTAGTTATTTTTATTGTATTTAGGCAATGATTTAATATGGGTGAGATCATGTAGAACTATTTGAGATTGAATGTTAACCGTGGGATTGTTCTCTAAACATTCTTCACCGGTGAAACAAATAAAAGACCCATTATAGACCACCCTTTTTTAGTGATTATTTACAAAATTTACCACATTTGTTTTAACTTGGAATAATTTGACATTGTTTTGGAAGGAATAATTAGATATTTTTTACACTTGATTTGTGTGTAGTGTGTGTCTATATATATACACGTGTGTGTATCATCCATAGACAACGGCAACATGATCATATCAAATTTTTTATGACAAAATGATGTATTAATTATTCGTTTCAATATATATGAAATACTGCATAGCAGCTTGACTTGCGATTCAGAAAATAGACAAAGACATGGCGTATTTTTAATTACTACTTTGAATTACTTTTCAAGTTAAGCATGCATGTTAACAAAAAATATTATTTGTTTCATAATCATGCATTGAACAAACGTTTTATGGTTGTTGATTTAGCAGATTGACGTATGTTAGGAGATGATAATATTTAGAGGCTTTATGGTTGTTTAGGTCTCCAAACGTGTGTGTGTGTGTGTGTGTATATATATATATATATATATATATATATATATATTGTAAAAAAAGTCAAAAAATATATATTTTTGTATTTTTACAAAACAATAATAAGTTATACTTACAAAAAAAAAAAAAAGAGAGAGAGAGAGAGTTTTTGGGGCCTTTTTGTTAAAATTATGTTTTTCAAACTTAAGGATCAAAACCTCTCAAAATATTTGACTTCTCTCACGGCATTTAACAATAAAAGCATAATGGGACCAACAGTACCAATAACTTAAGAGTTTAGGAACCTAGATGTTCAAATCCTTAAAATGGGGACCTATGTGCTAACAAATTAAGAGTTTAAGAACTTGAATGTCTAAATTCTTATACTAGGAAGCTAAATGCCAATAATTAGAAAGTTTGCAGCTATGACGCAAAAATCCTATCACAACCTGAAAACAGAGCCACAACTGATTAAAAATTAACATAAATAACCCTGATCTAAATAACCCAAATCCGTAACACCCAAAGACTCGCCTTAGAAAAAAATAATAAAAATAAAATATCCACCCTGCAAGGGCTTAAATGTCAATGAAAATCAATAAACAGCAAAAACAGTCCAAGTACAAAATTTTCTCATAAATAATACAATACTGGTAAAACAACAGCAAGACAAGTCATACAGTACAGTTACAAAAGATACAAAAATAACAGAAAATTACTTGAATTAAACTTATACCATGTCTATCTGTATATCCATATATCATCACTCGCTAATATCTTGAGATTGCTAAACCTCGCTAACTCTTCCTTCAAATGCTTAGCACCTGATGGGGGAATATTTGAAAACATAAGAACTAAAAGTGAGCGTAAGGCTCAATAAGATATTTATTTCTGAGGCAACTACTCGGTTCTGCCGGATTTGGGTTATCTAAATCTAGGGTAATATTACATTAATTTTTAATCAGTCATGGCCGCCGTTTTTAGATCGTGACAAATCCCTAATAATAATAATAATAATAATAAATCTCCAACTCCAAGGAAAAAGCTTAATCATTTTCTTCTCTTTCTGTTCTTATATATAGTCATTTTCATAGTATGCAGTAACATCGTTTATTACCCCAAACATAATTCATTTAACTAAAGGCCTGTTTGGAATGACTTATTTTAAAGGAACTTTTATAAACGCCATCTTTTGGAACTTAAATTTTATAAACACCACAAATGTTTAATTGTGAGACAACATAAACATGTAATATAACTAGTAGTGTGGTACAACTTTAATAAGTATGGCATTAATAAATACACCTTTTGAAAGTTTGGCATAACATATAATTTTTTCCCTTTAAGCTGCTTATGGCTTATTCTATCAAAAAGCTGCTTATAAACCCGTTTGGATAACCCATAAAGAAGTGCTTATTACATTTATAAGTACTTATTGGAGATAGAGCTGGCTTGACCTAACTAACAAGGGGCCTTCAGCGAAATTTTTTGAGAAAGCCTGTTAAAAAATATATATACTTCTATGTAATACCATCCATTGACATGAAGACAAAAATGAAGAAAAACAATCCACTCCATCTAATGAAGAAAAACAAATCACAACCAAAATAAAATCAAAGCAATAATATTATTGTTATAAAAACAAATATAATAATAATACAATCTTTACCCTTTCTGTTTTTCTTTTCTTGAGTTTGCTATACCTTTGATGCATGTTTTCTATGAGACATATTTAGTCATTAGTCTTGTTTTATGTATGTATGAAGACCAAATCAACACAATACACACAACAATAACCAAAAAGATTAAAAAAATGAAATAACTAATGTAAAATTCAGAAAAGCAATAATCATTAAGTAGATAAAAAAATGAGTAAGAAAGAGATAACTCAAAAACTTGTAGGAAAAAATAATAATGAGAAGCACTGCAGCCTTCAAAAGTCAGAGATTTTCTAGTATGAATGAAGTTTCATTTTTTTGACAAAAAAAAAAAGTCAAAAATTTTAGAGAGCAGAGATTTGAAAGAGTGAGATATCATGCAAATACAAGAGAAAAATTACTTTCTTAAATAAAAAGGGAGAGATCGCGGTTTTTTAAGCAAAGAAAGTTACTGTGTTTTATATTCTCTTTTGCTAATTAATATTGTTCAGATGATCTAGTATCTATTTTACGTTTTTTGAGTTTTGTCGTGATTATTTTTTTTTAATCTCTCTATTAATAGGTGACTTTTGAAATTCCTATATTTACGGGGTCATTGAGTCATGGGAAACCACCAAAATTCAAAACACTCGTTACTTGTCATTTTGTTTTAAAAAAATGAAAAATTAAATAATTACATAAGAGATAGCTATAATATAGAATAAAGTAAAGGAAATTTGGGACCTCCTAAAATTAGAGGCTTTAAGCACCGACTTAATCTACTTTAAAGTTAAGCCGGTATTGATCGGAGAAGTTAGGCCATAAGTGGTTACGAAAAAAGCACTTATAAAAAGTTTTTTTTTTATTTACACTTTTAACCTTATACTTAAGAATTACATAAAATTTCCATCCATATGTGTGAATTATACAACTTTTCGTATCAATAATGACTTTTGACTTAGTTAACCAAATAGGTTCAAAAGTTCTTATGGAATCAAAACATATTTTTCTATGCTCTATCTAAATGCTAATTAAAAAGTCTAAACTTATGCTTCTCTTTTTCTATTTCTTAAAAGTAAAGCTCAAGCTATCCCAAATGGGCCCTAAAATTAAAGCTCATGGTAAAACAAACAAGGCTAGCTAATTTCTCAAGCTGTTTACAAAATGCCACGAATTTTAAGCTTGAATTGATTTACGCTACAATGAAAAAATATTTTAGAAATTGCCACAGCCATGTGACACAATACATTTAGAATATAAAAATACTCTTAAGCTTTATGGTTCATGTCAATTAAACTTTATGGTTTTTTTTTTTTAAATGCTTGTTAATCAAGAAGGTATAACAAAGTAATTTTGTTTAAACAATATGACGGTGAATGCAAGACTTTTTTAAGGTATAGCAAAGTTTAATATGAAATTATGTTCCACTTTCCCTAAAGTTCAATATCTCTTTCATTTAATTTTTTTACAATATTAGTGTACATTTTGCTCCACCTGATTAATTTTTCTGACTCCGTCCCTACCAGCTCAAATATTATTTGTTGGATACACTATTATGCCACGGAGCTGCCCTAATTCCCAAGTACCGGTGCATCAAACTGCTTTGAGCAAATGGGGGTTGAGGCATTTTCACCTTCAGAACGGTGGTTCGAAAATTGGGGCTTACCAAACTCCCTTATCACTTGCCGATTTCTTCTTTTGATCACGCCTTACATGTATACAAAATACACAGGCTTGCAAATGGAAAAAGTCACTCAACACCAAATAGGTTATTTAATTAGTTGGGTTTTCTTGCGTCCTTACACACACACACATATATATATTATATGTTACCCGTGATCTGCATGCATGCATGCTATAAAGTCAGAGAAAGATCCAACATGGAAGCTCACCAAGGGAAAGAAGTACAACTCCTTAAGAACCAGGTATAATTTGGACGCTTTTCTATAAAAAAAAAGGGGGGGGGGGGTGGTGTTAAAATTAATAACAAAAAAGCTGTATATGTAAAGAAAAAAAGGGTTAAAATTAATACCAAGGAAGTCTTCAATGATTCACATGCATATATGCATAGAGTGGACAGAAGACAATGGTAAGTTAGTAATTATATCGATTGTCCAATAAAATGAGTGCGTGGAATCTTTCCACAGAGTTGTATTTGATAGTTGTGAGTGGGTATCAATAAGTTAAGATGTGTTAGTTGTTTGATATCAGTAATCCTTCTTTCTCATAGGATTCGTCATCGGAGTTTTGCTCCCTTTTTCTTTTTCTTTTTGCTTTTTCCATTTACCTTTTTTCTTTAAAAAAAAAACTTTTCCTGCCGTTCTCTTTCTTGATGTTGAGTTCTTTTTATTTTTTTTATTTTTATTTTTCTCTGTTAAAATCTTATACTTTTTGTTAGGGAAATCTTATACCTTTTATTTTATTTTATATATATATATATATATATATATATATATATATGTGTGTATCATAAATTTTTTTCCCTTCTAATTTGTCCCTATTATGCTATAACCTTCTTTTTTTGGTGGATTTCTTAACTAATATTTACTTATAAATATTGTCTCTCTAATTTATAAGTTGAAATGATTTTTTTGAAACATGTCCTTAATAAAAAGACCTAAGTGCAGCCATTTTAACTACTATTTTGTCATAGTATTTTCTTCTAATTATTTTCAAATATGCCTTTTTTTCTTATTGCGCTTTCAACTACTATTTTCCTAATATATCTATGTTGAAGTGTGTATATATATATATATTTAAAATGTATCCTTACTAAAAAAAGTTAGTGCGGTTATCTCCATTATTATTTTCTCAACTTCCTGGTTAGTTTTTAATATGATCTGTCAACAATCTTTTAAAACATATAGCTTGTCTACACACAAATACACAATTCAAGCAAAACGCATGTTTCAAATGAAATGTGTACTTTGTTCCTTGGCTTCGCTTATCTTTAAATTTAAATTTTAGTTATCATTTTTTACCTAAGCTACTCCCATTGAAATAACTTTTCTTAATTACTTAACTACTAAATATTTTTCTATTTTTGAATGTGTCTCTTATAAATTTTTTTTTTCCCTAACTGCCTGCTGAATATATTTTTTTTTCTCAAATGTCTTTCTATCTAAACACTTTCTTTTTTATGAAATTAGAACCTTTTTTAAGAGTAAAGTTAGACCCTTTAAAAGATAATAAATTAAGAAAAAAATAAAAACTTTTAAGAAAATTTTAGATCTTCTTATATAAAAATTTAACATAATAGATACGCACGTATTACTAACATGCTTCTAACTTAAAATTAGATACAAGATAATTTTAGTCCGTCGTTTTCCTGGTCTTTAATCCAAAATTTTATTGGAGCAACAACGTTCTTGTTCTATTTCTTCCATCATTAAGATTTTAAGAAATCCAATTTCACATCATATTCATTTTTGTCATCCAAATTATGAATTTGTAAAACCATCAGAGAATTGACAACTAGTAATCAATTTGCATCTATGTCTTTCTTTGGCATGCACTTGTACAAATACATTTGTATCCAATTAGTGATCAAAATTATGACTGGTCTTCTTCACTCTTTCATTTAGTGCAAAATTTCTAGGGCTACATCTAGCTTTTTTTCTTGTTATCTTGCGCTCTTGTTTATTTGTTTTTGTAGCAAAAGGACGATATTGCCATTGTGCAAAGCCTCATGATTTTGGATAACTCATTTGAGCAAGAGTAGATGGACAACTATGAAGCGAGAAAGGTGGAAACATTAAACTTTCCAAGAGCCTCGTCCTCGGACCTTATATGAGGCTCTATATCAAAGAGTTGTTGGCCCTTTGCAGAAACGACGTCGTACGTTCATGGAAGTAACTACTCATGCTGTCGTGCAGTCCTTTGATATTACACCGTCCTTGAAAAGGAAAGGATAACCATATAAATATATACATATATTATATACAGGACAAGGCAATATTATTGCCACTAAAGGCCCCCTTTTTATGTGGCCGTGTGTGATGTGTCCACATCCATATAGGACGCAGCCAAGAGAATATCACCAAAGTAACCGAAAGCAAACGCGACAAAGATTGCCAAGGCAAAACCATGTAATTGTAATGTGTCTTGTCATTAGTTGCTGACATTAATAAAGCTCTCATGACATTACAAAAGTTCGATGGTCTAGTAACATAGGAGATGGTTTAGAGATGGTTTTGGATAGAGTTGTAGCTTTTGATCTTACTTGTGATTTTTTATTTATAAAATGATATACGTTGCCTTTTCCTAAAAAAAAAAAAAGAAGAAAGTTTGGTGTAATAGTACTTAAATGTACTATAAGTACTATGTAAAGTTCTTGTTATATTATTAGTTGTGTAGCGAGTCCCTTTGTTGTAAGAATCAACAATCATGATTAGATTTAATCTTCATTTTAGCGCACTCTTACGCTTATAAATAGAGATGGGTGTGGAGAGAAATATATATATATATATATATATATATCTATATATATATATATTAATTTTAAATGTCTATCTTTGTCTAACTTAAGCATCGGAAAAGTTTACAAAAACTCTTATTTTCTTAGATCTCAGAGTTTCCGTTAAAAGTGGAAATTAATGAGTAATTTCATGGTTATAATTTTACTATTAATTAAAATAATAAAATTTAGTCTAACAAATATACTATAAATTAAATTAGAAGGTACAGTTTTGTAAATAGAAATGTTTCAATCTGAAAATGATTTTTTGAAATTAATAGCCAAACGAGTACAGTCGTCAGAATCTCGAACAGATTTTGACCACGAACACCAAGTAATAATTGGGTTAAAACCCTGCTAGTAGCTGAGTCACATGACACGAGGGTGCATATACGCCACATTATAATATATGTATTTTTTTAACTGTGGAAATATGATCCCTTAACATTTAACACAAATAAGTGACCCTTTCAACTAGCTAGTACTCGGGGCCACCCATCTTTTATATGGGACAACCTCTGTCGCTCCACGCTCATCAAATCAAGTCCCACTTGTACGATGACTTAATTAATCTCCGAGGGTTTTCCTCTAGATGGACACGAATTTAGTCTCTTTAGATACAATAGGCTATAGTTCAATTTCTCAAGCCAAAAAAAAAAAGGGAAAAAGGAAAAAAAAAAAAGAAAGGAAAAAGAAGGGTAGTTTAAACTAATAATTTTCATTTCATTGGGGGCTATTTTTACACAATTGATATCATAGAATTCGCCGCAGATTTGATGAGGGAACTGCCTTATTCTGGGGGGAAGAATTCACACACAAAATAATAAATAAATGCATAGCTAAAGTTAAGTACATGATAATATAAAAAGCCAAAAAAAAAAAGTACATGATAATAGAAATACACATTTTCTTTGCTGGGGAAATATATACACACATGATTTATATTATTCGGCTAGACCTTCTATCTAAATTACAAAATACACATCGCATACAAAGAGTACTTTTCTAGGCAAAAGGGTGAAATTTTAGCTAACTGTAATTTTCTACATTGGAGATTAATTAGCTAGTATTAATTAATATATCGGCTAATGAAGGCCTTAATATGAGCCATCATCTCATTTGATCTCATCTGAGATAGCTCGGACTTACTCAGAATCTGAAAAGCATGTCCTACACCTCCGTACACCTTACACTCCACCTTCTTTCCTGCTTTGCCCAAAGCAGCGCAGAATTCCATGTTCCTATCTCTCAATATGTCCATCTCCGAAACACACACCATCACCGGCGAAACATGCCTTAAACCCTCCGCATTAGCCAAGGGATTGCACCACGGATGGTCGCGGTTGGCAGCCGCCGGCAGGGCCAGCCGCCAGTACGTGTCGGAAGCAGACAGGCTTAGCACGGACTTTGGGGACTGTGCCACGTGTCTTTCAGAGTCGGTCCTTGTCTCGCCCCCAAAGAAGGGTTGCACGAGGACCGTTCCCCGAAAAGTCAAAGGCTTGAGATTGTGAGAAGCTAGGCTTGTAGCCAAGTGCTGTACAATGTTAGCGCCAGCGCTATCCCCGAGTAGGAAGATTCTAGAGAAGTCGCAATGTCTCGACCACCAATAGCTTTCGCTATTGTGGTTTTTTGCTGTTGTCGTCGCTGTCGCCGCCACTTTTGCTTGTTGTTTTAGCCATGTAAGGGATTTGAACCCGTCTTGGTAAGCAGTAGGGAGAGGGTTTTCAGGGGCTAAACGGTAATTGACCGACATAATTAAGCATCTTAATTTGGAGGATAATTTGGATAAGAATTCGTGGTAACAGCTCCAAGCGGCCGATCCAACACAAAACCCACCTCCGTGGAAATAAACTAGCAAAGGGAGTTTAGTATGATTATGAGCACTATGGGCTAATTGGCGTGTGACACTAATTGGAACATAAAACCGTGCCCAAATATTTGTGGACTTGTCAATTACAATGTCTCTAGACGTCACCACTCCTTGATATTCCGGAGACAAAACCGAGGCATCAACAAATGGAACAATCTGGGGTCTTTCTACTTTTCCATCTTTGTAGACTCGAATCAAACCTTCAATTTCCTCCACAACGTTATTGTTGTTGTTGTTGAATATTGAAGGGGTGGTTTTTTTGGTGGGCTTTATGCGTAGAGTTGGGTCAAGGACAACGGTACTAGCCATTCTTTTGGTTCTCATAGAAGAGAGAGAGAGAGAGAGAGAGAGAGCAAAATTATGGGCAGTTTTTCTTGTTTTGGGAGGTTTTGGAAGTGAACAATTTGCGTGGCCTTTGGGACTCTTTATATAGAAGATGAAATGATAAGGCTAGCTTGAGTTTTGGAGGGTGCTCAAAGTGGGAAGAGATTAGCCTATCTAGTCATGCCAAGTGGAGATGTGGGAAATTGCCAGATGTCATTCACGTGGAGGCTAAATATGGGGTCGGTCCATACTCTATAGTCCACGTATGTGCAGCGCAGTTGCAAATTTTATATATATATATATATATATATATATATATATTTACCTGAAATTCAAATCTCTCTTTTTGATAATAATAATGTGTACCATTTCTGAAAAAAGTAGTAATGTCAGATTAATCACAACTCGTTTCCATACACAGCTTTGTCACTGGTTTGGTGGGTTGTTGTGTGGCCTACGCACCCATTTTCATTGAATGGTTATAATAATTAGTAGTACATAAACGCAAATTAGAAGAAAAACGTTCCTAATTAGTCTGAGTCACTTGATTTGACCTTAATCGACGTAATTCATCTTCTAATGTGATTGTGCGTGTATATATATGTGTGTGTGTGTATATATATATATATGATTTTGCTTTCTTTATCTCTGCAGCGACCATTACCTTTGTCGTTTTACTTGGCCCATATTATTGCATCTCCGTCGCCATCATCGCCATTCCGTAGCCATCACTAAGCCCTTTGCTTGAAGGCATATGGTTTACTTCATTCACGTAAGAGGAGAAAGTAAAAAAGTGAGAGCACTTCTCTTTATATGTTTACGCACAATATTATGGTTGATTGTAGATTAGTGGGCCTCATGGAATTTTGCATCATAGGCCACCCAACCTTTGGTACTTTTTGACCTTTCATCTCCATTTAAAGAATTTAAATATTTAAATCTTTAAACTCTTAATCTATTAGCACTATTAGTCCTTATTTTAAGAATTTAAATAATTAAGTCTCAAACTTTTAATTTAATTCTATTGGTAGTCTTTATTTTAAGAATTTAAACATTCAAGTCCATAAATTTTTTATTTGTTGACATCGTTAGTTCTCATCTAACAGAAAATTAAATACTAATTAAAGGAAAAAATCAATAATCTTAATTCTTCTAATTTTATTTTCCTTTTTAATCTCAATATCCTTTTCATTACCTTCTTTTACGGTTTGATAAAGCCCTTTATTTTTCTCGTTTTCTTTTTTTTTTTTTTTGGTCTCTTTTAGAAATTTATGGAGTGAAAATCAATAAAAAAAATATTTGAAGTATTTAGACTTCAAAAATTTTTATTATCAAATAATTACTTTCTAAAATTTTTAATTTCCATAAACTAAACATAAAGAAGAAGTTGCCGAGTGTCCTCAAATTTATGATAGTTGTTAAAATTTTAGATAGAAATGCTCTTGCACATATATTGTTACGTGAGCTCATATAAATAAAGAGACTAAAATTTCAGATGACATCAAATTATGTGATGTCATGTGCACAAGGATATTTCGTTTCAAATTTTAACATTTTTCATTTTTCGGGGCAATCTACAATAATATTGTATTGAATTCAGAAGTATTTGCTGCAATTGAAATTAAAAAGAAAAAATGCGATTGAAACCAAAAATCTTTTTGAATGAAATCATACGGAAAATAAATATCTATGATCAATTAAATTTAAATATTTTTTCTTGAGTTTTATATCAGATTAAAAAAAAAATCTTAAGGCATAATCTCTACCTTAATAATCCCCTTTTTCATCATTTTATCTTTGGATCAAAATAAATATAAAAAAAAAATGTAGGGAGAATCTCTATTGAGCTTGACGGGAAAGGATGAAACTCTCTCACAAATATGAGAGAAATCACGTTAATTAACACAGAAATAGTTTAATTTGCTTGCGTTATTAAAAGGAACACCCTTACTTAGTCCGACAGCGTAAGATGGGGCTCCCTCACATTGGTGGGTCCCACCAATATAAGTGAACCCGACTCAATCCAGGTTGATTAGGGATTTTTCATGTAACAATTCCCATATAATCAATGTACTATTTTATAAGTCCTAGGGCTAATTAAAAAGAAAGAAAGAAGGAAGCAAGCAAAGTGTAACGCCCCGAAATTAATTTAATGTTATTGTAATGTAAAATGGTGAATTAGTCTGCCAAAATTAATGTTTCAATATTAATTTGGTCATTTGGTTAAATTTTAAATTTTAGGTTGTTTTATTAATTTAATAAATTCTAATGATTTCTTATTGTTTTAAAATGTTGTTTTGAGTTTTAAAGCACAACAGTTTGTAAAAGGTTAAAAATATTCCGTTTTACAAAACCGTAGATGGCATTTGGTTTTCGCACAATAAAACTGCTCACCGTTTCTCTCTATTTATTCTCTCTCCTCTTCCTCTCTCTTCACTCTCAGCTCTCACTCTCTCTCTCCTCCTTTCTCACCCGTGAGTCTCCCTCACTCTCTTCCTCTCGGTTTCTCTCTTCTCTCTCAATTTCTCTCTCAAATTTTTGAATCAAAATTCGAATCCAAGCTTCGGGTTAGCAAGAAGGAAGCTCGGAGACGTGATTTGACAACCAAAAACGTGGATTGAAGTTTCGATTCGATGTTAGTTTTGAAATTTCTAAACTTTTTTAAAATTTTCAATTTTGTGCATTTTTGAAATCCAAGTTTGTTTGAGCTTAGAAAACTCTTGGTTTGAGTTAAATGAACTTAGAACAACTAGAATCTAAGCTTGGATTGAAGAAAAACGGATTAGATTCAAGATTTTTCATTTTTCCTCATTTTTTCCTATTTTTGGATTTTTGAGATTTTTGTGTTTAAATCTTGTTTAAATGAGTCCAAAAGTGTTCTATTATGTTTTTCTATCATCTATGATTGTTTTTCATCCCTGAGATTTGAGAAAAACATGTTCAAATTAAGATTTAGATTTTAGGGGATCGAAAACCCATGGCTAGATTTTCTAGGTTTTTCTAGTTCGGCAGGCCGAACTACATGTTCGGCAGGCCGGATTCAAAAGATCTGCAGGCCGGACTACACCGTTCGGCAAGCTGAACTACACAGTTCGGCCGGCCGAAACAGGGAGTCTGGTAGGCCGGCAGAGCATGGGAAATTTTGTGATTTTTCACCCATTTTTACTGTTTTGAACCCCGATTGAAATTCCAATCTTATAAAATGATTTTATGGATACAAATGGCACACTAGGACATCATGAAATGGTTTAGTAACATAAAATGTCTCAAACTAGATATTGATTGACTTAGTGTGTATCTAGGATCGTTCGTGGTTTCGCAGAGCTAACATATAGCGGACTGGGATTACGGTATGGGGCACCGACATGAGTATTGGATAGGACTCCTACCCTCTTTTGGTAGCCCAGTTTCAAAATGATTTGGCCTTGAAAAGGGTTTCTGTAAAAATGTTTTCAACGATTGATTGAAAAATGAGATTTTATCGGTTATTTTTGTAAACCATGAATTGAAGTGAACTTCATAATGAATTTCATAATGAATGTTAATGAGAATATCTGGTAAATGGACTTTGTGTGATAATAGAAATGAATATAAGGGCATGATGCCATATCAGAGATCGGGTCGTGTAGCGATCGACCTTGGGGCAGATCCCAAAACCCAGCTGGGCTACTACGGTGGTAATATCTTTATGGTTTGCCTAGGAAAAAGAAAATAAAGATATTTCTGGTCGACCGAATAAACTGTTTTGGTAAGAATGGTTTTATTTAAATTTATTTATTTATTTAAGGTTTCTCTTATATAATTCCCTGAATAATGAGATTTTTCTTTAAATTAAAATGATTTAATAAAATATAGTCCTATTGAGCCTTTCGCTCATATTTTCCTTGTTTTTAAATCTCCCCCTCTAGGTGGATTCCCATTTAGGTTCAGAGAGGATTCAACGGACATGACTCAAGAGCAGTAGGAGAACTAATAAATTATTTGTATAAATTAAACAAGGCATGCAATGTTTGTAACTTTATTTGTACTCAGACTGTGGTTGTATTATTATATTATCAGTATTATGTGTGTGTACAAGTTGTGGGTCAATGGGACTCATACTCACGGTTCTTTCCTATTTTATTAATTGCTTAATGTTTATGAATTCTTTTACACAACGTAGTTTTGAAACTTTCATATTTTTATTATTCGACATAACTCTTAAACTCTTGATTTTAAATTAAATTCTCCTTTAATTAATTTAAATAATCTGTCACGTCACCTCCCGTACTCCGGGGCATGACACAAAGAAAGAAACAAAGGGGACGCTTCCATGTGATTAATGGATTACACGCCACCTAGGGAGGATATGTCTCAAAGACAAAAAAAAAATAAAAAATTTAAAAAATTAAACAAATTAAAAATAAATAAATTTGCAAAGGGAATTAAACCACTATCTTTTGTGTGTTCCCTTTTGCTACAGAACACTATCTTTTTGTGTTGTGCACTTGGAAATATCCCTTTAGGACAATGGCATGACATTGTTGACATTTTGAGAGACATTTCTATGTAGTGGAGTCAATTTAACATTATGGACCTAACTTCTGGCTGCCTCCCAATAACATCTTTTCAACTCAACTGTTTAAGAGACATCATTCTTCTAACTTGACACAGTGCAATCTAGAGTTCTCCTTGGCTATGCCATGAGGATTTGAAAGTAACAAAGAGAGTTGTACAACAAACACAAACATGTACATATTTATCAAATTTTGGATTCCAATATAAATGTAGTTGCATTTTCAACTTTTAATAGACCAAAAATAAAATATCTATAACTAACTAAATTCTTTTTATCAATTAGTTAAAGCAAAGAATCATTCGATGACTAAAATTTGGTAAATAATTTAGTAACTAAATTATTTTTATCAATTATTTAACATAAAAAAATCTCGATTGTGACTTCACTCTATGACGAAAATTTGGCAAATAATTTAGTAGTGATAACATTATTGGAGTAATACTATGCCTTTGTAGGCTTGGATAGGGCAAAGTTGTCCAATGGGGCTTGAAAAAGGACCAAACATGTCGGAGAGCTTTTCAGTTGAAGCCCCCCTAGGTCTCCTTGTTGTTGAGGACGTCCATGGAAAATGCGCCTCAATCTATAGTGGAAATATATTTCAAACGAAAAAAAAAAAGAAAAAAGAAAAAAAAGTGAATGATGGCAAAGAGAAAGAGTTCTTTTTTAAGTCAAAGGCTTTGGCTTGTCAATGTTTCATGATTTGGCTCAGATTCATGCATGGTTATTATATTAGTTATATACTTTCTATGCATTCAAAAGGGCATTGTTTATTGTGGGGAAAAAAAGCTGCCTCAACTATGTCCTTGTTGCTGATTTCTTTGACTCGCTTGGGAAGTAGGGATATTTTTTGGGGAGCAATAATGATCAAAATTTGAATAATTCATATGGTTATAATAATAGAGCCGTTTATTTTCACATAATATTAAAAAAATCTCCTTCGTTAGTGGGAAGCTATATATATATATATATATATATATATCAATCTTATATCAATCAATCTAGGGAAAAAAAAAAAAAAAAAAACCTTTATTCCTCAAACATTCCATCTCTTTCTCCATCCCTATGGACCAACCAACCTCTATCCATCACACCTAGGGTCTAGATACATTGATAGATAAAGAATTAAGAATAGAATAACTGACCAATTGACTATGAGAAAATAAGAACATATATATACACCAAGCGAATTATAGGCTTCTCAAATCATGAAGATATTGTTGCATTGTAATCTACATCAGCCAAATACTAGAAGCTCAATAGTCACATTAACGTAAATTCACAAGCCATTTGCTCAAAAGTAATGCGAATCTCTCCTATAAATTATGACGTGAAAGATAATTCTAATAATCATGAAATTATAAAAGATGCACCAATAATTATATAATGCTTTGGTCAGGATGACCTTTTTTATTTTTTTATTTTTATTTTTTTTCGCTGGGAAACTTTAGTCACATTATCACTTGGTATCAAAGGAATCTCAGATATACGTTTGCCAATCCAACTTAGGATTGTCGACAAGTTGTTGGTCGTATGGCATGCATAATTAGTATTAATCATGGACACAACGTGCGCGGTTTCATCTCCATCAAAATCACCCAACCCTTTAACAAATTCAAATTTATCATGAAAATTGCCGTGTCTAAAATGTACCACGCAGCACAAATCTCAGCCATTAAAACTTTGTTTGGTAATTTAGTTGGAACTTATATATTAGTTTCAACTAATACGATGTAAAGTTTTCACATGCTATAGTGTAAAGTAAAAATTTGCTATAGTGTAAAGCTCTCACATGTAGTGCTTTAGTTTCAACTTGTAATTCTAACTATATTTCTAAACACTTTATAAAAAACAAAAAAAATAAAAACGGCTCAATTTGCTTAAAAATAAAATGTTCTGAATGTTCTTGTAAATTCTTGCTCCTATATTAAAGGTAATTCATTTCTTGAGTCTTTATTTCTATTGCATTTTATCTTGTTGTATCATATTCTAGTCTGCGATTTGTAAGGATCACCGTCAATTATTACTGTTTAAACTAAGAAAATTAATTTAGGGTGAAAGTTATTTTTAGACCAGAAAATTAATGAACCATAAAAATTGCGTGCTTAATATAATCTTTTAAGCACGGGTTTTTGTCGGTAAAGGTAAAAATAAAATGTGATCCTTATCTACATTAAGAATTGGCAAAATTCATATAAGTTTTTATTCGTAATCTCTTTCTTTTTTTTTTTTTTTTGAGGTTTTGTATAACTTTTTCTTATATTTATTACATAAATAAAATAGTGATGGCAGACAAAGAAAAAATATAGGAAAATTTTATTGAACAAATAGGACATCTTCAAATCCAATATAACACCTATAAGTAAATAAAAAAATTTATATATAGAATTGATGCCTTTTAATGAATAGATCCGATCCCAACTTCAAATATGGAATTCTATTTCTATCGTTTAATAAAAAATTGTGAGCTAAAAGGTGAAAAAATTTCAGCAACGCAAATATTGTTTCCTTCCTATTATCCAACAGTTGATAGATTGACTTGTAATCCCAAACGATTCAAATGATTTCTGGAATGAGATGTATTTTAGCTTCTCCGTAAATTGATATGCTTAAAATTGAAAAAGAAACAAAGAGAAGGTTTGGCCTTTTGGGGCTATATATGTCCATTAATATTTGTTCTGCTTTAATTTAGTACGTACTTGTCTTTTCATGAAATATATAGAAGCAATAATGTACCAAACAACCAACTGAGACATTTTATTCTCCACCAAAAAAAATACTGACTGAGACATATTAATAATAATTAAAAAAAAAAACAGACCGGGACATTTTAGCCAAAAAAAAAAAAACTGACTGAGACAGCTTTTTTTGGAGTTGGATCTTTCTTTAACTTGTCATATTGCTTGTGGTGGGGTTTGCATGTGCTGATCTATCGCCTCATGCTTCTTTGGACTTCCGGAGCCATTGCTGCTAGCCGTTTTTGCCTTGCTGCATTTCCATGCCAACCTATATATATAGAAAGAAAACAAATGCATTATATGAAATTAAAAGGAAAAAAGAAAAAAAGAAAAGGGCCAGCAATAATCTACTGTTAAAATAGTACTGTTTAATCAATAATTATTTGGACTTTTCCAATTCTTCCAAGTATTATGTCCAGTTTCCCCAAGTATCATGTCTCCAGATAAAAATTTGGTGCCCAATATTAGTGAATAGATACAGAACTACAAACTGACATACAAATATACTAAACATCATTTTTTTCCGTGACTGTAATCGTACTGCAATGTATCATATAAAAGTAAAGATATGGCAAAATATTTGTTTAATATAAGTACACATTACAATTGTTTGGTTAACTAATTTCAAAGTGCTATTAATGTACATAAGAATTATATGAAATAAATGTTATGTTACATTTCTCATTTATGTTATATACATGCCAATATGATCATGCTGGCCAGGCAAACCATAAACAAACCCTATAATTAGAAGTTTTATTTTTTTTAATCATTTTCACAAAAATAATGTTATTTTTACTATAATTATAACGTAACATATAAATTGTGACATAGGTATCCACAGAATCTTAATAATATTAGGATGTAAATACTGATATAATTGATAACCCTACTTCTGACTTGTTATATTACCAACCAACGCACTACCACCAAAAAAGAAAAGTAATAATAAGTGTAATAATGGTCCAATAAAAAAGCTAGCTAAACCATATATAAAGCAATATGCTCTGATATGCATATGTGTACATATATATATATATATATACGCGCGCGCGGGGCATGAGACGGCATAGAAATTGATGTTACAAATTATAAGAAGAGAAGGGCCTATTACCGATAGACATGTCAAAGCCATGGTTTTTAAGCTCTCTATACTCTTGGCACAAAGCACATCCTTCGCAGAAACAATGAACGCAACAGTCAGCGCAGGGCCTGTCCTCCAAGAAATATTGGGCCCTCAACTTTGACCGATAAAAGCATGAATACATGCACGAACAACCAGTCACGCACATTATCAACGTGTACAGCGCTCCACCAACTCCACATGCTACAATATGCAACCACAACAATAACATATATATATTTATATATATATATATATATATATTTCCAATTTTAGAGCAACAAATAGAATCAATCTATACATATATTTATATATATAAACAAAGGCAGAGACATAAGTATTTAATCACTGGGCATTATGTAAAGAATTACTGATAGTTCTTATAACATATTTTTTTATTACTAAGTAGAACACAAATCATAATTTTTTTAACAAGGGTAACAACAATATATATTGATTTTTTGGTGAGGGCATAACTATAATTTCATTTTATAAAACAAAAATATAAATAAAATTTTTAAAAAATTTATGAGGAAAAATTCAATACTTCACTCAACCATATAAGTGGCCACTCTGTGTAAAATGATTTTGTTGGATAATTTACTTACGAGTTGACCCCTGGTCAACGATTTCTGCGATTCGTCCAAACGTAACACATGGACACCAGCATGTCAGGCAACCTGAAATTGATATGTTGATAATTTAAATGGCATGCACAAATATAGCATATATACGTTGATAATTTAAATATCACCAAGAATTAACATTGATCCATAAACGATTCAAAACCAAAGTCCCACAAAATATATATATATATATATATATATATATATATAAGATAATGGTATACGTAGTACTGACAAGTGCTTATATCGTCACAACAGTCACAGAGACCGGTCGACCAAGGCTTCGGCGGAGAATGATCTTGTTCGTACCGTTCCAAATTCGAAACAACTGGCATAATCGGTGCCGGGTCCGGCTCTGGCGGTGCTGATGGTGGAATCCGGGATGGGTACTGATCACCACTCTCCATTAATATGGTATTAATGGATGTTAATTCTTCTGTTCTTTCTTTCTTCTTTTTTTTTTTTTTTCCTTCTTCTCTCTGATTATTATTTAAAAGCGTATGCTGTTGTTGAAGAAATGTGAATGTATAGAAGCAAAGCAACGATTACAATTAATCATGATTTTCAGATTAGATACACCTGTTACCTTTGACGTGCCTCCCCGGGGATAAACGGTTGAGCGACAGTTATCAAACTTTCTTGTCTTTTGCGCTTGAAAATAATATTGAGAGAAAAAGAATAAGAAAACTGTTAAGTCACCCTTCTTTTTTTCTTTTTTTTTTGGTGGGAATGGCTTAGTAAACGAATTAAAATGTGAAAATATATTTTTTTGAGTGAAAATAATAAATTATTTCAAAAATAAAAGAAGAAAAAAGGTTTTTGCTTCGTTGCAGTTGAGTAACATTTATAATTTGTCCCCTAAATAAGGGGTGATTTGTTAACGATTTGTAAGTTTAAGGTAAAACTTATCAAAAATAAAAGTCTAAGGAACAAATTATAAATTTGTGATAAGTTTAACACATAACAATGTTGAAAACCCCAAAGAAAATTATAGAATTTTACTTATATGTTTACTAGAACTTGTGCCTTGAATACCATGTTCCTCTGTGTCTCCAAGAAATACGTTCATTTATTGCTGCTCTGTGTACTAGTCTTGTATTATCTTGAGATATTGTTGAATAAGTGTGTGACCTTTTACTAAAATAATATCAATATGTGTTCAAAGTATTATCTATTTATGTATCGATGTTGATGAGGTTCACCATTGCCAAGTTCATTGACACAGAATGATTTCTGAGACCTTTAGAGGTATGATCAGGTAGGAAGCCTCTGAAAGAGCTTCGGAACAAATAGAGCAGTTCAAGAATGAGCTCCAGGTTTGCCTCTACATACCGGCATGCATATATACATTGTTATGTGATGACTTGGTGATTTTGTTGTGCCTTATATTGTGAAATGTATATCTGTGAGTTGATGCATGCAATTGGAGCCATTTTTTCCATCGTAGTCCTTTTCCCCTACTAAGCATTCGGCTCACCCCTTTTATGCTTTCCTCCTTTTCAAGATTTTACAGATTGTGTTAGTTGCTAGTCGCACTTAATTGCCATTTTTAAGGCCAAAGCTCGAGACAGCTTATATACAATTTTTTTGTATTTAATTTTTAACTATTGGTGTGATATTATATTCTGTGTATAGAAACCGCATCGATACAACAGTGTCCCAAGTCTATATAACCTTTTGGAAGCATTTTGCAATTTGGACTTTTATTATTTTTAATTTAAAGACTTCCAAGCAAGTATTTCACCTATTTTTAGTAATAGTCTATTTTTGGTTTTGGACTTCAATTTCAATTATCTAATAACCTTCACTTTGGGATGTTATAATCTCCCATAACAAAGGAAATAATAAAAGTAATATCTTTTATAGTATTGATTTCCCTAGGGATTAAATGTCAAATTTATACAACTAATTTTATTTTAGCCGTCACATTTAACACGTCTTCTAACTAGTCTTCATTCTATGAAATCATTAGATTAAGGTCCTTACCGTCAATGTAATGCCAATAAAGGGGGAAGCGCCATCTCCAGATAGAAAGCGAGAGAGTATAAAGGGAGCGGAATGGTCAGAGTTCCACAACAGAACACCTATGGGCACGTGACAGGGCTTCTGGTCTTAAAATTTGGTCTACAAGCTGTCAAACAATTAACTTTCTTGTAGCGGGGCAAGGAGCTTCTGTTTGGCTATTGTTTTCTTTCGTTGCTCTTTCGTTAGTCATCTCATTGTCAGAGGTTTGTCACCGGTACTTGATATAGTTTCTATGTTGTAAATTTTTTATAAAGGTGGTTTTTACCAGGAGTTAGGTGGTATTTGGTTAAGAGTAATGTAAACTACAAACTTAATTATGAACAGTATAAAGCTCTCACATGTTATATTAAAAAAAAATTACTACAGTATAAAACTCTCACATGCTATAATAAAAAATAGTTCTCGTCACTAGCTAAACACCCTATTTGTTACTCTAAATATATGCATATAAACTGGTGTGGTGTTCTTATTATTATTTTTTTTTTTCCTTGATGGCGTATTTCAGACTAAAGAACAAATTCATCGCATTGTTTTAAAGAGCCCCACAAATATCTGGTCGGGATTTTACCTCAACCATGCCTTAAGTTAGCTGGCTAGGGGAGATAAAATGGGGTAAAACATAGAGGTGGATAAAGCATGCCAGCCATCGCCCTGCTCCATGGTTGTCTCTGGAACCTTATAGGCGGTTAGTTGTTTTTCCAGATATCCGAACTCCAAAGTTGAACCTAATCCTCTTGGCTTTGGGTGTTCAAAAAAACCGACAAATTATAGAAACTAACCAATTCAAATCGAACTAAAACAAACTGTTTATATTTTTCGATACTTATTGGTTTTGGGCTTTTTTCTTTTTTTTTTGGGTGGGGGGGGAAGGGAGGATCATGTTGTTTATTGCATTGGCGTTCTAGACCGACCTAAGCGACCAAAACTGCAAATATGAAATCTTTACATTTTTTTGATAAATTGTCGTGACATGAAATCTATTGGTTAATGTAGTATATTTTTAAAATGGTAAAGTGTACCTTACGACACTAAATAATTTTAATCAATTGAAAGCGTATGAAAAACTTTTCATGTTTGTTCAATGTCAATCTGTTAAGTTTAAGTCCAAACTGTGAAAAAAGAAATTGTTCTCTTGATGGACGATGGTCTTGAGATATTTATGGCAATGTCCACTGCTTTTGTCACTTGTAAAAAAAAAAAAAACACTTTTACATTATGCATCACTCGCAAGAATTAATACAAGAGTAAACTTATCAAAAAAAAAAGTGGCTTGTGGTATTTTTTCAAAAAAAAATTTTTTCCATGTAGCATATTTCAATCCACAATCTAAAAAGGCAGCATATCTGCAAAGCTTCCAATAGTTTTCACATAAAAAACCGACCAAACAAACCGTCAACACCCTTTTCTTTTGTCCAGACGTTTAAATACACTAATTATATGAGTTGGTAATTAAATGACCTATTCTTTCATTTCCCATAAAGGAAGCTCGATCTCACAAGAAGTTCACCAAAATGCTATAAAGGGAAAGAAATCTTGAGTCCTGTATTGTTAAAACATAAACACAAACAGCAACTTATAAAGACATTAAGCCATTTCACCCAAGTCCTTAGCCAATCAAAATTTCATTATGGTATCAGAGCCTAACTAACTCAAACGAGCAGCTCGATTTATCTAATACAAGATTGGTGACTCCAAATAGAACGTCATCTTGAGGGACGTGTAAAGGGAAAAGAATCCCAAATCCCACATTATTAAAACATAAACACAAACATCAATTTATAATGATATTGTGTCATCCCACTTAATAAGTTGACTTTTTAAGATAGAAGTCTGAGTCCTTAGCTAGATTGGAAATCATGAACTTTCTTTGCATTATTTGATTCACGTGTAAAAACTTAAAAGTTGACCTTTTAAAAACTTAAAAGTTTGTTCGAAAGAATGTGTCACTTGAAGTGGTATTTTATAACAAATAGACATTGTTTTACTTTTTGGTCGAACTAGGCTTTTTGGGTCGTAAGATGGTCCGTAAGGGGCCATGAAATCCCCGCTCCATTTGCATTGCATCAGGTGGCAAGCAAATTTTAAGAGAAGTGGAAACGGGAAAGACTGAAGCCTCCATTTGCTGAACAAGGAATGTCTCATTCATGCATCTGTGTTTGGGTGAACAGATCGTCAAGGGCTACCTCTGTCTTGGCAGTGATTTGATTTATTCGAGTGTATATATCATGCAATATTCAGTACGCAAAATGTCATCACGTTGGTTCATTGTCAGTGTGTGTCCGGTAATGTTTGCTTTTTTAGTTTTTCCCATGGCAATGTTTACCTCTTTAACTAGGTACTAGAAGCAACCGCGAAGTTTGTTTTACTGGTTCGAACTAAGAGTTGAAACTAAAAACCGTGTAACACTTTAAATTTGATGAAATAACACTGGAGCAAAACCAAGGTGTCAAATAATATTATACTGGCGAGTTCAAACAGTTGCTTCTGCATGATCTGTGGGGGAAGGTGTAAGGGTTTTCCGAAAGATTTGGTCAACTTTTGAAGCTCCGCTGAAGCTTAGCCATGACCAAGCTGAATAATTACAAACTACATGGGCTATTAAATTTAATCCTACAACAAAATTACTATGACTGTCCAGGAGTAGGACAACTAAGAACATTTATTCCTGCAAATACTTCTTTCCCTCGACAAAAAGCCTGCAGCTTCTATATTTCAAGAGAAAAGAAAATTAAAACATGAAAATGTCAAAAATTAGATATACAGAGAAATGAGAACAAAATGCCAAGAGCAGATTCTCCCTAGAACCAATTTAAGGACCTAACAAACAAAACCTGACAACAACCATTCTCACCATTAGAATCATGACGATATTCCACAAGCTCAGTTGCTCTATGCTGAAGGAACTAATCTCGAAAGAAGTGCTCTATTCGGAATTTGAGGAACTTGGAAATATAACCTCATCCCTGAAGCAATCAATCAGTATGCCCCCTTGACAAGTGGACAAAGTTAAACACACAAGAGAGCGCCTCCTATCAATCAAGCCCCATAAAATGGAACATCATCGTTGCAGAGGAAGTACGAAGCGAGATGGGCGGACCTTAAAGTTCTGCTTTTACTTCCATCTGAGGGATACTTTGAGTATATCATTCATCAACTCATTCTACAATCTCTCCCTCTTCCAAGTCGTCCTCTGCCAGGAACCCTTCCTCGACAAATGAATCTTTCCTTTCTTCTGTTCCTACTCCCTTGGTAAATTTACCTTCAAAATCAAGAAAGTCATCAGGATTAATATCTGCAATGAGATCCGAGTATGCATCTATTAACCCTTGATCGAAATCAAAATCCATGTCTTCAAAAACAAACTGCTCGTTGGTCTTGGAGCCAGAATGTGAACCACTTCCTCCTGCAACTCCAGCTGACAAAGCTCTCTCTAATGAGTTGACTGGTACTTTCTCGGAGCTAATTCGACGAGCTAACTTATTTGGGGAAGCTAAATTCTCATGCTTCATGACATCAAACACTCTAGAAGCCAACAAGCCATCATCTTCTTCTATTTCCTCCTCCTTAAAAGGAATTTCTCCTGGGCTCAAATGATTATTGGTTCCTGAACTTCTAAACTCTGGTTTGTGTATGGCAGGACGAGCTTGTTTAATGACCTCAAAATCAATACTGTGTGAAGGGAGAAAAACGTAAATGATGGGATACTCCAAGATAAACATATTTGCCAATTGCTGCCTCAATGGAACCTTAGAATCCAACTCATAAAAAGGTGACTTTGCACCCTGACATAACATTCAAAAAAGAAAAGCTTATTTCAAAGGAGATATTTGTTGTAGAATCAAAATAAATAACAGAAGAACAGCCAAAAAAATGTAGAATTTCTGCCCCTTTTTCTTTGAAAACAAACAACTAGATATCCGCCTTTTAAATCAAGACTGCAAAAAATGAATAGGTTATTGATTAGTTTGGCCTTTTCTTCTTTTTAAATGCTCATACTAATCTATTCCAGAATATCATCCAGAAAAGAGAAGTGAAAAAACAAACCTTATGATATTTACGGATAAAGAACTTGAGCGAATCAAGCTCTTCCTCACAAAATTGCTTTAATTGATGATTCCAAGGGCCAGGTTTTAGATGGTTCCCAATAATGGAGCAGATAGTCATGTTTTCGTTTACTCTGCATCAGCGTCAAATAGTTCAGCTCTCAAGTACTACCAAAGCCTAGAATATAATTATTAAGAGAGTAAAACACTATCAGATTGCAAAAAAAGTGGTAAGCTGCTCACCCATGGTCAACTAGCACAACATCGGTTGAATGGAATCGCCACTCAATTGTCCAGTAAATACACTTCTTCCTATCAGACAAACAGAAATTACAAAAATCAATGAAGAACTCCAATCTCAAAGCATCTATATTTGCAATTTTCACAAAGACTTAACTAACCCAGGGATCTAAATCCCAACCTCAAGGAAATCTATAAAAAGAGACCCCAAGAATTACAATCTGTGGCTTTATCTGCCAGAACAAAATCTTGCTGAACATAACAAGCAAAAAATATGATAAACAATGGTGTAAACCCTTTGAGAGATTAACCTCTGATTGTATCGCGTTTGACTCATCTCTCTTTTTGACATGCCACCTGGAAGAAATAAGAGTTTCGTTCTCCGACTTGCAGCGGCACCCCGAATGCTTCTGAGGTGAAATGGCAGCCTAAAACAGTTATATCTACACAGCTTGTTTCTCATTCTTTGAGCCGATTCAGCAACCCTTTTTATTTCCTCGAGCAAATTGTAATCTAACAAAAAGAACTTATCCAAATTAGAACCAATGCACTAATAGTAAAAAATCAGAAACAAACACTCAATCCTAAGCACCCCAAACCCATAATTCAGTAACACATCACTGTTAACCAAAAAGCATTTTTGTTAGGATATGCATTAAAAGTTTCTTTCTTCTTAAAAAAATTTTAAAAAATATCAAAGAATTATTTCCTAAGGCACTTTGTTAATCAACGAATATTTATCTTCAACGCCTCAAAAAAGAGCATCAAAATCTGAAATTTGAAGAAACTATATCAGACTTCGTCCGGAAAATATCAGGACAATAAAAATCTGAAAAAAAAATCTAGAATTTCTAGAGATACCTTCCCAAGCAAAACAAAGCTATCAAAGAAAACATTAAAAAAAAAAAAAAAAAAGCATCTCAAAATTGGAATCAAATTAACGGGAATTGTTACCAGAAAGGAGCTGATTGTCGTCGAACTGAGAAAGAGGGACGAAATCCGTACGGTTTCTCTTGCCCATACAACCGGTTCGTTGCTTGTGAGCTTTGACGCAGGGGAGGCTACAAGAGCGAACAGAGCAACCAGGGCATTTGTATTTGGATTCTTTCACTTTGCACTCTTCACAGAGAGTTGAGCCTTTGCGTTCAGGGTTTGAATTTGCAGAGAGAGCTTGTTCTTCTCGATCCTCCATTTTCAACAATCCACGGTAGAGAGAGAGAGAGAGAGAGGGGAGAACTTGAGAGAGGTTTTTGCTTGTTTGGAGGGAGACCTAGGGTTTATAGGTTTTTTTTTTTTTAACGAATGAAAAAATAATAAATTAATTTCAAATTTAGCCAGTCAAGAATATGCATTGCCTCATTTTGGCCCCTGCCATTTAAAATGACACAAATTGGTCCCAAACTTAGCAAAAGTTGTACATCTAACACTTCTGTCAGTTTTTTTTTTTTTTTTTAGCACATGGTGTTTACGTGACTCATTTGTAAAAGACAGTGCAAGAGGTCATGATGATGCGAGAGTTGTGAGAAAGAAGAGGCAATTCTTATGGTTAAAACGAAGAAGTATGTGCTGTTAAAAAAAAAAAAGTAGCCTATGTTGTTTAAATTTATTGTATTTCACTATTTTTGTGAAATTAAATAGTGACCTTCTCCTCTTCCTTTTTTTTTTTTTTAGGGGTAACCCTCTCCTATTTTCAAGTACTCTTTGTGATTTGTCATGTATGTTGCTTTTTTGTGAATATATATTTATAAATCTCTTTTTGTGTCCTATAAGAAGTCCAACTCCTATGTCTCCTTTTTCATATCCTTCAATAATATTATGTTATGTCAATTAAAATATCATATTACTAATTATATAGGTAAAAATATTTTAATTGATGTAGTATGATATTATTGAGGGATATAAAAGAGAATATATGAACTAAATTCATCTTATATTGTCCCTGCTAATTCGATCCTTTCTTCCACAAATCAGTAAATGATTGTCTTGTAATTTTAAAGTTATATAATTTTTGAAATCCATAATATGTGTTTGATCAAGAAAAAATTATCAATTTATAAATATTATTGCATTCATTCAGTCTAAAGTAAAAAAGGAATAGGTCTATTAAAGATAGACAAGTGGCAATGGTGGGTGAGAAAACATATCCCCTGGAGCTAAATTTTGAAATTTATTTAATCAAGATAGGGTAATCCTGAAATTAATAGGTCTATAAGAGTAAATCAATGGTACGTTTGATACATGAATTTGAATTAGTGATTTGAATTAGGATTTAAGTTAGTGATTTGTATTGTTATCTGAATTGGCGTTTGGATGTGCATTTAAGTTTTAATATGAGCATGGAATAAAATTAGAATTTATGTTTGGAAAGATAGTGAAAATAATTTTTGATTTATTAATAAATTTAATAAAATCTTAATATTAATGATCCTAAAAAATATACAATATGGATCTTAATTTATTCCTCTCTTCACTAGTAACATAATGAAAAAAGAACCATCTCAATTAGATATTAAATAAAAAAAATTATGATTTTTTTCCCTCAAATATAGGAGAGAAAATTTCAGCTTTTACTGTGACAGAGATATTCGAGTATCAAAAGTTTAGGGGGAGTCATAACTCTAAACACTTTGATTCTTGATACTCCAAGGATTCGGATTTTAGGGGAAACAAATATGTATCTAAAGGATTTTTGATACTCGAATCCAAATTTGAGTTCATTTAGTACAAAGAGTACTCGAAACAAATAACCTCCAATACTTTTAAAGTTGAGTGCTTTCAAGCGAGGTGTGGAGAGATTTAAAAAAATGTGTTTCAAAAAACTACCCTTATTTTATTTTTCTCTCTTTTAGATTTAGATATAATTTTCAACTAATGTTTTCCATTTCTATTAATGATGTAATTAGAAACTTCACGATCACAATCGCTATTTTCCAAGTTTTTTTCTTGGGTTGTTTGCAAGAATGTCATAAATTCTTGCAAGAAAAAAAATATTTGTAGAGAATATAAAATATATTCTTAAGCTTTATGGTTCATGTCAATTAAGCTTTATGGTTTTTTTTTTTTTTTTGGTTGAAATGTTTATTGATCAAGAGGGTTTAATTGTCTAACAAAGTAATTTTATTTAAACAGCATAGCAATGAATGCAAGACTTTTTTAGGGTGTAGCAAAGTCCAATCCACTAGATTTTTCTATAGCATAGTCTTTAAATATCTCCTTTTTTTTCCTCTCTGATGGTGAATTTATCAAGCCTTTCATTCTCATTTGCTTTTTAAATTTCTTCTTGCTTATAATTTTTCTTACATTTGTCCATGTTTTACATTAGATTTTTTTATTATTATTATTTAGGCCTAGTTTTGTATTGTTTTTAGAACTCCTAAAAGCACTTTAGACATAAACCAATGCTACTTTGGTGTTTGGTAAAAGTTTACAAAAATACTTTACACAGAAAGAAATGCACCTTTTAAGCTATTTGGAGAAGCTAAAAATTGTAGCTTTTGAATTCTGTTTTTGCTTTTGTTTTTGCTCAAAGCAAAACTTCTCCTAGAAGCACATCAATCAGAAGCTGAGACTTACGCTTTGTCTTCTCCTCGTCAGTAATCATCAAACTTAATATATGTCACTCTTTTTAGAAAAACACCCTATGTGTTTCACCTAAATATCATGTTTGCCCTTCTTATTATTAAAATGCCTAAGATATCCCATGTGTTTTCAAAATCATAATCAAACTACCCTCTGAAGCAATTAAATTTTTAAAAATTTCAAGACCATCCTTCTCAATATATATTAAATGTTATTTTAAATATAATTTGCAACAGATATAGCAACAGCAGCAACAACAAATGCAAATACAACAATTGCAACAGCCACACCTACAATGTCAACTACAAATGCAACCCCAATGGGGACTACAACCACAGTGACAAATGTTATTAATTTTTTCCTAATGAATTATCAACTTGTTATGTTTAGTTGATGTTCGTGCCCATTATAATGTTATTATCATTTTATCTACAGGCATATTTTTTGTCTTGGTAGAAGATAATTGAAAGGCTATTGTGTATGTGTGTGTGCTTTTTTTTTTTTTTTTGACAAGTTTTTTCGTTTTTAATTAAACTTTTTGAAAAACTAAATTATTATTTCTAATCTTTACTAAATACAATTTAAAATATTATTAAATTAAAATACTAAATAAAATCAATATTAAAAAATAGATACTTTCAAAATAATTAAAGTATTTGCTCAAGTAAAATATTTATTTGAACATTTTAATTTACCTTTTCTTTAATTTTAAGTCAAGCTATATTTAAAACAACATTTAACATATATTAGGAAGGCTAATCTTGAAATTTATTAAAAAACTAATTGCTTTAGAATTATTTTGAGTATGTTTTTGAAAGGGTTATTCTTTTTATACCTATTTTAGGTTTATTTAAAAAATATAATTTCGGTTTTTAATCTCATTTATACCTTCAAATTAGATTTTATATACAAATTTATATCTTTGTTCAATCAATCTTCAATTTTGACCCCAAAAATTGCCCAAACTATCCTCAAATTAAAAAGAAGTTAATTTTTAAAATTAAAAAAAAAACTTTATACTAAAGTTTTTGCCTTAAAAAATGTATAAAATACATTCAAAAATAGATGTTTTGTGTGTCTTTATTTTTGTTTTTTCTTATCTTTTGAAAGTTTTAATTTTTTTAACTTTTACTTAAAGATAATTTAATCATTTTAAAGGTCAAAATCATCTATTAACTGAGGTAAGATATAAATTTGTGTATTAAATCTAATCTGAAGGTATGCATTTGATGAGATTAAAAACCAAATGTATAGTTTTTAAATTAACTTTAAAAAAGATTGTATAGAAAGATAAATATCCCTTTTTAAAAATGCTTGTTTTGGAAATTTTAATAATAAGATGGGCACATATAATATTTAAGCAAAAACACATGAGATATTTGAGTATTTTTTTTCTCTTTTTTTTCATTATTTGTGATAGAGACTTCTCTAGGGAAAAATTCCATCAGTGGTGTAAAAAACTATTAAATTTAATCAAAATCTTTTTTTTTTTAGCATATGTTAAAAGATAAATACCTACCAATCATATCAATTTTAGTTTTCACAAAATAAGTTGTCGTTTGTGAGAGGGGTTGATGTTTTCCTTACATTTTAAGTTGCATGAGATCATGATATGATGTTAATGGAAACTCTTTAAGAGCCGTTATAATGTCTTTTGATTTGATATGGTTGGTAGTTGATGATTTTGTTTGTTGTTTTATTGGACAATTCATGAACATGTACAGCTTTTGGGGATATTGGGATTATTATGTTATTATCGTTGCTGCCACCTTGTTTTTTTAATTGATTCAATCTAATTCAACTCAATTCAAACTACCATTACAGCTTAAATTGATATTTGATAAAACATTTAATTCGAACTAAATTAACAGTTTAAAATAAGATGAACAACCCAATTTAGAGTTCAAATTCCTCTTCTATTTTAACATTTTAAACCAATGTTGAACAATAATTTTACTTTTATATATTTGTATTTATAATTAAACACTACTATTTCATATTATTTTTTTAATTAAATAACTTCTTTTTACATATTTTATATTTACTTTTTAATTAATTAATTTTTTTCGTGCTTCAAATTAGAAATTTCAATATTCATCCAAATACAAATTTAGATTGAATATCTAGTTCAAATTAACACTTTAACCACACATCTAAACGCTAGGTTAGATTACTCTTTAAACTATACAATTTAAATTTTTTTATTCAAACAAAAAAATTCAAACTAACACAATTCAAACCACTAAACCAAACAGGCATATATTTTTAGAGCCCGTTTGTTTGTGTATCATTTAGACTCAATAGACTCAAATTTAGATTCAAATATCAAAAATTCTTTAGATACATGTTTGTTTCTCCCAAAATCTAAATCGTTTGAATATTAAAAATCTAAGTTTTCAGAGTTTTATTCTTCGCTACAATAAAAGTTAAAATTTTCTCTCCTATTTTTTTTAAAAAATAATAATTTATTCATTTAATATCTAAATGAAATATTTTTTTTGTAAAAGTTGAAAATGAGAAAAAAAATCACACAATAAAAGTTGAAATTATCCAAATGAAATGAGAAAAAAATCATACAATAAAAGTTAAAATTTTCTCTCCTATGTTTGAAGAAAAAATCATAATTTATTCATTTGATATCCAAATAAGATGATTTTTTTCATTGTATCCCTAATAAAGAGATAAATAAATTAAGATCCACATTTCATATTTTTTAAAATCATTAACATTAAAAGTTTATTAGATTTGTTATTAAAACAAAAATTATTTTCACTACCTCTTTAAACACAAATTCTAATTTTATTTCATACTCAGATTAAAACTTTAATATACGTCTAAACGTCAATTCGAATAACAATTCAAATCATTAACTTAAATCTTAATTCAAATCATATAATTCAAATCAAATCCCTAATTTAAATCTATTTATCAAACAGACCCTTAGTTGCACAGTTGGGAACTCGTACTCATACATCTTTACGTTATATTAATTAGAATTGAAAAGTTGTTATATAATCTAAAATATGTATAAAAGAGAGGACAGAATCCTGCAAAAGAATAAAAAGAAAATGCAAATGAAGGAATTGAGAAGATGACTAATAGAGAGGGCCAAGTAAAAGAAAAGAGAGAGAGAAAAAAAAAAAAAGCATTTGATAGAAATTAAATTATTTTTCCCATAAAATTATGTAGCATAATATTTTATAAGTTGTCACTTGACACATTTTTTCTTGTCATTTAGTGACATTTTTATTGTGAAAATTTTAATAGCCAAGGACAGATATAAACAGTGTCACTATAATATCAGACAAAAAATAGAGTGCATAAGCGAAAAAGGGGGGAAATTTCGGCTCTTCACAAAGGCAAAACTATTGCCTCTGTAACTGATTTTCATCATCTCTTGTATGCTGAAGAGATGAAAAATCAGAGCCCTGTCAATGCTGGTAGATATTGCCTAGAAAGGGAAAGCTAAAGGAAAACATGACCAAAGAGCAAGTACCATGAACAAAGTACTAAACTTTCAATTTATTACGGCGTAAAAATACCTCTATGTCAAGATCAACAATCAAACAATCAACAATAATATCATCTACAATCTAAAGTTTAATATTTTTTGTAAGTTCTACATTGTCAATTAGCACCAAGACTATTAAAGTAAAATATTTTTTGTGAAAAAATGTCTCTATAATTTAGGCAAAGACGCAATGTGTATTCGTGCACAAGAGTGACAACATTTTAAGGTCACCCAAAAAAAGTTAGAAATAACCATATGATTGAAGTAGAACAAAGTGTTCTTTACTATAAAACAACATTTCCCTGCATCTTTCAAGCACCAAAATAGCAATATCTGATAAAGTTAGTATAGGCTAACACCATAAGGTAAAAATGGGTTACACATCAATTGCTTCTTACCCACTAGAGAAAAGAGAGAATAAAATAAAATAAAAAGAGAAGAAGAAACCGTAGAATCATTGATAATTTCCATTCAAGTTCAAAGGGTCATCTTCCTAGGAAAGCCATGTGTAGGATCTAATCTATGATCATATATTCCATGCTAATTAGGATTTAGGGCAGCGTCTAAAAGAGGTTAACCATCTTTTTTTTTTTTTTGTGGTCCCCATCTTTGTTGTTGGTCTTCCAATATGCTGAACAGATTGTGTCACATGGCAGAGCCAAATTCAGAGCACGATTTTCATTCCCTAGGGCGCGCCAACCATAATGAACTGAGTGCTCGGAGACGCGAGAAGTAATCACTAATGACGAGAAGAGCGCGAGCAGCCTGCCGAGTTGTAAGGATTCGATGCATTTGCTGGAGAGTTTGCTGCCTCAAAAGGTCAGCCTAACAGGTAAAAGAAGACCAAAAGTTGCATTATTTCGTTAGCAAGTTTTTCTTCATACTCCAAGGACATGACTTTTATTGTTAAATCTTTATTGAATTCTGTTAATTTATAATACTATTCTTTATCTGATATGATTCTATTCTTTATCTGATATGATTCTAATGTGACGTTTCAGGATTGTGTTTCAATGATAGTTTTTTTTTTCCCTGCCTTGTCATAGAATTCTATTTTTTTATACATGCCATGTCCGATTGTCAAAGTTGAGTCATACCTGATAAAGGAAGTTCTCAAGGGTGGCGAGTTTTCCCATTGCGATTGCCATTTGGCCCATGTAGTCTGCGACATTTCCTGATCCGGCGGGCCCAACAGTAGTCGAGGAAAGCGTTTCCACAAGGGATTGCTGCAGGGCTTCCATGCCTTGTGACAAGGCGTCTTCAGCTTGTTGAGAAGATTGCTGCAGGTTACATATGCCCATCAACTGTTGATCCGTTAAAGGCTCTAGGTGGTTCCCAAGTATCTGCATCTCCAACATAAAATAGAAAAAACAAAAGACAATAAGCAAATGACATTTAGAGAGAGAGAGAGAGAGAGAGAGAGAGAGATAAACTAAAGATTGCCTTTAGAACTTCGGATGAGCGGAACCCGCCTAACCACATGAAACACCTCTCGGCAGGGGTCTTCCACATGCCAGAAAGCATGTGGAACACATCGGCCTTGGCTCCAATAGTCTTCAGCCTGAATATTTCGTCATAATGTGCCATCACTCCGTCGACAAGAACACGCAATTCATTGTCACCCATATGGGAATTCACGGCTGATCTAAGATCATTTATCAACTGCTGATTTTCATCAAGCCAGCGTGCGTAGTCCAAGTCAAATGCAAGCGCTCCTGCAAAATGAAATTGTTTAGAGAAACCATGTGAGAAGGTAGAAAACTTTCTCTGTATTGTATTAAGGTCAAGTAGTGTTTAGAGAATTGAGTTATACCAAGAGACTCAAACACTAATTTTTCAAAGTTGCATTATATAAAAGTTTGCAAAATGGTTTTAGTAACATGCTAATAAGACAACCAAATTTAGTTTTCTAACACAAGAACACCAGAAACAGAAGATTGTTAATGAACTATACACAACTATTCAAATACTCACCATTTCCAGCTATTAATTGATTGTGATCACCTGAATATCCAGATGCAATAAACATACCCTGCATTGGAACATAAAAACCAAGATGGAAATAGTTTAAACTATGACAAAGAGATGTAATAAGAACAATAAATATAATTAAGAGGAAATCTTAAAATCTTGTACCTGCTGGCGTGCTCGTTGAAGCTCTTGCTCTAGTTGCGAAAGCCTTAGACGACTATTCTCCAGCTGCTGAACATAAGCCTATCCAAAACCAAAACCTAATAATGATCCAAATGTGTTCCATTCATTAACTTAGGAACATTCCCATTTTTCATTTTTCAACAGATAAGGCTTACAAACTTTTTCCTTTCTAATTTCAAATTTAGGGAACTGCTAGTTAGAACGAGTGGCTTTGACAAGGTAAACATATAGTGTGAGTTGCCACCTACAAAATTAGTGCATTTTTTTTCATCTATTCAGGAATGAAATATTAAGGCTATGCTTGGTAATGTCTAATGTCTACATTTTCTCTCTTTTTTTTATATATTTATAACAGCCGAATAGCCACATCTTGGCAAGCATTGCAAAGCAGAAACATTACCATGTTATTGGGAAAAAAATGACCACCCTTAGATTTCATGAAAATGTTCACAATGCACATTGTAAGATATCAAAGAAATCTATTATTCATCTGACAGGTGAAGCCATACAAATTAAGAAGAGAATCATTACTTTCTTCCTCAGACGACTCTTCCTCGCCGCTTCTCGATTCTGCGCCAGCCTCCGAAGTGTCTGCAAATTCGGTACCCAGACTAAATTTCAAGTAACAAGTAAAGAAAAAAGAAAAAACACATAATCACAAGAGACTGAGAAGTTAAAGAATCTCATTCCAAAAAAAAAAGGACCTTTTGGTCACCAGTTTTTCCCTTCGCCTGCTCCAAGGAATCCACCACTGCAAGTGTTCCCTGCTGCATTCCGTGATACTAAGAAAGGAAAAAATTAATAAAAATTCAAAAATCAAAAATCAAAAGCTGCAATCAGAGAGTTTACTTGTACTGAACTGAACTACTGCAAGGGAAAATAATAAAATACTAATATATGTATACACGTTAAAGGGATATATCACATTACTTCACGGTTAGTTGTACATAAAAGGCTAATCAGACACCACTATAAGGCAAACAGAAGAGACAAAATTCACTAAAAAATCTTTTTAACTTTGAAAACCTCTCTGGTGAAACTAGATACGTAATTAAGAGATGGGTCCATCAGGCGATCTTGTTGTACGTATTGCGAGTGATGGCTCAAAAGTACCACCCTCTCAGACACAGTTGGGTCCCATCAGCAGACGGACCCCACCCATTGATCAATCAGAAGTAACATATCAAAACATCCTAACTAAAATCCAAATCCAAGCAATGGCCTTTCCAAAGAACATTTCAACACCCAAAAATCTAATGTTTTTCCTATCTCCCAACAACACGCAAAAATCTAATGCTTTTCAATTAGATTCAAAAATCTAATCTAAGAGGACGTTACAAGTTTGCAGTAATAATTCAAATTCTATAAACAAAATAATCTAACAAAGCGGTTCAAACATGGATTTTCGGTTTGAATCGGTGAACCAAATATACTAACAATACTTCCATGTAACTACCTAACATGGTCCATGTTCTAACATTAGAAATAGAAATTCTTAGGATTAAACTAGTTTATTAGATTTTTTGAGAACAGGGGAAGAGAGAGAGAGAGATGGGGGGTATTATACATGGGTTTTGTCATCAGTGTCAACATCTGTGGAAGTGTCAGTGTGCTGGCTGTTGTCTGCCATGGCTGAATCACCCCAATTCTCAAAGTCACCGTTTCCCAACGGCGCACCGACGACCATCTTCGTCGTCGTTTTCTGCTGCTGTTGCTGTTGATACGCCAACTGTTGTTGTTGTTGTCCGGTGTCCACACACCCTGTCGTTCCTGTCGTTGAAGCCATGTTCTCCAAGCACGACGACACGCTCTGTAACAAAAAAACCCATGTCGTTTAACACCAAAGAATGAAAAAACGAAAAAAAAGAAAAAAAAGAACCCATCAATGGAAATGAAAAAACTATCAAAACAGCCATTGGAGAACAGAGGAAAGAAGAGAAAAAGAAGTGGTTGAGTACCAGTACCGTGTTGAAGGTCCCGTGTTGCAAGTTATTAGGTAAAACAGCGATGGTGTTTGATTTTAAGCTGAATATAGAGCCTATAAAAAAAATAAACATAAATTTTTTAAAAAAGAAGGTAGTTAAGATTTGAGAGTTGTTTATTTGTTATTACTTATATGGGACGACAATGTCCGTATATATATATATATATATTTGTATTGTAAATATAATAAATTTAATAGTAAAATAATATACAAGAGAGAAGAAGTGAATACTTGGGCTTAAATCAACAGCATCATCCTGAGGAAAAGCGCAAGCGGATGTTTCAAGCTCCCCAAGATCCAAGAACCGAGTTTGGTTTCTGTTACAATCATCTCCTCTTTTTTTTTAATTTTTATTTTGGTCACACCAACAAAAACAAAAAGAGATAGTACTGTATAAGTTTTTCAAGTTTTGTATCCATTAAAAATGTACTTTCACAATTAAAAGTTGACAACTTTTTGGTATGCTACACATATCAGTAGAGAAAAATAACAAAAATAAAAAGAGGAGAGAGAGAGAGAAGAAAAGGGTAGGACCTGAAATAGAAGGAAGAGTGAGAGTATAATTCAGGGTTGGATGGAGGAGGAGCTGCTTTGAAGCTCTGCATTTTCTTTTGTGCTTTCCTTGCTCTTTCAGACAAGTTTTTTTGCTGTCTAAAACGTGGGAAAAAATAGAGGGAAAAAATAAAAAAAGGACAAAAGATGTTGGAATGGTAAAGTTGAGTTCAAAGAAAAGAAGGAAAAGGAAGAGTGGGAGAAGGAGAAGAAGAGCATTGAAGTGAAGAAAATCTTGATGTATCCTTAAGAACAGAACAGGATAGCGTATCAGTACGGCTCCTAATTTTTTATTTATAGATTAATTGGATTAGAAAAAGAAGCAGGCTTTTTATTATTGCTCTCTGAACTTGGGATTTTAGCTTCCCAATACCCCACACACAATTCCATGTCACCCCCCACTCTCTTCCACTCCTGCGTTCCTCTCACTCCCTATGCCCCCTTTACCCACCTGAAATACTGTTGTCGTCTTTCTTTCTTCCGGACAATGTCCAGACATGTCCCGATTCGATGCACGACAATTAATAAAAAAATAAATTTTATAATATTATGTTCTGTTAATAAAACTTGCCGGATGTTTAATAATATTGATTAAAATTATAATTATTGTTATCAAATAAAATAAAATTTTTATATATTATAATGGTTTAAACAACAAATATAATTTTAACTATATTTTTTAAACATTTTATAACAAATGCCAGTTTGGACCGACTTGTTTAATACGGGGAGCATGAAGTCATAAAAGACCATTCAAAACAATTCAATTCAATTCAAATCTTCTTATACTCTTTTATCCACCTAATTAGTGCTGTCTTTTTTTTTTTTCCTAGCAATATTAGGACGTTAGTATTAAACACGATACAATTAAAAAAAAAATCTTATCATATAGTGTTTGCAGATAAGTCTCGATTTCCATCAGTTGTGATGTTTGACACTTTTTAATTTTCAAAATCGTCACATTCAATCAAATTCACTTCTTATGCTTTTACTCATTTGAATATAATCGTCTTCTTTACTCTAAATAATAAGTGCATCGATAGTGTTGAACTCCATAAAAAATAAAAAATAACAGCACTTCTATTCGATCCTATAAGGCTAAATCCTACTAGTTACAAGAGTAGCTTCTAAGTTAAAAGGTTTTAACTCGATAGGTTGAAAAGAATTTTTCAAAAAAATATTATTATGACATAAGATTTATAGGTACGACTCAAATTCTAATAGTTATGATGGCTGGCACCTAGAGTGCCCTCAAGCATTTTTCATTTGTTCACGAAATTTTATATAGTCGGTGTTTTTTTGTGGGGCATGCTTCTAAACTATTGAAATTAAATCAAATTAAAAAATATAAAAGTTTTTTATATAATTTAATTGTCAAAAAATAACTCTACTTGTAGATTATTTTTCATTGTATAACGTCGATTCTCACTCTTCTGCAAGTGAAAATAATTGAAAATTTTCATCAGAAAGTACGTGTTTATTAAATAAAATTTCCTTCACAGACACTCCTTTAATTAAAAGGAAAAAAAAAAGGACAAATCTACGTGTGATCTTTTGACTATGATAACGATTGTTAAAAGGCTAAACGAATTTCTCTCGGCAAAAAAAAAAAAAAACCCTGAAACGAACAAAAATCAATACATTATTTATGTTTTAGTAAGAATTTAACTGTGAACAAGCATTTTTGTTAGCTTTAACTTGGCAATTGTTGATCAAGAATGAGGAGAGAATAGTATTAAACAATCTCATGGTGTAATAGTATCAATACATGAAAAAATTTTAAAAAAAATAAAATAAATTATCATTAATTTGGTAAATTCCTTTATATATAGAAAAGGGGAAAATTTTATTAAGCAAGACACATGAATGTCTTTGTCCAATAATATTGCTAGATGGAAAAAACATTATTTATCATTGGTGATAATAAAATAGTAGTGTTCTACCAACGTTATCTAGTATGACTTGGCTTGTGTATTTTATGGGACAAATATCACACAATAATAATAATAACATGATTAAATTATGGTTATAAAACCAAACATGCTGCTATCTAGTAGCCGTACATCTAATCAAATAAAATAACATTATGATAAAAAGTTGATCAAAAGGGTTCTAATTGTGTTGAGGAAAGTGAGAATCTTTCTTTATAAAACAAATAAAGCACTTTGAATTTAAAACCACAATGGTTGACATCGAATTAATGGCATACGTGTAGTTCCCACTTCCCAAATTGTTTTACAACCACAAAGAAAAAGATAAACTTACTAGAGGCCTCTTTAGTGCAAATGACCATTACAGATGCAATTTTTTTTTAATTGATTACGAATTAAGCTTTAGCAATTGCGTAGCAGCCGCAAACGTTATTATTATATTTAAAGTTAGGCATAAAAGAACAAAAAAAAAAAGGAGAAGACAGACCGAACAAAATATTTGGAGTATTATGGGGTCCTAAGGGCTTGAAAAAAAAAACTATTAATAAAATGCAAGTTTATTTTTTATCAACTTTTGCCGAATTGATATATACTTCTATAGTCTTTTTTTTTTTTTTTCTCTACCAATGAGGGCACTTGTGTTGCAAATTAGAAGCCTTAGTTTTACTGAAAACGACAAATATGTAAAAGAAAAATAAATAAAAGCACACAAAATTTATAGTAGTTCACTCTTGACATGAGAGCTACGTATATTTTCAACTGTTGCAGAATAATTCATAATAATGATGAAGAAGTTTATAAAAAAAAATTGCACTTTCTTTCTCAAAAATTTTTCTCAAGCCTCCATCTCTCAATTTTATGAGTTTTTACTCTTTATAAAAAAAAAACACAACATATCTATTTATATGTTTACAAAAGAATAGGTAACTAATCTTAGAAATCGCAAAACACAAACTGCAGGATGCCAACATGTGCTGCCGCACGTTTTTCTTGCTTGACCGTGCTAGACTTGCCTCGCACTCCAATTTCATCACACTCATGTGCGACCATGAGACTCCAAGGGCTCGGCCACGTGTTGCTTCTATCTCTGTCACGGCTGCACAAAAAACTCCTCCGCAAGGACGCACACTTGAGATCAAAAAACCGTATATTCTTTGTGCTTTACTTCTCGAAATCCTCTGCATAGGATGATGTACTAAAAGATGTTGAATTTTGCGACACTTTTTAACAGCTTGTTTTCTAAGCATTGGATTATGTTGCCAATGGTATGATTTGAAAATATTTATATCAAAATTTTAGCCCTTTTTTTTTTTTTGTTCTTAGAATTTTTGAAAATGCTTTTACATATTTTTTGAGGCAAAATTTTTAAAAACACTATCAACATAATTTTTAAAAATTTTTTATTTTTTAAGACAAAATTATTTTTATTTATTTTAAAAATAATACCAAACGGCCCTTTCGTAACGCATGGCATAATATTGTACCCCTTTATTAATCAAACCGTTGAACAACCTAACAACATAAAAGTAACAGTCATCACTCGTATTGGAAAAATTATATACTAAAAACTCCTATTTTCTAATTTCTAAACGCTTTTGTTTTAAAAGACTCTCAGATATGATTTGCTTGCTAAGAATTATATTCCATCAAATGAGTTTTTCTTTATGGCAGTGAGTTTTTCTTTTTCCTTCGTCTTCCATTGGAAAATTTTCTATCGAGTCTAGAATATAAAAGATCTTGAGGTTTCTTTTTTTCATATTCCATTGTAAAATTTGTAGAATATATATATATATATATATATATGAAATGAGATCACACGCTTTGAAGAGGTGAGTGGAAAAAATACAAGTCCCACTCCCCAAGATGGAAAAAAGGACCCCTACTTAGCTGATTCTTTGTTCCCTCTCTCTCTCTCTCTCTCTCTAGGGCTCTTTTCCTACTGTGGGTAACTTGAGCTCAGGCTCAGTAGGGCATAGAATTAGATGCCTTTTTTTGCTCTCTCTCTCTAGAACCATGCACGATGACCCCATTATTTTACTTCAACAAAATAACACTAAACAGCAGATGACACAGGGAGGCCCTGCAGGGGAACAGTGACTACAAGCGCGCGAAAAACGATGGGACGGCGTTGAGGCGTATGCAAGTGAAGCAACAACATAATATAAAACAAAATTAAAAGGGGAATTTTTACCATGGAGAATTGGCAAATATTTGTGTTCCTATTTTCGCAGCATGATTAGGATTTTAACAAGCAATTATGTAAATATTTATGTTAAAAATTTGTAGAAAAAATATATAATTATTTATGTTAAAAATTTACAGTGTATAAAATAAGAATATTGTCAATTACATATTAAACTGTTAAAAGATACTCTGTTGATTCTTGAACATAAAAATTTCCTATTAAAAGATAAAAATATGAAATTATTATGCTTTCTGATTTTGGCTTTCCCTCTCAATTTCTTGGCTTTCATTTTAGTAGTCTAATTAGAATTTTAACAAACAAATATGTAACAAAATAAAATTATTTTTAGTTGTGTAATAAACCGTTTAAAAAAGTGAATTTAACAGTTACAACATCATATTTGACCTGTTCTCTGTCATAAAAATTTTCAATTAAAAAATAAAAAATTTGTTTGCTTTCTGATTTTGGCTTTATACCTCATTTATGAGGCTTTAAAAACAAGGCTTTGCTTGAAAGGAACCTCTTGGATTAGATGTCGGGAGAGTTTTCTCCATGCCCAGACTCTCCTGCACTGTGCCAGAGGCCCAGCCTCAGATTTGCATTACACACATAACGCAATAGTGAATAATAATTGGAAAAAAAATAATTAAACAAAAAATAGAACGTTTATTATGCCAAAAGCCAAAAGAATATGACGCATCTCACACGGCAATCGTACACTTTTTCTCTGAGCCTCTCTGTTGTCTAATTTGTTATTTATTTATCTATCTTTTTGTAAATAAAAAAAAAAAAAAACTTTTGGGCCTACCTATTTTTTCTAGTACCACTTATTATTTCTACTTTCTGCATTTCTTTGTTCCTCTTCTTTCTATTTGGCTGGTCTTTGTTCTGGCCATGCATGTTTTGGACTACGCCACCATTTTTGAACTCTAGCGGAAGTCACGTGAGGTTTGCCCTTGTGGGCACGTGACAAAGGCCTTTCCTTCCCCATCACACTCGCTCCACCAGCTTTCCCTGCAACATTTCTGTAAGTTGGTCGTCCTATGATAAAAACTGAAAGTCACGGCCTTTTTCTTAGCTTTTTCAGCTTAAGAGAAAGAAAAGTACTAATTTGAACAAACGGATAAACAACAAAGTGGAACACCGAAATGGGGTTTGTCTTCTCTCTCAACCAATGATCATGACAATGGACTCTCTAGTGAAGTGTGTGGGCAACACAACAAAATTATGGACCTTCACTGGGCTTAACTTTTGAGGCCCAATTAGGCAAACCAATTGACCAGAATACCCCACAAGGACGTCCCGTTTGGTAAAATGGTTCCAGTTATCTGAAACCAAATTCTTCAAGTAGGAAAATACTTTTAAAAAAAAAAAATAAATCTTGATTTGAATCTTTAATTGGGTTTATATATGAAAAAAAAAAAGCTCCATTCAGAAAGCATGTCCTTTATTTTCAACTTTTTAAACTTATTTTTTAAAGGTACTTCTTTGTAGGAATGCTATTTGTGGTACATTTAAAATCATTGAATTTAATCAAAATTATTATTTTTTAACATATTTGATGTGTAAAAGACAAACGCCTATTTATAAGTATCTTTTTTTTTTTATTTCTATCAAAAAAATTGTCATTTTTTCAAAGAAAAATCTATTTCATCCTAAGGTTATAACTCTACTACTTATAAAATTATAAATATGAGCCTAATATATTAGTACATTTTTAGGTTAGATCTCATTATTTTATTAATAGTAAGATTATAATACACTTAGTTAAATAAGATTACTCTTTATTAAATTATACTTTTCAAACCGCACCTTTTGGATCAAGAACCAAAGAGTTTCTTAGAAGTGTTTAACTAAAAAGAACTCATATTATAAAACATAATTATAAATAATATAAAATTTTATATATTAAAAAAAATTATTATGATATAAAACCTTTATATATTTTAATAAAAAGAGTCTCATCAATAATTTTAGTCGTCGTAGATTCGCATCAGCCGGTGCGAAGCATTTTTCATCAATCTTTTCACGCACGCGGTTCAATCATGACTGATACAGATTTTTTTGATCCCGTCGACAAAGATAGACAGAAGAAAATCAGTTTGCTTGCGAAACGTGAGTTGGACAAATTTGGCTGTTATGTAAGGCAGAAGCTAGAGAAAATCATCACCGAATATTCTTTCGATGTTTTTTTTCTCAGCCCTCTAGAGCCTAGGCTACTTCCAGCTGTCCCAATCCATGACTAACTTTCATTTCTTTCTCGTTTTGAATCCAAACTCCAAAGCTAGAAAACCCCTTTTTTCGTTTGCCCTTTTTCCTGTGAAAGAACAGCGAGAAATGAAAAAGAAAAGGAACAAAGAAGGATATAATCGAATTAGAATCTTGAATTTAAAGGGAAAAAAGATATTCACCACCCAACCAAGCTTATCGAATCTGTTGCCTAAATCTACTTCCACAAAATAAGCTAAAAATTTTAATTGCTAGTGCGTCCTCTTTTCTTATTTTTATTATTTTCAAGCCCAAAACATAAACAAGTAACAATGGCTTGTACAGAGTTTTGAAGATAAATGTGGTTTTGAAACCAGGCAAAGTATATCATGAACTAAAAATAAATTTAACAACCACCGCTTTTTCCTCCTTTGCTAATTGATGTTAAACACCTAAGAAAAAGACAAGCCGATAGGTTACGACACAATAGGAATAATGGTTAAATCAGAATCCAAAATTGGAAAACAAAAAATCAGAAGGGAAAAACCATTTGTATGTATATTGATGGGTGAAAAATTAAAGCACAATGAATTCCGTTGTACATTGTACAAATCAAGGATTTCAAATTGGAAGTGTTTCTTGCATGTGGGGATCAAAGCGACTCTGGGTTAAAACTTCCCTTGCTCTTGCACTCCGGTACTGAAGGCGCTGGTGCAGCGTCTCTGACATCTGATTGAAAAACTCGGCATCCCATCGATGAATTAACAATGGATCCTCCGCGTAACATATGTATATGGATGTAACAGCACTTTCCACCACCACCATTGCAAGTCCCACCTGAAAATATGCATACAATAAGTTGTTTCTCCATGCTCTATATACCAAACCAAACGCAGATATTTAAAACTCTCTTTTTTCGGAACAAGCATATAGATTTATGTATTGGTTGACGCAAAACAGATAAAGAACTCGGATGAAAGAAATGGTCAAACAAAAAGTAGGAACACAAGGGAGATAAAGTTTGTGTTGGAGGGTGATAATTACCAAGACCATTCCCATTAACATGGCGGTAGAACCAACCATAATAACTCTGTCGCTCCTTTTTGTCCATGTCCAGACTCCAGAGCAAGTTCCAGTTATGAGTCCACCCAATAAAGTGCCCATTAGTAAAACAGCGCCAGAACAATCGTAGGCAATGAGTGCTTCAACACCGGTTGACTGGAATAACTCCCACGCGTCCCTCGCTGAATGGTTAAAGCTTTTACCATTAACTGCTATCTGGAGAGGAGGTTGGTGATGGTAATGAGCAAACTTGGGAACAAAAAAATAGAATCCACATGTTTTTGGGTTGGGGACAAGGGATCCAATATTGCAGTATGTGGTGGATCAAATTGTATAAGAAACAGATTATGACCATCATCAGAAACACAGGGACAATTGTTTTAAAGATTGTTAGAATTGTGAATCAGATTCTAACAAGTTCATGCACCTCATTTGGAATCGTCAATAAGAAGAAAATGACCCTGTCTACAAGTCAAGACCAGCAACTATTCATTTCAACATGCTAGTACTAAGTCAATAATTCAAATCAATATCTACATATAACACATGTGCAGATAAGCATTTTCACCATGTATTGTGTTTCATTTCCTAACAGTCCAAGGCCATCAAAAGCCATCCCAATTTGGTTGAAACAAGATTGAAATAACGCTGATCCTTAGTTGCCAATGTTCTTGTAAGAAAGCATAGTTGGTCCATTGCTTACCTTGCACCACCCTCGGTTCAATCACATTGTTTCATTGTACCAATCATTTCCTTGAAATATAGTACAATCAAGTGCCACTTACACAGATGGTTAAGCATACCAAATTAAATTTTCATCAACAAATAATGATAGAGCTTTGCTCCCTCCAGAGATAACAATTGGAAGTCAATTAAACAACTCTGGAGGGATGAGTTGAGAAAATAAGATGTTGCAAATCCTCTAACTTCAACAGAAACAGTTTAACCAAAGCAGATTTATTGTGTCATGTGGACAAATTTAACACTAGTTAATATTTTGTTAATTTGACCAAATAATTAAAATGAGAGAGATTACAATCAGAAAAAGAACAAAACTACCTGTACGTAAGCATACTTGTTGAAAAAACGAACAAGAGTCTCCACAAGATGAAAAAGGAAATCAACACAGCAAAGTAGACACTCGTTGTTGCCAATTTTTGAACGAATTCCCCTGATCTGAATTATATTTCAGAATTCCAAAACAAAAAAAAAAAAAAAAAAACTTTCAGAGTGAGGAAAAAGAGAGAGAGCTAAAAGAAAAAACGGTGCACACATGTTTACCTCCCACCGCAGTGTCCTAATAGCAGCCGTGAAGAGTGATCCATAGCAGATGCTGCCAAAAGAAGTTGTCACAGCATAACGTAGAGACCTGATCAACGATTTCGGAGGCATAGATGGCGCTTCGCGACCACCATGGATAAGAACAAGGAACACCATCCCAGACACTATAACATGTACAGTATTACATAGCACCGCACCCGTCCAAAATAAGCTTACGGAAAGAACCTGTATTGATGCACAACATTATCCCAAAAGTCATTAGCTAAGGCATACTCAAATGGCACTTCATCTCAACTCTCATCCCAACACCAACAGATGGAATAAAGAGCAAAACTTGCCAGCTCACCACAAGAAGCCACCAGCGTCCACCATCATCCATGCTTGAAGCAACAACACCAGCTGCTCCAAAAGACCATAGCCCCATCCAAAGAAGCATAACAAACATGAACGCATACGAAACTCGCATAACTTCAGGGAGACTCCACACCATCTTCACAGCTTTTCGCAGCACCAGCATCGTAAATGGAAGTCTAGCGATAACCAACACATCGTAAGACATGATAATCACAAACAAAACAACCACAACACCATTTGAAATCCAAAATTACATTCAAAACCCACAAGTACAAGCATATCAAGATTCAACAAGCTCATACCTTTCTATGACGGAAATGACATAAAAGAACTGTAACGCAGCGCCAATGGCGAACGCAACGCCCCAAAAGAACTGCTCGCCCCAGAAGCACAAAACGCTGATAACAGCAAGATACGTGGTCAAAATATGGACGGAGACCTTCATCATGTAATTGGCTTGAGAACCAAGCAACAACAACCAAGTCCAACCAAGAGCAGCCCCGACCCCGCCGGCGAGAGCGTAGAACGGCCAATAAGTCTCCGTCAATTCCTTCCGATTCTCCAACACTGGGTACGTGTACCTATCAATCTTCAGCCTATCGGTTTTCTTAAACCTATTTAACCCAAGAACCGAAAGCACAAACCCCAAGCCCACCAGGTGTATGACAAAAATCCCCAACCAGAAAACGTCGCGCCACCGACGCGACGGCTCGGAAACGCCCAGCGTTTGACTACCATCCGTACTCCGACGACTCCGGCCTACATTCTATATAAAAAAAAAAAAAAATTGCTATATCACCCCTTTGGACTCCAAACTTTCCCAGAAAAATACAAATTTGAACGAGAAATTATGAAAAAGATTGAAGCTTTGATACCTGATCGGCGGTGTTGATGGAAGCGGAGTCGGCGGAGGAGGAGGAGGCGCTGAGAGAGTCGTTCATGGCCATGAGAGAGAGAGAAATTCAAGCATTACTGCTGATTCGCGTATGGGGATTCAAAGAGGGAGAACAAGACGTGAGAAGCAAGGCGAAGAACGATAACTAGGTCAATGGAAACATCTTGTTATATTTTATTGTTATATTATTATTATTATTATTATATAATGGGATTAAAAAGAGAAGATTGAATAATTAAAAAGGGCGAGAGAATCGAAATGGTGGAGTTGCAAACGCTGACACAGAAAGAAGAGTCGCTTCCCACTGTGTCCGACTGCGCTGCGAGAAAGGGCGAATGCTCCCCTTCCCCCACTCTTTTTTCCAACTCGATCTCTCATTTGCCCGGCAAATTTTGGGCCTTCGGCTTTTGTTAGATGGGAAATGGAGTTGTCAGCCCACGCGCTTCTAGAAGGCAAGTGTCGTCCAATCTTCAATTTCTTGTTTTTTTTTAGATAACACTAATGTTTACTCCTTCTTATCTGAAGTGAAACTGTTTGGTACAAAATTTTGGAGAAGGTTTTTTGGGCTATTTGGTTGAATATTTGAATCGTGGTTTAAATTATTTTATTGCAGTATTTTCTCTCATAAAAATTTAAATCTTTATTTAAATATGCTACTTAAATACTCGAACAAAACAGGCTCCAAATCTCCTGTTGTTCTCGCGGTTAGACTAATCCGACGATCGTGATATTTTTCGTTTCTAGTTGAAACACTCAAGCTTATTTAAATATAACATTTACATGTTTTTTAACAAAGAGGTTAAAATTATTGGTTAAAAATATATAAAAAAAAATTTATTATAATAATTTTTTATTGTTAATATAATACGTAAAAATTTTATATTATTTATAACTAAAAAATAATATAAACTATCACCCTCGTATACCTGTTAATAAAATAAAAAAAGGGTGTAGTAGCATGGGACTGAGGCGCACTATCATTAATGCATGATCCAAGGATAAGTACGGCTGAATAGTGGGATAGTTTGGGATGAGCATGTGTTTGGTTGCACCAAATTTGACCCATTTGAGTTAAACAATTGTTTTTTTTTTTTTTGTTTTTTAACTCTGTTTTTTGTCAAAGAGACATAAACCCACCTTCGGCCTTAATAATCTCCCTCCGGCTCCAAGCCTTCCCTAAGATCTCATTTGGACCTTAACTTCTCTATCTTATATCTTTTTTGTGAATATTTCTACCTCAGAAATACGTGTTTGATGAACTAGAAACTTAAAGTGATCGGTTTTCTTTCTCTTTTAAAAAATAAACTTAAAATCGGTTGATGTTTGCGAGGAACTTTTTGTTTTTGGTTGAAACTTGAAAGCACCATAGAACGGCAAAACAATAAAGGAAAGACAAAAAAATCAATTTAAAAATATTGTTTTTATCATAAACGATAGTATAAAACTTATGATTGCAAACGTGTTTCTTCTAGATTTTGAAATGGAAATGTGAAGTAGATAGAGCAGATGATAGAAAAAGAAGGAGAGATAGAGAGAGATGAGAAAACAGATTTGGAGGAGTTCTTGAGATAGCCTTCCCTTCAATGGGTCTCAGTAAAATGTCTTGAAAGAAGATAGATCTTCCAATACCTAGGATGTTTCGAGGTGTGGTTAAAATTTTTAGTTAAAATTGTTTTTACAGAAGCATATGAGAGTTTTATACTATAATAATTTTTTTATTATTATTGTAATATGGAAGTGTTTTATATTATTTATAACTGAAAAAATAGTTTAAACCATAATTGTCAAACACACTCATAAAATTAAAAAAGAAAACACTTAAAAGAGTGTTTGGCTATTGTGATTTACACCATAAACTTAATTATAAATAATATAAAATTTTTATATGCTATAATAAAATAAAAAAAATTGTTACAATATAAAACTTTTAACTATAATAAAAAATAATTCCTATTAATAATTCTCATTGTTAGTCAAACACTCTATTAATAGAGGCCTTACTTATTTGCAGAAGAAAGTAAAAAAATGTTAAGTTGCTCTCTTTCCAAGATGCCACGTAGGGCCGGGTGGGATTACTCGTAAGGATTAGTAGGAAAAAACAAAGAGCGTATTGTATGACAAGATGTTGAAGAGTACCAATTTCTACAGGTTCGTTTAGTAAACGGATTTGAATTAGTGATTTAATTTGAGTTCATGTGATTAAAATTAGGAATTGAGTTAGTGATTTGAATTGTTATTTAAATTGATGTTTGGATGTACATTTAAGTTTTAATCTAAGTATGAAATAAAATTAGAATTTGTGTTTGGAGAGGTAGTGAAGATAGTTTTTGATTTATTAATAAATCTAATAAAATCTTAATGTTAATGATCTTAAAAAATATGCAATATGAATATTGATTTATTCATCTCTTCATTAGGAACACAATTAAAAAAGAATCATCTCAATTGGATATAAAATGAAGAAGTTATTATTTTTTTCCTTCAAATATAAGAGAGAGAATTTTAGTTTTTAAACATTTTAGTTTTTACTGTAGTAAAGATATTCAAGTATCAAAAGTTTAAGAGGGGATAAAAATTCTGAAAACTTGAATTCTTGATACTCAAATGTTTCAAATTTTAGGAGAAACAAACATATATTTGAAGGATTCTTGATACTCGAATCTAAATTTGAGTCTATTGAGTTTAAAGAATGTATGAACCAAACATACCCTACATGTTCAAATTGTGTGCATTTATTTTGCTGTGCACTTAGTCCATCGTGGACCGTCCATTTTTATTTTATTGGGCTTGAATTGTGCACTATCTATGGCGCGCCACTAGCAGTAACTACCGTGTCTTCTCCCAATAAAATATAGCATATTGTCTTCTTATATTAAACTTGTTTCATTCTTATTATGTTATGCCAAAAAGTTACCAGTTTATACGAAAAATGTTACAAGTGTAAGATTATACAGCAGTTAGACAAGATTTTGCCCAAAATTTTAATAGCTAAATCTTTTCGTAAGAAAGAAAAATATAACTATTTATTGGATTGTAAAATATTGTTATTCATCTTGACTTTAGTGTCACTATATGGGGCCAATCAACAGTGGTGTAGCCACTTGTTGAGTGGATATGTGCTCCTCGCTCTACTTTTAGCATTTTAGTTACAACTCATCAGTTTTAATGGTTAACAATATAAAGCGCTTAGCAGTTATAATAAAAAAGCAAAAAACTGTTACAATGTAAATCTCTCACATACTATAATTCTTAAACTTAAAACGTTAGTTACAACTATTATTTTCATACAGCAAAAAATTGGAGATATTTAATCAATAAAAAGTTTATTATTTATTTTCATATATCAAATATTGTCCTCTTTATGTTTATTTGTATTGAATATATGATAAGCAAACAAAAGTCTGAGACTGTCAGTCTAAACCTTTAAGATCATGCATATGATGGACAAATTATACGAAAGATATGAATCTTAAAAGTAATAGTCTAAATGATAAGGTCTATAATCGAAGGAATGAAGTCAGACACGTTATTCATGTTAAGATTATTATGTTGTCTACATTTTTAATAGGAGATGACATATCTTGATCATCGTAGGTAGGCTCCGTGAGTAAAAACATGAGTATATTGATCGGAACCAAACATGAATTGATTTGATTACTAATTCTCTTTAGACAATCATATGTGATGCACTTGAATCCTAAAATGAATCAATTGTTTCATATTCTTGACTTGTGCCTTTTGATGTACGAAAGGGTGACATCTTGAATTATATAAAGATATGCATATCGGTACTTTAAAGACATGACTCTTGATCGACGTAGATTCGTTATTCATAGATATGGAATTCATAGCTCTTTTGTAGAGTTAATAATATTCTCTTATAGGCATTATCCTATAATTGAAAATTGGAGCACTTAATCATTTAAATACATATGTGTAATCGAATAGTATAGTATTTGTTATTGGTTATGAATAATAAGTATTTCAATGGTGAGATAATGGAACATAAGATAAAAATAATCAAGAAAGTAAAATAGAATTTATCCTTAAGACGATTATGAAGATCCTATGGGGATGTTAAATATTAATATACGTCATAGACAATAAACTTATTAAAGTTTCTTAATTTTATATATAGTTCAAGAGTATAGCTCAAACCTTTTAGTGGAATAACTTTAGAGTTGATAATTATCAATTATATGTGTCAAACATATGTTATTTTATAATTATAGGAGCTTAATCTATATATGTCCATCAGGTCCCTTTTGCTAGTTCATGATATTTCCTATAATGATACGGCATGTTTTTCTTACAGATTGATAACTTATATTATTTATTAGATTAGCTAAAATTTGATAGATTGGATTTAATAATTCATGTTGGTTTATTAGTTGAATTAATTTTACGAATTAATTCAAAATAAACATGTTGAATTATTTAAAATAGATTTTATTTATATAGGGTTATCTATATATGATTGTTTTAATTAGATAAGTTTTCTATTTGGTTATTTAAATTAAAATTGAGGCTTTATAAAGGATACCCAAGTCAAATAAAATAGGATTTATCCAATTGGTTTATATTGGGTGAATTAGATAAGTCTGAGAACTTAGAAAATGGGTCTGCCAACTTGGCCATGACATCGCGATCGACTGCCATAGGTAGGCGCTATCGACAGCACATTTTTTTTAGCAAAATGCGTGAACATGTTTTTAGCTTTGATTTTGAGTCTAATTCAAATTTTGAGGTCAAATCCTGATAAGGACTTGCCCCAATCCAACCTCTATACAAAAGGAACAATTTTTATTGTTTCTTAGATCACTTGAGAAATTTAGAGAAAAATATTTTACTAGGAAGACTCTAAAACTCTCATAGTGCTATTATTTAACATCTCCAACCTTAGCTTTTGGTTTTCTCAAGTGGTTGAAGAAAGAGGTCATGTGAGGAAAAACTAAACGACGTGCACCTGTATTCCAATGGTGAAAAGAGAATAGTAAGGAAGATCAGTTGGTTGAGGCTCTTTTGGTAGAATTCTCTCATTGCAATTCCTATAGTTTTTCAGTCTACTAAGAGATATGTTGGGTACAATTTGGTCAGGCCTAAACTGTCTATTGGAGGCCCAAAATAAGGGGTAAGGGTTGCTATTAAAGCGAGTCGAATGCAACTGAACCGTTCAAAGCCATTCGATGTGTGAAATACAGTCGACGTATAAACAAGTTATGTCTTTGGTGGGTTTGATCGAATATAAAATCATTATGGTTTATTCAAAACATTCTGTCATTGTAGGTTTGTTAGTTTGTTTCCCAAGTGTTCATTCGATTCATTCGATGGGATCGATTCGCGCGAACTAACAACTATAAGCATGTCCAGCCACAAACTTAGACGTGGGGAGAGCACGATTCTCGCGGCCTATCATAGATCAACATGTGTCTTATTATTATGGTTACCTCTAGCATTATCAGCCCCACTTTGTTAGTTGGTTGGAAGTCACGACTCCTCTTTACCCTCTATATAGAGGGACATCGTCTTCAACTATGGTTAAGGAAAAAACAGTATATAGATACTTTGTCAAATTTTCTTCTTATTTTCACTCTTGTAATCTATACTCTTTGAATTCATTCATAGTGAAGAATAGTGAGTGTTGACCGAGGTTCAGCATCGAATCAACACCACGTGCGGCTGTGCACGGTACCTAACTTTTCTCGACTTGCCTCTACCCGGTTGCGTGTACCTGCAACAAGAGGAGGGACGCTTCGGAGGTGAGAGAAAATGTGTCAGTCAATAGACCAAGGCTCTCTGATGCTCAAGCAGGGGTTGCTCAGCAGAGGACGAAAGCCTGTTAGATGGGAAGGAGTCTCTCTCTCTAGAATGCAATAAATGCATCCTATTTATAGGCTACCACTTGGACCGGGTGTCAGGTGGGTTTAGCCCACAGCGTGGGTGTCACATCAAGGCATGTCAGGCAGCAGGTGACAAATGTCATATCCCTCTGTCGATGGATTGGCTTCCATCGGACGGTGAGTCATTTGCTGTTTGTTGGCTTGAGGAGGTGAGTAGCAGTCCACTTGTGAATGAGATTAATCCGACCCGAGATAGAAAATAACCCGAGGTGGCAACCTACTGAGGTGTAGCCTTGGAGGCCCTGAGAGGCACCTCAGATGCAACGTTCATTGTCATCGGGGTCAGTAGCTTGCTCTCTGGCAGCTCCACCTAGCTGATTGGCCGACCACCAGGAGTTCGTCTCCTCGACGGTGCCGTCGAGCTCACCCTCAACAGTGGCCATAACTCTTTTAATAGAGGGAACCACTATAAATCTACGTGTGTGGTATCTTTTACCTTTTCAGCATTATTTTACTTCGTTTGATTTCAATTTGTTAATTGTGTTCTGCAATAAATCTAACAAGTTTTTTTTGAAGCTAATATATCCAAATAACGGTGATTTGAAGGTCCAAATCTATTAAAAAGAACATGTTAATCCGATTAATGCATTTTATATTTGATTATAGATTCAACGTCTACAAGGTACGAAAGATCTTTTATTAATTTGTTATTAATTTATAGACATAGCATGCCTAACTTGTTTTAGAAACACGTTTTAAATAAAAAATTTTGAAATCTATTGCGTACTCGTTTTCCAACACTCCCCCAAGTTTAGGTGGTTTTGAATTAGTTTCTACTGTAAAACTATTCCCATCCTCGTTTTTCCTCATTAACAATAGTTTTTCAAACACCAGTTTTTGTTTTAAATCATTATTCTCTTTTTAAACTTTTACATTCCAAATGCCAAAACCATCATTTGAACCACATAATTTAGAACCCAAAATTCTAACCATTCTGAACCTAAGTACCAAACAAACCCTTCTATATTCTTATTATTTTCCTTCCTATTTATTCTTTTTCTCGTGAGAGATTAAATACTGTGAGGAATTCATGAGAGATTACTTGCTAGTTTTACCTATCGACACCAACTCTGTCACTAAATAATTTATATATATATATTATTGTACTCTTATTTTTAAGAGAAATTATAATTTATGTCTCCACTCAATAATCAAAATATATAACTATACCAGTGACAAAGCTAGAATTTTTTATTAGTGGGGCCAGATAATTTTTTTTATATACAAACGTACTTATACTTTTTATTATTAAGTGGGAGCACAAATAATAAATTTTCTTAAAAAATGGGAGTACAATAATATATGTTAATTTTTTAGTTGGGACACAACTATAATTTTTTTAATGTAAAACAAGGGTAGAACTAATAGAATGTTTAACAAAGTTAGCTAGAACCAACACTTTTATTAAGGAATAATGTAAAACTTTCACATGCTATAATAAAAGGTAAAAAATTACTACAGTATAAGCTCTCAGATACTACAATATTTTAAACAAAAAAAGTTAGTTAATACCCATAGGTTTTTTTAAAAAAAAATTGTAAGCAAAAACCCAATAGTTCAAAAGTTGAGCGAGGCATGTCCCTCCACTCAATTCTAAGTGTCTCTGCTAATGACTATACCCATATTTTATAAAACTACCCTATTTTTTTTGGTAATGCCCCAACAATAAAATTATGACTCTGCCACTGCTCTTACATCCCCATTCAAGTCATTTTTACAAGTTGTGTAGGATAATCCGGTCCGAGTCAAAAAGGCTTGTATGACTCAAAAGTAAAAAATTTAAGGAAAAGAGAGTGAGGGAGAGAAAGTGCAACCCACGGCCCCGATCATCTTATTTGCTCCGACACGCATGGCTATGCAGTGAAAGCAACTTCATGACTTGCATAGCTAAAGTCAGCCTTTGAATTTAGAGACCGAAGGCCTTTACTTTGGCTCCACGAGAACCAAACCATTTAGGGAACTTTAAGGAAAGCCAGCACAACTGAGGACATATTCACACAAAAATTAGCTGGAAAGCAAGACCACAATTGGTCAGGACCAGAAATTTGGCTGGATAATATGATACCGTATAAAATAGACATGAACTAGGGAACTTTCCAAAATTAACACGTAAAAAGTTCACCATATACTCTTAACAAAAAAGCTATCCTTTTCATATTCTCTTTTCCTTTATGAAAAAGAACGCTTTTATATCTACCAATCCCTGTTACAATTTTGGATAAAGCACCTTTTTTTAACCTTTTTTTCTCCTAATGCATGCAATTATATGATATTACATGGATAACACTAAAGGACTTACTTATTTTTAAAGACAAAGAAAAAGAGGAAAAAAAAACTTTGTGTACCACTACCCATTAATCACACATAATATCTAAGGGTTCGTCTGTTTTTATACTTGAATTACGGTTCGAATTATTTTACTATAGTAATTTTTCTTACAAAAATTTAAATATTTATTCAAATACTTTATCCAAATACTTGAATCAAAGTGGCTATAAATAAATATATTTTTTTTAGTAGTGATTTTTATTAGAATATATTCAGGGTATTGCAAACATAATTGGGATACAATCACGATCACATGTCGCCTTTCTGAAGCGATTTAACCTTTTACGATCCCTCGGTGTATTATTGGCGGACGTTGGTGCTCAACGACCTCTTTTATTGGACGGAAGCAGAAGGCAATGCGCAAGCAAAAGCTTCAATTGGCGCGTGTACACACGCGCTGATGAGGTATAATGAAAGCACTTTTGTTATGTGAGGATGAGGATGGAGTGAGGACTTGGGAGCCGCCGTTGAACCTGGTCTTTAAACTAAAATTTTTCTGTCGTCTTATGTTCTTTTGTAGCCTTCTCACCTGATTTGACTAGAGACCCGTTGGTGGGAAATGATTGTTTGACCAGGATGGCTATGTGAGGATTTGTAGCATCGCGGAGCAAGAACCCTGCATGATGTTTGGATCGTGAATTTGAACTAAAAATGCTATTTTTATGTTTAGTTTGCTAATTTAAATTAATGTTTGATTTGAACAAGAAAAATTTAAACCGTGTAGTTTAAATAACAATCTAAATTGGCATTTTATATATGCAATTAAAGTGTTATAAGTATGAAATCCAAGCCCAATTTGTGTTTGAAGAAATCTTGAGAATTGTTATTTTAAACTTGAAAAATATGTAATTGAAAAATAAATATAAAATAATAAGGCTAAATTATAAATATAAATACATAGGAGTGAATAATTTAGTTTGCTTGGGAGAGCAACTGAAATTATTTTTGATTTAAATTTTGTGAGAGAATACGCGATAACAAAAGTGGTTAGAACCGTTTTTGCAAAACATGGGCATTGTTTAATATTAGTTTGAAATGTTAAATTAAAAGGAGAGTTAAGCTTTTAGTTGGGTTGTTCAACCCAATTTGAATTATCAATTTAGTTGGAATTACAAATGTTTCATCAAACATCAATTTAAATTGTAATAGATGCTCACTCTTAGCCGAATTTGACTCAACTAGTCAACGAAACACAACAATGTAATGAAGGCCAAAGGGAGCTTAGGCATGCCCTTTAAATTTTTAATAATTTATACTTTTGCCTATAGTTTTTAAAAAGATTGCATATATGCCCCTCTCAGTCACAAAATTTTATAATATGCCCCCATCATTCAAAATTTTTTTCTTCTAATTTATTCCTATTAAAATTAATTTATATATATATGCCTTATTAATCTTTTGTTTTAATTTTACCTATTTTAAATTTTCTCAAATGTGTATCTATTCAAGTATTTTTTTTTTCTTTTAGTTCTCTAAAATATTACTATTTTTTGAATAAACATGACCTTCATAAATACATTTTCCTAATTACCTCGATAAAATAATTTTCTTGATTGTGTCTATCCTTAAACCTCTTTTTATGCATCTATTGTGTACTCCCTAAATAATTTATTATCAGTCTTGCTCCATCAAAATCATTTTCTTATAAGTGTTTTACTCTTTTTTACTTTTTACTAAACTAAACTCATAAGAGAATAGTAAATAAAAAACTAAACTTTAAAAAATTTTGCTTTTAAACAGTAAAAAAAATTTAAAAAATTGAATATGCACATTCTTCTAATTATTTTGTAGTATTAAGAGTTGATATATTAATAGTTTATAGAATTTTTTACATTCTTACCTTATGGCCCTTAAAAAAAATCTTGACTCTACCATTGGATGTAATAAATTCAAATTAAAAAAAAAGGTTCAAAGTGGAATGTTTATAATTCCAATCGGTAAACCAAACATTAGTGTAGTGATCCAATTACTTTATTGAGAAAATTAGATATTATACCATACTTTCAAAAATGCTTTTATTCATGGAACTTTTTAAAAAGTTATGTTATACTATATTTATAATACTTGTGAGAATTGTGCTCCACTTAAAAATGTGTTACATTTTTTAAAAGTAAGTTTAAAAAGATCACGTTTGTGAGAGTTCTGCTACTTTACTTTGGGGCCGCGTTATAATGATGGGCCTCTTACAACATTTGGATCCCTGCCCCAAGCATTTTGGGCAATGAACACCAAATGGGTCGGTTTCCATTTTGAGCTTTCAGTGAGAGTGTGTTTTCTGCAGGCTTTGCCTGAGGCTCCGTTCGTAATATGGTATCAAGGTCACTATAATAGAGGCGTTTTTTTCAAAGGTTAACTAGACACACGGTATTTTTTTATTATAAAGTTAAAATATATTTTTAGTTTATAAATATTTTTTATATATTTTAATGTATATATGTAAAGACATTAATGACTTAAATAATAATATTGTTAGTTTTAATTTATTTTTTAGAATAATTAGAATATGCATATATAATATTTCAAACAAATTATAATATTATTATATTTTAAAAAATTCCTAAAATTAGGTTGTTTGTTGTTTAAATTCAAATTGGTATCCAAAATAACGATTCTAAAATTCCCTCAACTAAATAATAGAATTTTTTTTGTAGAATCACGATTTTATTGACAAATTAAAATTAAGATGTTGTAATTAAATTAATGGTATAGTATTTATTAAGTCTTTAATTAAGTATATCTGTATTTTTTTAATATCATTTTTTCAACGACTAAACTATGAGAAAAATAAGAAAATTTGTTAAAAAAATAAAAATAAAAACATAATAAAGTATACTTAAAGGGTATTCTTAGATTCTCAATATATGTAATTTAAAAAATGGGCATATAAGTAATATTGATAAAATGAAGATAAACTTTAATTCACTTCTTAAAAAAATGTCATATTATGTAATTTTTACTCTTTTTTTAATTGTTATTATTACTAGAACAAAGTTGACAAGTTATCACATGCAATGCATGCATTATCCGAAGGGCACATCAGAAGGTTTCCTGGCATAAGTCGATTTAGCCAGGCAGGCTTCATAACTGAGCACGTGAAACCCAGATTGATTGGCAAAATCGAAATTGGAAACTTCCAATCATGCAAGGATCGGAAGACGCCTTCAAGGAATAATTAGTATTCACAAATGCCATTAAAGAAAAAAAAAAGGTGTGGATTGTCTGGAGTGTCGAACACCCAAATCCAGTTCTTTTTTTTTTTTTTTTAATGAATACTCGGTTCAGTTTCCTGAGAAAAGGGATTTCTAAATTTGTATTTAGAGAAAATACGAAAAAAAAGCACCTTTTTCTCTCTCTCTCTCTCTCTCTTTTTTAATGGATAACTTTACGCTTGAGTTTTTAGATCACTTTGACTTGAAAAGGATGAATGGCTAAAAGATAATTGTTTGCATGGACATGAGAGTAGTTTCGTCCTTTTAAAGCAACATTACAGAAATGCTAGATGCGTCAATAATTTATTATTGTATTTAATTATAAAAAGTATTTTTCAATACAATGTTGTTTTTTTGCCAAATTTACCATTTGATAAATATGACAGTAAATTTACCGTTAAATATAAATATGACAAATTTAATATTAAATTGCTATTAGTTGATGCATTTTTTTTATCGTTACAACATTTTTACAAATTTCAAACTTAATAATTATGGCAAAAAGGTAAACAGTATTTGAAATAACAGCATGTAGTTAAGCTAAATATGATAGTTTCATATTTTTTTAATAGAAAATATAGCATTGACATTTGTATTGAAGATGGTTATTCTTATAATCAACCAAATAATGACTCGAGGTATAAATTTTTTACGTTATGAAAAATTAGGGATTAAATTGAGCTTTTCATTTGTTAAAACAAATGTGACCTTTCTAAAAATGAAAACTTTTGCAAAAACTCAAAGTACTTTTTAGATATTTTCTCGAGGAGTTCTCCATTGAAACCTCTATTGGTAGGGTCTGTTTCGAAATCGTTAGATTTAGTTAAAATCACTATTTATTTATTTTGCAAATTAGATGGTTAAAAGATAAAGGCACATTTGGCAACCTAGTTGGAGTTTATTAGTTTTAACTACTACAATATAAAGCTCTCATCTACTACAGTGTAAAACAAAAGTTTATTACAATATAAAGTCTTAACATGCTACAATGTTTTAGTTTCAACTTGTAGTACTTTTAACTATGGTCTCAAACACTTCAAAATACTCATTGGTAGCTATTTTTTCAATTTCCACTAAAAAAATTGCCTACTTTCTCATTATAAAAAATGCAAGTTGTAGAGGATATCTCCTGCTATAGCTTGGCAAATTCACTTGTGGCAAGGGAGTGAGCTACCATAGTTTAGTTGACCATTTTATTCTCTCCAAGTCATCTAACTTTTTATTTTATTTTTTTAATAAACATTTTTTAAGTTTATAAGATGTTTAAAAGAATAGTTTACACTGTAACTGATATTAAAAAGAAAACTCTCACTTAAATAAAAACCCTCTAGCAAACACCCTGTTTATATACTCATTCGTAGATTATTTTTTCATATCCTATATAAAAATATCCTTTTTACAAGACAAGTAATGTACTTTTTTTAAAGGCTTTGTAAGACGTGTGAATCAACTGCCACACGTTTATAGCCAATAACTATTATTAGCAGTTTATTAACTGACCATTAAATAAATAATTAATATTAAAACATGATTAAATGAAAAACCATTGGATTGTGATATGTCAGTTACTTGATGGACGCACCGAAATGAATTAAAAAGATTATATATAGACTGATTCTCTCCCTTCCAAAATACACATAAAAACACTCTCCATCAAAAGTTTTTGTGAGAAAGAGACAGTGGGTAAAGGAGAGATATCACTTAGTCTAAATAAAGAAGATGTATTCTTCATCAACAAATTCAAGTAAGTCTTTTTTATATTCTTCATTATGTGATATACATGAAAATATTCATTTCAAAGATCCAACATGTTATGATATACTTGTGAACAATAAAATCTAACATGTGGTATCCGAGCAAGGTTGTTGAAATTTGAATATTTTATGTGTAAGATTAAAATTTACTCACATTTTTATGTTATAAAACATAAATAATTCTAGTTCAGATTTGTCATTACAGAATATGTACGGCCATAGTTTATGGTTGTAAAATTATTTACTAACAAATGTTCGTTGGGATAGTATGGGATTCACTGCCTTATCAATTGTTAATGATATCCCGAAAAAAGGATATTTTCTTACCTGAAGTGGAATCACTCTTTATATATATATATATATATATATGTTCTTCTAGAATTTTGACTCTAGCCATGCTTGCTGATTTTGTTTTGAGGTCCCCACGTGAACTAGGCCAACACCATGTAGTCATGTTTTGTAATATTTTGTTTGTTGGATATGGGCTTTTGTAAAATGTGTCTAAGTAATATTATTACTGATATAGTCTTTTGGGAAGTCTATGATTTCTATCACGGGTTGCAAGGTCAATAAAGGCAAGAAATTTTGTGTGTTTGATTTACCTGCACTGGTTTAAAGATTGGGACATTTACATATATATACACATTTGTTTATATAGTTGTTATATATATATATATATGTATAATGGTCAATTTTGTATGACAATAGACATATGAATAGTATAATATAAATAATAATGATGATTAACATATATATACATACACTTTATGAATTATATTTTAAGTATGATTCATAAAATTAAGATAGGTATTATATTGTTATGCATCAAAACTATTGTTATAATTCATTGTCACCAAAGTGGCTAAATTAGAATGTTTGATTACATGCATATAAATATAGTCATTTATCCATGTTAAGGAAATATTCGACAATGATAATTTAAATGGATGAATTGACGTTCATTGATTATTAGAACTTTCAGATTTGCCCAAAGGTAAATTATTATTCTATAATTAGTGAACATAATAGAGGTATGTTAATATTTTTGTTTGAGTATTTTGTCTATCCAAAGATGACAATTATGTTCAATTAAAAATATTTGATTACCTAATTAGAGTTGTATAGAGTATTTATTTAAGATAGTGTATTGTAGTATCTACCCAAAGGAGAACTGCTTTATACGTTATTGTTTTTCTGAATCAATTAATTGTGAGCATTTTATGTTTTTGCAGCTGTTGCAATTCATTCGCACACATCATCTGTTGTTGTCTTTAATGGTTTAAACTTCTCTGAATGGCGTGAACAAGTCAATTTCCATTTAGGTGTTATAGATCTCAACTTCACGCTATTGCAAGATAAACCTACTGCTATTACTGATTCAAGCAGTGAGGAAGAGAAGTCGCACTTAAAAGCATGGGAACGAAGCAACAAATTGAGCCTAATGTTTCTATGAATGACAATTGCCAACAACATAAAGACTTCCATTCCACAAACAATGCTAAGGAATACATTAAGTTTGTGGAAGAACATTTCCCTTCCGTAGACAAGTCACTCGCTGGTACCTTAATGGCAGAACTCACAACCATGAAGTATAATGGGTCGAGAAACATGCAAGAACATATCATCGAGATGACTAACATTGCTGCAAGGCTTAAGACCTTGGGGTTAGCAGTGGAGGACTCCTTTCTAGTGCTGTTCATTCTAAACTCACTACCTCCTGAGTATGGGCCTTTTCAAATTAACTATAACACTATAAGGGACAAGTGGAATGTTAATGAATTGGCCAGTAGGCTTGTTCAAGAGGAGACTAGACTGAAAAGTCAAGGAAGTCATTCTGTTAACCTTACAAGGAAAGGAGCTGGACTGAAGCAAAAGCCAAGAAGTTCAAGAAGAAAGCGCCTGCTAATGATGCTCAGGCAAAAAGGAAGGAACAAAAGGTTGATAAGTGTCGTTTTTGTAGAAAACCTGGACACTATCAAAAGGATTGCTTGAAACGTAAAGCTTGATTCGAAAAAAAAAGGATTCCTTACCATCCGAACCACAAACCCAAGTAATGATTTTCTGTACATGGGAAATCGAATAAAGGCTCCAATTGAAGGCATAGGGACTTACCGTTTGGTCTTGGATACTGGCTATTATTTAGACTTATTTGAGACTCTTTATGTACCTTCAATTGCTAGAAACCCTGTTTCTTCATCAAAGTTGGATGTTTTTGGATTTAATTTTAAGTTTGAATCATGTAGTTTCAGTTTGTATAAGAACTCTGGTCTTGTTGGTTATGGATTTCTTATTGATGGTTTATATAGATTGAAACTTGATAATGTTTTTGCTTAATCCTTACTTACTGTGCATCATAACATTGGAATTAAGCATAGCATGACAAATGAAAGTTCTGCTTATTTGTGGCATAAAGTTTGGGTCATATATCCAAAGAAAGATTAGAAAGATTGGTAAAGGATAGGATTCTTCAAAATTTAGATTTTACTGATCTTGGATTATATGTGGATTGCATCAAGGGAAAGCAAACCAAACATAATAAGAAAGGGGCCACAAGATGCACATAGCTCCTTGAGATTATACACACCAACATTTGTGGACCTTTTGATGTTTCATCTTTTGGTGAAGAAAAGTATTTCATTACCTTTATTGATGATTTTTCATGTTATGGTTATGTCTATTTACTTCATGAAAAATCTCAATCAGTGGATGCTCTTGAGATATTTATAAATGAAGTTGAAAGACAATTAGACAAAAAAGTGAAAATCATCAGGTCTGACAGAGTTGGTGAATATTATGACAAGGATGATGAATCGGGACAATGTCTTGGTCCATTTGCAAAATTCCTTAAACGACATGGCATTTGTGCACAATATACTATGCTAGGTACACCTCAACAAAATGGGGTGGCAGAAAGGCGTAATCGGACCTTAATGGATATAGTTAGAGGTATGATGAGTAATTCCTCATTACCTAAATCATTGTAGATGTATGCACTCAAAACCGCAACATACTTATTGAATAGGGTTCCTACAAAGGTAGTTCAAAAGACTCCTTTTGAACTGTGGACAGGGATGAAACCTATCTTAAGGCACTTGCATATTTAGGGTTGCTCAGTGGAAGCGAGAGTTTATAACCTACAAGAAAAGAAATTAGATTCTCGAATGGTTAGTGGTTACTTTATCGGTTACCTAGAGAAATCTAAAGGGTATAGGTTTTACTGTTCAAACCATAGTCTGAGAATTATAGAAACTAGTAATACAAGATTCATTGAGAATGGTAAAATTAGTAGGAGTATTGAACGTCAAGTTGTGGAAATAAAGGAAATCAAGGTAACTGTTCCTTTACCTATAAATGTTCCTTCATCCACAATTGACCAAAATGTTGTTCAAGCAGTTATAGAACATAATGACAACACTGATCAACATTTGAATGAAGATACACCCCTTGAAGAGACTAACATTCAAGGACCTGACACACATGAACCACAAGGAATAGTATTAAGGAGATCTCAAAGAGAAAGAAAATCAGCTATTCCGAATGATTACTTGGTTTATTTGCAAGAGTTAGACTTTGATCTTGGAATCAATAAAGATCCAGTTTCGTTTTCACAAGCCATAGAAAGTACATAATCTGATAAGTGGATTGATGCTACGAAAGATAAATTGAAATCCATGGAACAAAACAAAGTTTAGGATCTCGTCGAATGGCCAGAAGGTTGCAAACGAGTCGGGTGTAAATGGGTCTTTACGACAAAACGCGACTCAAAAGGCAATATCGAGCGATATAAAGTAAAACTTGTTGCCAAGGGTTATACTCAAAAGGATGTCATTGATTATAAAGAGACATTCTCTCCTATCTCTAAGAAAGATTCTTTAAGAATCATTATGGCGTTGATGGCTCAGTATGATTTGGAGTTACACCAAATGGATGTGAAAACACCCTTTCTAAATGGAGACTTAGACGAGGAAGTCTATATAGATCAACCTGAAGGTTTTTCCATAGAAAGTAAAGGTCATCTTGTGTATAAACTTAAGAAGTCAATGTATGGACTGAAGCAAGCCTCACAACAATGGTATATCAAATTCAATACCATTATTACATCTTTTGGTTTTAAGGAAAACACCGTTGATCGATGTATATACTAAAAGATCAGTGGGAGGAAGTTCATATTTTTAGTCCTATATGCTAACGATATCTTACTTGCAGCTAATGACTTAAGCATAATGCGTGAGACTAAAGATTTTCTCTCTGAGAATTTTGAAATGAAAGATATAGGAGAGGTAACTTATGTGATTGGAATAGAAATATTCCATGACAGACCACAAGGACTGTTGGGATTGTCTCAAAGGAACTATATTGAGAAAATTCTAGAGAAATTCAATATGAGTGAGTGTTCAGCTAAAAATGTTCCCATACAGAAAGGTGACAAATTTAGTCTCACACAATGTTCGAGGAATGATGTGGAACGTAAAGATATGGAATCAATTCCATATGGCTTTGTTGTTAGAAGCTTGATGTACTTACAAACCTGTACTCAATCAGACATCAGTTTTGCGGTTGGAATGTTAGGCAGATATCAAAGTAATCCTGGAATTGATCATTAGAAGGCTATAAAGAAAGTTTTGAGGTACCTGCAAGAAACAAAGAATTATATGCTCACATACAGAAGATCTAATCATCTAGAGATGACTGGGTACACGGATTCAGATTTTGGCGAATGCCTTGACAGCAGAAAGTCCACTTTTGGTTACCTGTTTCTATTAGCCGAAGAAGCAGTATCATAGAAAAGTGCCAAATAGACTGTCATTGCTTCATCCACTATGGAAGCATAATTTATGGCATGTTTTGAGGCCACAATTCATGCATTATGGTTGTGGAGCTTTATCTCAGGACTTGAGGTTGTCGACGCCATTACCAAGCCGTTGAGAATTTATTGTGACAATTCTAAAGTAGTATTTTTCTCCAAGAACGACAAATACTCAAGAAGTGCCAAGCATATGGAATTAAAGTATTTTGCTGTTAAGGAGGAGGTTCAGAAACGTAGAGTGTCTATTGAGCATATCAGAACCGATCTTATGATAGCAGACCCTTTGATGAAAGGCCTACAACCAAAAGTATTTAAGGAACATGTTCTTAGGATGGGTCTTGGTTGTAATGATGTTTGACAATTGTAATGACACTTTGAGCTCTATTATGTGTTTTTTGACATACATTATGTATTTTCTATTTTCTTATGATAAGTGTACACATGATGTTGTTTCAATTTAAACAAGAAAAGTCTTTTTTTTTTTTTTTCAGACATTATCATAGACCATTATAGAATCATGCTTATATATATCTATTATGAATCTTGTATGGTAAATTGTAAGTGTTGTAGTATATGGAAGGAAGTGTTCCGCATTAATAGTACATGACCGCCATAACTTACACTTAACAATTTGTCATACTATGATATTATAATGAATATCACAATCGAATGTTTATTATCATTTTAGATGCATTATGATTGAGGTAATAGCAGTTAATTGGCCAAGTGGGAGAATGTAAGACGTATGAATCAACTGCCACACATTTGTGGTCAATAACTGCTAACTGCTATTAGCAGTTTATTAACTGACCATTAAATAAATAATTAATATTAAAACATGATTAAATGCAAACCATTGAATTGTAATATGTTGGTTACTTGATAGATGTACCGAAATGAATGAAAAAGATTATATATAAACTAGTTTTCTCTCTCAAAATACACATAAAAACACTCTCTATCAAAAGTTTTTGTGAGAGAGAAAGTAGGTAAGGAAGAGATATCACTCAGTTTGAATTAAGGCTGGCAATTCGTGTCAACAGGTCGGGTTCGGGTCGGGTTCGGGTCGGGTTACACCTTTGTTTATACAATAAACACGTCAACCCGAACCCGACCCGTGACCTGACGGGTTAGCAAATGCCCAACCCGGACACGACACGGCGGGTCGGCGGGTTGACACGACACGACCCGTGTAACCCGTCTTGGTGCTATTTTGTGCATAACACGACCCGTTAAACCTGATGCACCCGCAGCATAATAAAAAATAAAAGCACAAAATAAACTATAATCCATGGTCCATGTAGGATTTAACTATATAAGCCTACAAAGTAAACAATAAACCAACAAAACAAGACTGTCATAAACTCCAAAGTGCCAATCCATAACAAGTCTCAACCCAAAAGTTCATACATTTATCAAAATAACTAAATGAGTTCAAATTTGTATCAAATCATGCAATATTGTTGGATGATTGAGGTGCATTCTCGTTGGTAGTTGTGCCACTAACCTCAATGGCATCTTGAATAATCTCTTCCAAGTCTTGTTCAACCTTGTTCTTATCATCTATAACAAAAATATTAATCAATTACAAATGCCAAGTAAAAATTGAATAAGAATGAATTATATAATGAATAATAAAAGAAATAAAAGATAAACATTTACCTTCATTGCCAAACAACCAATCTCTAGTGCAAATAATAGCCTCAACTATGTCAGGCTTTAGCGAACTTCGATACTGATCAAGTACACGACCACCAACTGAGAATGCAGATTCTGAAGCAACTGTAGAAACAGGAATGGCCAAAATATCACGAGCCATTGCACTTAACTCTGGATAGCGATATTGATTTGTCTTCCAAAAAGAAAGAACATCAAACTCCTCATCCCTAGTATACCTAGGCTCAGCAAGATAAAGCTCCAATTGTGTTTTTGCTGCTACTTCACTTGACCTAGAAGTCATATCATCAAATGCCTAAAATAAAAGCGTAACGTTAGAAAGTTAACTGAAATTTGGAGTAAATATCAAATATAATAAACAAACTTAAAGTAAACTTCAAATAAGTATAAAAAAGTTACCTGAAATATGCGTGACTCTATTTTTTTTGTTTGACCATGATTATCTTTCTTGCCACCTCTTTTGCTAAAAGAAGGTGCTTTAAGGCAATGACTTGTCTTGTCACGGTACTCCTCGAAGAGTGAAAAAAGTTTGTTACGAACAAGCAAAAACTCAACACAGTTTTCACCAAAAGCATAATTGTAACAAAACTCCACAAACTCTAACTTGTATCTAGGATCCAATACACAAGCAATAGACAAGATGTCACTGAATTCAGACCAATACTTTTGAAATTTCTCCCACATCCTAAATGCCATTCCCTTCACATATTCATCTTCAAAATCATTCTTCATAGCTTCTTTCAAATCATAAAAGCATGGGAAGATGGTTGGAAAGTATAGGTTAGATGTAGGATATAAGGTCCCGGAGAATGTCATGGTTGCATCATAAAACACCCTTAAAAAAGAGTGCACTTTCTCAACTCTATTCCATTCTTCACTTGAAGGGCAACTCTTAAAGGACGGATCACGTGTTGCCAATTGTTGAAAAGCATCACGATAAATGAGTGCACTATCAAGCATTAGAAAAGTTGAGTTCCATCGGGTTGTTATATCTTGACTTAGCCCCTTTTTGCTTTGTACAGCAACCATTTTCACACACTCTTTAAATTTATGTTTTCTTGTTTGCGATCCCTTCAAATACTTAACACAATCACGAATCTTCTCAATGGATCGATCAATCTCTTTTAACCCAACTTGCACAACAAGATTTAGTATATGGCAACAACACCTCAAATGAAAAAAATCACCATTGCTCACTAGTAAACCCTTCTTTTTAAGTAAAGAGCACAATGAATCCACTGAAACATCATTTGAATAAGCATTGTCTAATGTGACAGTAAAAATTTTTGATTCAATGTCCCATTCAGACAACAGATTAGCAATCTTATCAGATAAAGCTATGCCAGAGTGTGGAGGAGGCATAAAAGAGAAGCTCAAAATTCTTTTTTGCAACCCCCAATTCTTGTCAATAAAATGAGCGGTAACACATATATAACCGTCACTAATTAATGAACTCCAAAGATCATATGTTAATGATACTCTACCAGGAGCTACAGATAACATGCTTTTGACTCTACCCTTTTCTTTTTTATACATCTTAAGAGAAGCAGCCTTAGCAGTGTTTCTAGTAATTAGATCAACATCAGGATATAAAAATTGTAACAATGTCCTAATACCCGCATATTCAACAAATTGAAAAGGCAAGTCATGCATAACAATAGCACCTATCATCAACTCACGGAATTTCTGAGAATCATAACCATGACTAAGTGACATACTCTCACTATCCCTTTGTATTAACATTTGACCTATGTCTCGGGTATCTTTTCTCTTGCAAACTTTAAGGTGACGACGTAAGTTACCTGTACCATATCTGCTTGCAGCAAGGTATTTTTGCCCACATTTTTTGCATGCGCATCTTAAGACTTTATCAGATTCTAAAGGAAGCATCTCAAAAAACTGCCAAACTTTAGACTTCAAACTTCTCTTTTTCAATTGTGTGTTGCTAGGATCTCCATCTTTATCAACTTCTTGAACTTCGTCATCTACTATAGGCTCCATCCCAAGCTCGAAGTCCTTAAAAGTTTTCTTCATTACCATGATGACTCTCACTATCACTTGGCACTTCTTCCATCTGTAGGCGTTAAGAAACCAAACAAAGTTAACAAACAATTGTCCGAGATATGCAAAGTTTCTAAACAAATAATCATTTCCAAAATGGCAAGTGTTATGCTTTCTAATAATAAATGTTGTATTCATCCCACTAAAGAGTCCCAAGAAATTGACTAACCAAAAAAAACTGAACATCTTCATTTCTGTTTATGTTTTAATGGAAGCATATAAACATGTTTTTTCTGTTTAAATTGACTTACCATCAGGTTTATAAACATCAATTTTAAGATGTTCATTTCTGTTTATGTTATGAAGATCTTCATCTTCATTTATGTTTTAATGCATAAACTCTCTTCGTTGTTTTTTCTAATAATAATAAGCATTGCCGGCCCTATCATTTATGTTATATCTTCCTTTTGGAAAAACGAAAAAAAAAAAAAAAAGACTCATCAGGTGTTTTAATGGAAGAGGAAGATGGAAAAAAAAACGACAAGAGAGTTTATGCATTAACCGACCAAAACTGAGTCTGGACCATATTCATAACTCGTTATTTTTCTTTTCATTACAGTTGCAAGGCGACCCATAAACTAATTCTAGAAAGCATAACCAAAAAAAAAAAAAAAAAACTGATCTCCAAAACTAATTCCATTTCCATAAACTTCGACTGCATCAAATCTCAGATTTTGAAAAATTTCGCACTTCAATATTTACTACCAAGATCTAATTTGTTTTTATAATCGTTTACAAACACACATTTTAACATACATATTCAGTTCACCAAACGGTCCAAACCCATATTTAAATGAAAGGTCATAAAAATTTAAACATCATACAAATGCACAGAGAAGAAAATGGAACCATAAAATGCTTAGTTAAAGAACAACTCACACATATTATTCATGAAAGAGAGAGTGAGAGATTACCTCAAAAGAGAGAGTGAGAGATCCGATCGTGGAAGTTGAGTTTGGAAGGAAGAAGAGAAGAAAAATTGCACTTTACCAACACAAGTTTAAGCGAGGGGCACTGAAGAAGAAGAAGAAGAACGAAGAAGGAGACGAAAGAAGAAGAACGAAGAAGGAAGAAGCAAGAAGAAGACGAAAAACAAAAAGAAGAGGAAAGGGGCGGCCGACTGTGAGAGGTTAGAGCAGAGGCTAACTTGAAAAGGAAAAAGTGAAAAACCCTAAGTGGGTTGATATTTGATAAGTTGATTCAATTTTAGAACGTATGGGTGATTGGGTGGGTTATTGCGGGTCATGCGGGTCATACGGGTTGTATTAAGTTGGGTCAAATGGGTTCATTTCAGGTTACGCGGGTTATTTTATAATTTTCAGGTCAATTTCGGGTCAACCTGATTTTGACACGTTTTTTGGCGGGTTATTGCGCGTTGATTTCGTGTTGATTCGGGTTGACCCGAACCCGACCTTTTTTTTGTGCGGGTCAGACGGGTTCGACCCAATTTCAACCTGAGGCCTATTTTCTCAACCCTAACCCGTTTTTTTCGTGTCGAGTTCGTGTCGTGTCATCGGGTCGTGACCCAAATTGTCGGCCCTAGTTTAAATAAAGAAGATGTATTCTTTATCAACAAATTCAAATAAGTCTTTTTATAATCTTCATTACGTGATATACATGAAAATATTCATTTCAAAGATCCAACATATTATGATGTACTTGTGAACAATAAAATCTAACACACTTCTTTCAACAGTATAAAGTAAAAAAAAAAAAAAAACACTGTAACGGTCATATATGAACATGAACATCCATTCTCAAAATAAAATAAAAATAAAATGCAACGGTTATATCCCCGGACAAGAGTCTTTAGCACTCTACGTCAAAGCCAAATTAAATACCCTCAAATTTACATTCAATTTACCATCAATACCACTAAACTTGCACGGATTAAGTTAAAAAAAAGAAAAGAAAAGAAAAGAGCGAAACACTGCTTTCATGAGCGATAAAAACTGTCAACAGGAACCCTAACGAATTGGTCAAACACACACTAACACTCATTCTGCGTGAACCCAACGAGCGAATTAGCAAGGTCGAAACCGACACGTATCCCCTGCTGCTGCACATTCCCGATGATCGACAACGGCGACGACGTCGGAGCGAACGCGAAGCAGAACGTCCCGTTGGAGTCAACCGGAATGAGGAAGTTCTTCGCCGGCAACGACAACACCTTCCCGCCGGCGAAGTGAAACGACACCGTCGGGACCTCCACGCTAGTCGTCGACGACAGGTTGTAGCACGTGTCGAAGAGCGCCACCCCGCGGTCCGTCGACTGCAGTTGGCGCGTGCCGTTCACGAACGCGTCGCGAAGCACGTTGTACACGTCCGTCTGCAACCGCGTGACGGCCGTCCCCGAGTCTACGATAATCCCGCCGTTGCCGTTCTCATCGACCAGGAAAAACGACGTCGGAATGGGAAGCACCTCGCAGCCGACGCCAAGTCCCTCCAATTGAACGTAATAAAACGTGTCGATCTCGGGGTTACGAATTAACGGCGCCGTGACAGCGTTGGGAGGGAAAGTCGAGTCGAACTCGAGAGTTGAGGCCGAGTCGGAGTCACGGTCCACGAGGCAGTATGAAAACGACTTGGCTTTGAGCTGGGAAGGAAACGACAGCGCGCCCCCGCCGAACCCGAGGAGGCCAGCGGCGCCGATGAACAACCCTTCGTTGGTATGTCCACAGCCGATGGCGATGTTGGAGACGGAAGCCGAGCCGAGGGTGATGGTCTCCGTGATAAAGTCACCGACGGTGTACGAGCCGTCGCCGTACGAGACCTCGTAGAGACACGTGCCGTTCTGGCATTCGGACACGTCGAGGGACTTGCACTGCTGGGCGTCGCACGAGAGAGGGGAGTACGAGGAAGACGACTCCGGCTTGAAGATTGGGTCGGTCTGCTCGTAGCAGTCTGCGCAGGGTGCGCATTGCACCCAGTTGACGTCACTTCCCGTGTCCAGCACCATGTACACCCCACTCGCCGGCTCGCCGATTCCGACTCGGCAAAAGTACTCGCCGCTTCCCTGACTCGTTCCCGACGTCACCGGAGCCTCCACTTCCTCCGCCTCGAGCTCCGATCCCTCTTCGCCGGTCTCCGCCGGCTTGAAATCCGAGAGGGAAATTCCCCCGAGTTTCAGATCTAGCCGAGCCATTAGAGATCTGACTCGGGCTGAGTCGCGCTCCAGCCGAGCCAAAGTCAGCGACTTGTAGTCTCCATGAGTGGGTTTGTGAAGAGAAATTCGGGAATGAAGCCGCAGAGAGAGCGAAGAAGAAGAAGAGCTCAACCTCTCCTCCTTCAATGACTCTGCTTCTGTCGTTTCCGAATGCAATGCGCAAACGCTTGTCGTTTTGTGGGTCGAGGCCGCGACGTCGAGCAGAGCCGTCGTCGTTTTGAGGCTCGGAGGCGAGGTTCTAGACTGGACGACGATTCCAGAAGTGGAAAGTAAAGCAAAGAGAATAATAAAGTGGAAGAAGAGACCCATTTTGCCCAATGAGGAGGAAAGTCGAGATTTTCCTTTAAGAGAATGAAAATGCTACTGTTCCTGTAAATATTATTGTAAGAGTTTGGGTAGTATTTAAGGAGAAGTGGAATTGAGGCATTTTTATTGGTTTCACGCCAAGGACGTTGCAAGAAAACAAAGGAGATTTATGGAGCGTCGAGGGTATCTTTCAATGAGTCTAAAAAGATATGGGTAAGGTTGGGCAGCTCCATATTATCGACGACTACGTCAAGGGTTAGATTTTCATATCAGATTTCTCCCACTATTTCCTTTCTAAACAAAAACCTATTTTTCTGAGGGGTTTTTCTTTGCGTAACTTTTCAAAGTGCTTGTTTTAGAGCAGGTGGGGGCATTTATTGGGATCATCGGAAATAAAAAGTTTGGTTGTTGCATTAGTTTAGTGCAATTAATTTATGAGCGTGATGACACCTTTTGCCTTTTGTTAACCATTAAGCATCAACTATTATATTGAGGGAACTTTTTCATTAGAAACGCTACTGATGGTGTGTGCATTCTGAAGCTGTTAGAATTAGAGTATTTTAGAGCATAATTGAAACTATAAGTTGGATCTAAATATTATAACATGTAAAAGCTTTACACTGTAGTAAGTTTTAGCTTTATATTGTAACATATTAGAGTGTTATATTGTAGAAATTGAAACTTATTAGTTCTAAGCATCAACTATTATATTGAGGGAACTTTTTCATTAAAAACGCTACTGATGGTGTGTGCATTCTGAAGCTGTTAGAATTAGAGTATTTTAGAGCATAATTGAAACTATAAGTTGGATCTAAAATATTATAACATGTAAAAGCTTTACACTGTAGTAAGTTTTAGCTTTATATTGTAACATATTAGAGTGTTATATTGTAGAAATTGAAACTTATTAGTTCTAAGTAGGTTGTCAAATGAGTTAAAAAAAACTTTTTCTACATATTTGACAGTTAAAAGATGATTATCCACTTGTTGTTTATTTTTTTTTTTTGCTTGCTAGAGAAATTGTTGACCAATAAAAGATAAATTAGTTTGGCCCTTAGACCACTTAAAAGAGATGGATTATATGACTTTAATAATTTTAGTGTTAGCTCATTGAAGACACTTACAAACAAGGCTGCAGAATGTTGGGTCAAAAGTTAAAGCTTGAAGATCTCAAGGTATACTATGTGATGGCTAACAATGAAGCAAATACATGGTTTAAAATGATGCCATCAACAATTGCAATCATATCTGACAGCCATGTGTCCGGGTTTTGGGCTTAGTGGGTTGAGGCCTGGGGCCCGGGATAGTGCGCGGCTCAGCTGAATAACGCTTTTAAGGAAAGTAGGCCCATGACATCCGCACATGTTTTGAAGCAAAACCAACTATAACAAGGAGAATTTTCAAAAACAACTTCTGTTAAAATTTACTTTCCACTTTGTAGCATAACTTACATGTAATATTAATAATAATATGATATAAATTTTTTTAAGTGTGACATAAATAAACACAACTGTTAAAAGTATGACATAATATGCAATTTTTTCCAATAACAATGTAGAATCAGATTGATAGGTGACGATGCCTTTGAGCACCTTGCAGCATATCATCATGTAGGGCATACAATATAACATCACGAGGACATATTAAACAGAATGATCCGGTCCCATTTTAACTTTTTTCAACCAACCATCCAATCGACTTAGTTTTTTCCCTCCAAATTTTGTCATCGGGCTGAGACACGTGAAACGATAATCTCTTTTTAAAGTATTGTTTAAAGGCGTTGCTATACATTTCGACCGGGCTGTGGCCCGGCCCTCTCAGTGGGGTGGGTCCTACAGTGGGCACTGAGAGGGCCGGGCCACAGTCCGATAGGAAAAAAAAAAGATTTTCATTGTTTAATATCACAAATTAATCACTAAATGGACCAATAATAATCATTGCTTAACCACTATCAAACAATGATTACTGATGACCATATACCGGTCATTTCCCTAATAAAATAAAAGTAATATTTATTTAAAGAGGTGGCTAAAGCTCACTGCCTCACCTAATTCTCAAATCCTGTTTTTAATGGGAGTTGGTATTGGATGCAGTGTTGAAGAATACAATGATGATGAAACACTTTTTAAGAATTAGATGTTTTTACCTCTTTGCTAGTGTTGTAGTGTGTCACAAATTATATAGCATTTACACTTTATTGATAGGTCCCTGCTATAGAAGTGTCAAATTTTGCTACATGCCATGCCAAATTCCAAAACGCTAGTTCAGCTAATATTCTTGGCAATGGTTGCCGTCTGCTGACTCGATTATTACTTGAAATATATAAATTTCTAATTCACCTAAAACAATAATAACATTTTAAGTATGAACAATGTCAATTCAGGTCTCGTCGCTAAAAGCAGATTTCCACTTCCTCTCTCTTTTTCTTAGCATAAGGACAACAATATTTGGTCTAAATGGGCTCATATTGTTGAAAAGAGAAATTGACATGCAATAGTTTGATAAACAATTGAATCATTTTGAAAGTCTCTGTTTTTTTCTTATGATTAAAGCATAAATATCCATGTGGGTCTCCAGATTCACACTTAAATACATATGTACTATTTTATAAACATATTATGTATGCATGTACATGTACATGTATTATTATTATTATTATTATTATTATTATTATAGTTGTAAACGGTATATCGAATCATATAAATAAGTATTTATTTATCAAAGTTTCGTAAATTATTAAAAGGTCTTTCTTTATAAAAGTTTCAAATTTCTTTACAAGTGTTTATAGTCCGTTTAAGAGCCATGATTAGAACCAAAACTTTTGATTTGAATCAAGATTGCTCTAAAGTTTTTTCTTCTAAAATTTAAATTGTTATAGTATTTTGAGCCTAAATTATTGGTTCTACCTTATTTCCTAAATACTCTCATAATAATTATTTTAGTTATTTACAGTTAGTTGATATAGTCCAACGCATCCTTGTATAATTATTTTAGTGCTTATAGTTAGTTGGTATAGTCCAACACATCCTTATATGGTATAAGCAGTGACAAAGCCAAGATTTATTAGTAGGGGCAAAATTTTTTTTTTTTTTTTGGCAAGAATAGTTGGGCCAATTTAGCCCAACCAAGCCCAAACCATTTTCGATCACACAAATTGAGTCTGGCCTAATTCGATTGAGTATGACCATTTAAACAGAGAATTATATATGTACTCAGCCTCTCACACGTGTCTTTAACACGTGTCCAACATAGTGCCCATTTTGTGTCTATATTTCCTATCGCTATATATTATAGCTCATTTCTCTAAGCTCATTCTCTTTCTAAACTCCTCCATCTCTCTTGTTTCTCAAATCCTCTCCTTTCTCTTTAGATCTTCTTCTTTTTCTCTTTCAAAGTTTGTTAGAATTCTACAATATTCTATTTTCACCCAGATTACTCATCAAGCCTCAAATCTCCTTCAAATTCTAGAAAAGTACCTACAATTTTTACCTTGATTTTTCTTTCCTCTTTATTTTTCTTTTCTTTTTTTTTTTAATGGACACAAAGTACCAAAATCTTAGGAAATATTTTCCATCACTTTTCTAAAAAGTTCTTAGAAAGAAATATAAGTCTAAGATCACTCGACTATAGATCCTTACGTGTTTGGCATCCCCAGTGATGTGAGAATACTGATAGAAGGAAAGATTTGACCGAGTGGCTTCAGTCAAGACATTGGCCTACCAAGTTTGGATATTAGTCGTAGTACGATAAAAAAGAAAAGCTCGTGCCATTGAGGTCACATATAACAAATGTGGACGATAACATTGTAACGGTAAATGTATTTCGCCTGGATTTATGTCAGCAAATAAAGAAGCTAAAATCAATTTCAGCAAAGATAGACTTTCTAAAGAGAACATAGATGACCTTTATGCTTCTTATTAGAATTGTCCAAGTGAATATGTCAAAGGTGTAATCTTTAAACTTTGGCCCAAATTCTATGCAAAAAGAGAACGTTTCAAGAACATGACATTTAAAGACCCTGGTTGCCATATTATAAGAAAACTTGATGGGGAGTAAATTCTCGATCCATAGAGGTTGCTTGAGTGTTGGTTATTTTGAAATTGTTAGAGTAGATGTTTAATAATTTATGTTTATTTTCTGTAAAAATGTGTTTCTATGTCATGAGTATTTATATGTTTCAGATTGTTATAGAAAGTGTTGAATGATTAGTGTATGTTTTTATTTTATTGTTTTCTTTTAAAAAAATAATATCTTGTTAGATGCATCACTTTTTGTACTGTAATATATTTGAAATTTTGAATCTTTTGTAGACATTTCAAAATTTGTATCTTACGTTTTCAAAAGTTCTATAATAAATTGTCATTTATGATAGCTTTCGAGATTCGGTACTCATTTGTTAAAAAGTTGTACAATCGTGTCACAGTGCCTTTTGTCATTTGGTTTTAAATCTTCAAAAGTTATACAGTTCGAGTCTCATTTTTCAAAGGCCGGTTTGATTGCTTGTTCACTTTTTCAAAGTTGTTCAGATTTGGTCCGACTTTTTCTAACATGTTTATGTCTTATTTTCTGACTTTTCATCTATACGATACTATATCTTATCTTCTTTTTTTACTTGCCATCACCTACTTGCCATCACTCTTTAGTCCTTTGGCATTTCCATCTTCTTTAAGATGTCATTCAGGACTCAATGTTTAGGTAGAGCGGACTTAAAACAAAACAAAAAAAAAACAAATAATAAAAAAAAAGAATCAGTCTATCTTAGAAACCAAACATGTGTTCCTCTCATTCATCTAAGAAAATCGAAATCATCTATGTATTATGTGATTCCAGTCCTGTAAAGGTAGTCTATTTTGAAGCTGCAGAACACTTATGACAAGTCTCAGCACGTAGGAAGATTAACCTGATTTATGGGGGAGGTAACTTAAGGTTAATGGGAAATGTAGCAACAACAATACATTCTAAGGGTAGCCATATTATAGGAATTATCCTTCATCTCTTAACTGAGAAGAACCTTTGTGGGAAAACCATATGTAAGGAAAAAAGAGTTTTGGAAATCTCCAAGTATCTTGAAAATATGATCCATAACTCTAACACTTTCATTGGATTACTTGGTGGTTTAGAAATCCTTGAAGAGTTATTCATAGTTGCTAGCAGTAGTCTACTAGGCATTCACTCCAAACCTAGGTCTTTCGAATGTAAATGATTTTTATGGCGATCTTTTAAAGTATTTAGTTTATACTGTGGAACCAAAACTTCATTGTAGAGTTGAAGAGACAAATCTTTTTTACAACTTCAATAGCTGAAGAGCTACTTGACAAAATGGAAGTCATACATCCGGAGTCTAACACTACAACATTTAAACTTGATTGTAAGAAAGAAAGTAGGAAGTGGCCATTAGATTTGAACCTCAACGTATAATCTTTTGGTTTTATGCACATCATGTTCTTCTTTATTTCATGTGTCTTGAATAATTGCTTTCTTCCACATCTTGTATTTTTTCTGACATACTGTTGTTAAAACCTTTAGATTCATTGACTCTAGTGTTAGGATGACTTATATTATGGAGTAACTAGTACTCTTGAAACACATCCCATTTAATGTTCGATCTTTTATTTATCGATGCCCTTGTATTTTTCATGCATGCATGATTAGGATAGCTGATTATACAGAGTGTTTTGTACTCTTGAAACGTATTTACATCATATTTGTAATAGATTACATTATGTTAATTTCGGGTTCCTTCAAAACACTCTATGTATTATTTGAATATGTGTTTTTAATATAAATATTTGTGTTGTTATTCTATTATTATTATTATTGTTAAAAGAAAAAACTATATTAAAGAAAAAAACAAAAATCTATATTAAAGAAAAAAAAACTAAAAACTAAGGGTACAAAAAACAAACAAAAAAAGTCACCACATTATGTCTGTAACATATGTATGGTACCATACAAGGATGTTGTTGATTTCCCTTCAATGATGTTCAACTTTTGTTGAATACAATAAATGCTGGGTGTAGAGTCAAAAGAGGAATCATAACTAATTTGTGATTTTTACTAGCATCATTAGATTTAAAATTTCTTTAAGAAGGGTAGAGCTGTGACACCTGTTATTTTTCTAACGGTATCATTATTATTAAATTAATTATTAGGGTACCAATTAAATTTTTTATTTCATCTAAAATCTATTTCACAATATTTATTTTTACCTATTTTTAAATTTTCTAAAAATTTTCCATACCTATTTAGTATATTGACCAAAATGCCTTTGAAACTTCTAAATTATTTCAAAAATGTCATTTAGCATTATATGCCCCAAAGTCTCCAATGGAGACCACCCTTCACCTACCTGTTCCCCATCAATTATTTTGATTTTCTTTGAGTCTCATCCCTTCACTCTCTCTCACATATCTCTTTCTTTCTCTCTCTTTTTCTCTCTTGTTTCCTCTCTTCTTTCTTCTCTTTGATTTCTTCAATATCGAGGATCATCAACTCAGCTTCAAGATAATCAAGAGAGAAATCCAAAGTTATTTTCTTAGATATTCTAAAATCACAAAACAAAGATCAAAGATTTTTGCAAACAAAATCACTAATTTTCTTCAAGCTTGAGATAAGATTTTTTAAGCTAAAACTTTGATTTAAATTCATGTTTTAGCATGATATTTGTGAAAAATTTATGTTTGATGTTTGTGGGAATTTATACAATGTTTTTAAAGTTTGATTTACATAGATCTTTGTTTAAAATGAGATTTGAATAAGTTTTGAAAAGTTTTAATTTTTGGTTTAGAATTATATGCTAGGTATGAAAATTTTTAAAAAGATGATCTATATGTGTTTGAATGTGATATTTCATTAATTTTATGTGTTTTATATGTCTTAGAAGTTGATAAAAGATTGAGTTTTAAAGTTTGAAACCTTTGAAAATGGGAAATTAAATTTCAAGAAATTGTTCTATCGGTAGGCCGAACCTGTCGGCAAGTTCTGCAAGCCGAACCCTGTAGATCGGCAAGCTAACTCTACCAGACCGACAGGTTGAACCCTATGGATAGGCAGGCCAACAAAGAGGCCTAAAATGTGTAGTTTGATCGGTAGGCCAAAATTAAATGATCGCAGGCCGATCCGTTAGTTCAAACTCATCTGTTTTTCAATGTTTTGTGTTACAAAATGTTCCAAGAATTTTATATTAATGATTATCGCACATTAATAAGAATAGATGTTAAATTAACATGATTATAGATCTAAAATTAAGTTAAAGTATGATTATTTTAGATGTCATAGGATAACAATGTAGCATCTGAGTATTTTTAATACATTAAAAATGCAATAAGTTACGGATTATATAAGATAAAAATACAAGTTTAAGAAGAAATATTGTATAATAATATAGGAAAGTATTAGAATAATGTAGTGTGGGAAATACACTAATAAAGTTATGTAGTATAGAAATTACACTGTAAAAGTAATACAGTGTAAGAATTAGACTGCTTAAGGTTAAGCAGTATAAATATTAGACTATTTAAGTTAAAACAATATAACAATAATGCTATTTGGAGAATATGGATGAATAAGGAATATTGGAGCAACATGGAGAACATACTGGCAGTACAAAAAATATTGTTAGTATAAATTTAGACAGTATAAAGTGAGATAATATTGGAATTACATCATGTGATGAATGTAAATAAGTATGGGAGGTTATGAAACCTCATGAACTGTATGGAAAAGAAAACCGATACTATAGGAAAATACTATCAGTATAAACCTGGACTGTGTAAAAAGTTTAGTGGGACACCTTGAAAATTTTGTTTGGGCCACCACATCCACTAATGTGGCCCAATCACATTTGGCCACCCAAAGGAACCTAATTGATTATTAGGTGACTCATCACCTTTTTATTTAAAAGAAAAGAAAAGAAAAGAAGAAGAGAGAAGAATAGGCCATTATCTTGGTCTCCAATGTGCAAGGAAAAAAAGAAGAAGAAGAGAGAGAAACGTCAAAAGGAAGAAAGAAAGAAAGGAAACGAAAGAAAGAAAGAAAGAAAGAAAGGAAAAAAAAAAGAAGAAGAAAATGCTCCATGTTCACCCAAGGAAAACCATCCCCTCCATGATCACTTTCTCCCTCAATTTTTGGCGAAATTCAAGCATCCAAATTAAGCTTAAGGCAAGCTCTAGTGTTTTAGTGCAAAGTTTTGCAACTTTGGAGGTAAATTTCTAAACTTTTTCTAAGGGTTTTAGTGATTTTTATTTAAAGTTGTGGATAGGTTTTTGATAAAATTTTGTCATGGTTTATGACAAAGGAATCCAAGCAAGTTTAATTGCATAAGTGGAGGATCAAAAAAGATTGACAAAGTTTAGGTAAATTCTAAACTTTATACTTGAAAAGTTTATGTTTTTTTATGTATACAAAGTATTTGATGAAATGTTAAGCCATCGCATGTAATATGAACATTATGGCATGATTATTTTATGTTATATGTTGATGGTGATAATGATGGAAAGAAGAAAGTAAGGGTCATGGTGAAATTTCAAAAGGGACTAAATTGCAAAGAAAAATAAATTTTCAGCAGATTTAAAAATTAGCCAAAAATTTCTCTTAAACAATGGAATTTCAAGAAAGTTAAAACATAAAAGTCGTAGAAATCATCAAAACTGTTAGGACAGCATGAACAATTTTTCAAAATTCTGCTCGGTTTAGGAGTTATAAATTTTACAAAATTTTGGATACAAAATTTCAAGAAATAAAAATGTTATGAAATGTTTTGAATTCGACCATGGTGCTTTTGTAATTTTTATTCCCTATGAAAAATTGAACATTTTGGTATGAAATGATTGTTTTTGGTTCCGGAAGCAAAAATGTAAATATTTTTGTATTTTGAACCAAAACCGTAAAATTGTGTGAAAACTAGGTTTTCACTAGGGAACGTTGATTCTATATTGTTGTCGGCAGTAAGTAATTATAGATGCTAAGTTTTAAAGAATTCAAAGTTTAGGCAAGGAAAGAATGAAAGATAAAGAGATTAAAGGCAAAATGTTCATTTTGCGAAAATGACCAAAATAGACCTAAAATGCCTGATGTCGAGAAATGTTCCTTAGTGGAAATTTTTCTATAATATGTAGGTAATAAAACGTTAAAGTTAAACAATGGGTTTTATAGAGTTACGAAGTGGACGAAAAACCTGTTAAGGGTAAAATCGTCATTTTTAAGGAAACGGCTAGAACAGAGTCGAGCACTCCTATTTAGCATAACGTTCTTAGACGAAAAATATTCCGTAATATGTTTGGTAACGAAACCATCATGTGAGACGAGAGATTTAATAAGGATGTTTGAGTAAACGAGAGGTAACCCAATAAGTCACAAAGTTAAGTAAAGAAAGAGGTAACCTGATGGGTTACATAGCTAAGTAAAAAGAGTGATTACCTAAAAGGTTATGGAGTTAAGTAAAAGGTACGGTAACTTGGTGGGTTATAAAGTTAAAAAATGGGTTACAAAGTAAAGAGAAGGGTAAGCCGACATTATACCAAGTTATGAAAAAAGAAATGAATGTTTAAGGTTTAAGTTAAATTATCAATCAAGTGGATTGATAATAAAAAAAGTTAACTAATAAGTCGGCTATCATTTGATCAGGATAGAGAAGCCTACTAATGAAAGAAAAGTGAACGGAATAGGGAACGCTAAAACGTTATCTAGGTAAGTTTCAAACCTCACCTACAGCATGAAGTAAATGGTTTTCAAATGCTTATATTTATGTTTGCAAATGTGTTTGCCATTTGTATGCAAATTGTTTTTAAAGAATGTTTGCATTTGTTATGCAAGAGGTTTTAAAGTTTAAATCAAGATTTGCGATGTATTTACAACTATTATGTTTAAAGTATGATTGCATTTAATATGCATAAAGTTTTAAAGATTAAGTAAAAGTTCACAATGTAATTGCAATAATTATGTTTAAAGAATGTTTTGCATTATGTCAATGTATAATATTTTACAATTTAAGTTATAAGTTTATTGATTGCATTTGTTATGCAATAAATTTTAAAGAGAACAATTATAATTTGCAAATGTGTTTGCATATAATGTGTTAGTTTTGAAATGCTCACTAACGTTAAAAAGAAGGTAAAGTAAAGACGATAAAAGAAAGTGTCGTACCAACCTCCTTGTTGTGAGGTAATGAAAGTAAAGTTAAAGTTTGACCTCCTAGATGTGAGGTACATGACCTCGGTGTTGGATGTTCTCAAGTCTTCTGTAAAGGAAGCTTCATGTTTATGATCTCATGATTAATGATGTTGGTACGAACACTAAAGTAAAATAAGGAAGGAACAAAGGATGGAAAGTTAAAGTAAGATAAGGAAAGTTAAGGAACAAAGATAGAAAGTTAAAGTAAGAAAAGTATGTTCATAAAACGCTCATAATTGAATGATCATAATTGAGCATAAATGGAATCATGCATTCTGATTTTGCTTGAATTCCTTTTTATGAAATATTTATATGTTATGTTATGAAAGACATTTTGAGAAATGTTTTAGGTTTAATGTTTATGAAAAACATTTTCATGTTTTCAAGAAAAGGTTTATAAAGGACGTTTTAAGAAAAACGTTCAAGGGATGTTTTACGAAAAACGTTTATGCAAAACATTTCAAAAATGTTTTATGAAAAAAGTTTTTAGAAATGTTTATGAAAAACATTTACGAAAAGCATTTTAAGCAAAAGATTTTTATGAGAAAAGTTTTTAAAACATGTTTAAATTATTTGTGAGATTTTATTTGAACTTACTGAGCGAAAGCTCATTAAAAGATTCTTCATGCTGTAGGTAGTTTTATGGGTGACCAGTAGGACCCGTTAGAAGAGCTGGATGCTGCGGAGGATGGATGCAAGGATTTAGGTATGTATACCACCACAGTTTGCTTTCGCTACACAAAGAAAAGGTTTTTCATTATTTAATATAGTGTTTTCAAATTATTAAGAAAATCACAGTTTTAAGAAATGTTTTTAAAGTTTTACGATATATTTACGAAATGTTTTATTTTCTTATAAAGTTAAGTTTTAATCAATGATTCAGTAAATGTTTCTTAATCAGTTTAAAGAAACAATTTGAATAGGGTTTAAAGTCAAATGTTGAGCAAGGTCTCAACTTGAATGGCGACAGAGGTCGCAACAGTTTTTAAGAATGTTTTAAAGGATGTTAAAAAAAAATTTATTTCAGTATTTTTCTTACTAAGTAAGTAAGATTACTGTTTAAGTAATGATGTTTTAAGTAAGTAAAGTAACTGCCCAAAAAGACGGGTCGTCACAAACAAAGTACTTAGAGCTCATGTGGTGAGCTTGGTATTGTGAGCTAGAGGTGCTTAGCATTGTATTCGCCAAGAGGTAGGAAATCTATTACTCATCTTTTGTCAGGTTTTTATGGAATTGAAGTTGGTTGTTCTATTGCAAGATATATATATATGTATGTTGAACTACTATTATATGAGTATCACATATGAGACAATGATATAAACTCGTTATGTATTATACAACGAGGAATAAATTGATTTGACGTATGTTGTTATAAATTGAGAAGCATAGTTAGGAAATCTAACTCTATAAATAATGATTGATTATAAAGGAATGGTAAGACGTGAAGAGGGCGATAGTTACGTCCTTAGGCACGAATACTCTAAAAGGTAAAATAAGAGGGAGGTGACGACGCTCCCTTGGGTCGAAAGTCCCAGAACGCACTGTATAGAAATCGACTTGGTGAGGATTCGGGGCTTGATGTCCCCTCACCGGACACCCTTGGAATGAATGTAGGGTGATCAAGCACGCCTATTTGGGTTTTGTGAAGTTGAGTGATATGATATTCTATTATATAGTAGATACAGATGAGCATAATTGAATCTTGAACTAATATGTATACATATATGTATGAAACTTGGTAAGAATAATCAGAACAAATCCACCAGAATTGAACATGATAATATCGATGAATAATATTAAGAACTAATTAACCATGCAGGTTTTAAACCTAAAGGTGAGTAATGGTTTTCCCTACTGAGCATGTTGTCGCCCATTCCCCTATATTTTTATCTTTTCAGGACTCACTAAGTGTGGGGTGGCTACGATAAAATAGTTGAAGAAGCTATGTAGCTATATAACATTGGATTTACTTCATTTGTTAAGAATGTCCATCATGATAATGTAAGCATCGTGTATGACTTTCTAACATTGTATTAAGATATGTTGAGGGTTGGAATGATGATGATGACAGTTTTATATTATTAAATTTAAAGTGCTACATTAAACTATGGTTTATTTATTGTTTATATTTTTATTTTAATTTGAGAGTTTTTATTGAAGTCTTGGGGAGATTTGTTTTGAAATTTTATTTTTATTTTCTGATCTTTAATTAATTTATTTAAGACTGTTAACCCTCATTTAGGGACGTTATAATATGTATGTGTGCACATATATTATTTTGTGTCAAAAATGCCAATTGATTGATCAACCAAAAACAAACTCTTTGAAACAATACTCTAAATGCAACCAGGAATACCAATATCAAACCAAAGTAACACGTCAAAGTAATCATGTATATATGTAAACCACTTTATTCATTGCGCCTTTTTGTTTAGACTTGTTTCATAATAGGTGAAAATAGTTTTGTTTTAAAAAAATGAAAATTTTTTAAAAATTATACTGAGAGTTTTTTAAATTTTTGTCTCCAAAAGTGTGTAAAAAACATTTTCAAAAACTTCCAAAACAATCTTCTACAAGCACCTCAACTTGCTCTCCTAGGATGCACAATGGATTTTTTCTTTTCTTTTCTTTTTTCTTTTTTTGCTTTGCTTTCACATACTGTTCATCTTGCCCATCTTAAGTCTTAAAGTGTCATGTAGCATAATTAAAAAATAAGAATTTTATCCTTCGAGAAACCACCTAAAAAAAGCCCATCATGAAGAAAAACCCCAAAAAAAAAAAAAAACATTCAAACTATATATTTAATACTCAATATTCCAAGTTTCTACTACAGTTAGTTAATGAGCCTATTTACACTATTCTTAACAGGCAAGTACACACTAAAATAAACATATACGTTATTGTAAACAAATAACGATAGACCAACAATAAAGTCTATCAAAATAAAACAAAGAAATAGCTTATTCTCCAACATATCAACGTGTACATAGGAATAAACAATTAATGCTCCTAGCTAGTTTTATAATGCAAAATCATTACATTTTATTATATGGTATTGAGCATGGAAGTTTCTTCCTAATGAGATTTGGTTTCAGAGTTTTCTCCAATAAAATTCAGTAACTTGTTTTATGATTGATGATCGATCTTTTCTTCATCGTAAACCAAAATATATTAAATTTGCAATTAATATTTCATATGCTTTTCTCGTTTGACTAAGTTTGCTCGTAGTACTTGTCAATACGAAATCAAAAAATATATGGTTTCTGTTACTTTGGCTTTGACAAGCATTTTCCTATCGTGTCTCTTATCAATTGATTGTATTCTATCAATTTTGTCCGTTATAACAAGTAGACAAATAAATCTTTTTCTACGGAGAGCAAAAACAATTAAGATTGAATAACCATAAGAAAGAACCCCACTGGCCATTACAATTTCAATAAAGCTATACATATATATATATATACATATATATATATATATATATATATATATATATGGGCCATGGCCAATGATAGGAATAATATGTAAACATTAATAATGCAACTTTAATTAAACGATATTCAATCCAAATTACTTTTCTCATTCTCGCCACTCTTCACAAGTGACAAGAATATATGGTGTGTGGAAAAGAACACTGTAATTATTTGAAGCACTTTTGGACGTATTTGAACATTTTCCTTTAAAAATAAAAAATATAATCAATAATAATAACAACAAAACGAAGAGATAATAGTTTTATCTTGTTAGAGAAATCCATTTGTATATGGAAGGTGCAAAGTGCTCTAAATAATGGAAAATAGTAACGAGGTTGGATGAAAAATTCAAAGTAGAATTATTTGATATATTGACAATGGGATATAATTATTATATTTTTATAAATTTATGTGCAAAAAATGTATATTTGAAAATTGAAAGGACAAACTGGAACCACGTGAAAGTAATACCAAATGAGATTCACCCTTACATAGATTGTAATTTTAAAATTCCCTGCCCCTATTTTTTTTTTAATGAAAGAATCTCGTATTAACTTGAAAAGCTTACGTGCTTTAATTGCTAAAAAGAGATTTTTTTTTTTTTTAGGGAAAAAGAGATTCTTTTAACTACACCAACCTGAGCTACTTTTTTTTTTTTTTCAACTTGGGTAAATCAAAATTTTGGTTGACAATTCAATTAAAACTTAATAATTTTAACTATTATAGTATAATATTTTATAAAATAAAAATTTATTACAAAATAAATCTTTCATGTTTTAATTTCAACACCAGCTTCAATCGTACTTTTAAACACTGCAAACAAATCGTAAAAAGCAACCTTATCCCTAAAACTTCGCGAAATTAATTAGCCATTAAGATAGAACTTGGAAACTCCAACATCCAATCACAATCGAAAGTGACATTAACGCGCCTTTATAACTGGGCGCAAGTTGAAGCATCCCCAAATCCCAACCACATCTCCGATCAGTGATCACCGTGATTGGCCATCTCCTTTTACCCCTTGTGCAACCCCACGCTATCACATACACCGTAACGTACTATATCTTTGCTCCCGAAGCACAGCTGCTGTACAAGGCTTCAGCTTCCTCGTTTGTCGACTTGGGAAACGTCAACGACTCGGACCGAGTCAGAGAACTGACGCACCCATTTTTTAGCACGAGAGAGAGAGAGAGAGAGAGAGAGAGAGAGAGTCCCAGAGAATCTCGATACTGTGACACTCGCATTGTCTTCGCGAGTCAATCTAGGGCAGTCATTATCTGGGGCAATCGAGGGCAGTCATTATCTGGGCAATAAATCTCTCCTCCTCTCTCGGCTCATTCTCCTGAGATTTCCAGCGCTGAAAATGAGCTCAGTCGTGCAGGTTTCATCCATCTCTTTGATCAGAATTTTTGTTGTTGCTCTGTTTTCGATTGTTTCAATTCGTTTTGTGAAATTGAAATTGAAACCGAAACCGAGATTTGTTTGTTGGTTGTTAGGGTTTCACCAAGTCGCTTGCCATGACCGTTCTCTCGGAGATCGGAGACAAGACCTTCTTCGCCGCCGCGGTTAGTGTTTTGCTGTAAATTTGCTTCTTTCGAGTGAAAAACGTGATACTTTTGAAGTTCTCGATTATGATATTATAATTTGTTAACAACTCAAGCTTTAAAAGATAAAAAATGAATAAAAATTTTGAGCTTGTTACGGCGATATTTTCCCCAGTTATAATCTTTTTTTTTTGTTCATATTTATTTTTCCGAGCATTGAGGATTTTGAGATCTTTATCAAAAGATTTGTCATTGAAATAGAAAAAGGAATTTTTTTTTTGGTTGTATGGCTTTTTAAATGAGAAAGTTCTTTGCTTGTTGCATTATTTGCTTTACTTTACTCTTTTTTTTTTTTCTCTTTTCTTTTTTCCTCTAATGATCATACTTTATGCATTTTTCTGAATTCTCTTTTAATGGAGGCCTGTAAATGAAAATCAGTATCCAACTTCGTTTTTCTTCTCTACATAATGATATTCTATTCCTATGTGTTTTCCTGAAATTGTGATGCTTGTTTGAAGATCCTAGCCATGCGCCACCCGCGGAGACTTGTGTTGTCTGGCTGCCTTGCAAGTTTAATTGTGAGTTTGCTATTTCAGTTATATTTTCTAGATTAAAAAAACGAGAATCTCTCTTATTCCTACTTCTGATGTCTTGCTCACTTGGAACATTTGCCTTCTAGGCCATGACTATTCTTTCTGCTGTTGTTGGCTGGGCAGCTCCTAATCTGGTAAGCATTTTGTGGTTATCTGGAATGTAGTTGATAACACGCGTGTTATAGATATTTGCTTCTCGGACACTAACATGTAGAACACACACGTGCGCGCGCACAATGACATTTAGAGTTTTTATACAGTTGGATTGAATCTTAGACATTATTTTGTAGCATTTTGTCAACTGTACGAAGCTATTAGCTTTCTTGTTTTGGAATTTGATCCATGGTCTTAAATGATGCAGATCTCACGGAAGCTGACTCATCACGTGACGACATTGTTGTTCTTTGGGTTCGGGTTATGGTCTTTATGGGATGCCTTCACTGGGGAAGGGTAGTAATTGGTTTTCTGTGTATTCTCTTGTTTGTTTTAATTTTAACATATGACTCTGAAATCCTGTCCAAAATGTTTAAATTATTCTTTAACTGGAATCCAATCCTGGTTCACTTAACAGAGAGGCTGAAGAATTGGCAGAAGTTGAAGCAAAATTGGTTGGTTTTTCAATCTTATCGATTGTTAGATTTGTCTTTATTCCTTCTTGAACTCATCTCTCTGGTGTCAATTACTGGCTTCTAATGTTTTTTTTCCCCTGATAATTTATAGGATGCTGATTTTAAGGCCAACACAGGAACCACTAAGACTGATCATAAGGTATTCGACAAACTTAATGTTATTTGCATTCTGTGGTCACACGTTATTGCCTTTCTTCTGCAGGATTGTCTCTCAATTATTAGGTTTTAGATTTCTGAGAACTTGGGTTTTCCAGTTGTGTGCCCATGTTGAGCCTTAGAACATATTTTCATCAAGTGGTGGCCACTAAGTAAATTATGTTCAATATGGCATGCTGTGCATGTTTTCACTAGATACTTCATGCTAAATGTTTCGATATTATTTGCCAAGATAATTTTGTGTACATGTATTTATGATATTTTATGGTCTTCCCAGGATGTTGACGAAATTAAAAAGCAGAAACGGCCGTTGCTCACTCTATTCTTTTCACCTATCTTTTTGAAGGTTGTACTTTCTATAGACTACAGAGTTCAATGCTGATTATGTCCGACAAACATCTCATTGCTTCTTCTTTTGACAGGCATTTTCGATTACTTTTTTTGGAGAATGGGGTGACAGGAGCCAGGTAAATTTTACACCCTGCTAGTGCATAAGTTGTTTCATTTAACTATTAGCACTGAAGAGAACTTTATTTTTCAGCTAGCTACCATCGGTTTAGCTGCAGATGAGAACCCAGTTGGTGTGGTTCTCGGTGGGATTATGTAAGTATGCTTTTCACTCTAACAATTTATATATCAGAATGCGTGGAGTAGCATCATATATCATCAGTTGATGCAGTGAAAATAACAAAATTTATTCCTCTATTATATCACCTGTCTGTTTTGCCTTTGTGTGTTTATAAATAGAGATGTTAAAAATTAAGTTGTTCCCAATGAGTCTGGGATCAAACAAGTTAAAACTTGAAACCTACCATGCTCAGCAGCACCTCTCTTGTGTGTATATACAAATGGCTTTGCGCAGCATGTTTTTGTGCCTTTTAGAGATTTGGGAGTTGAAGCCTGTATCTTTTCTGCATCAAATTATCTTTTTGTGCTTCTTACTGATTGAAATTCCATTTTTTCAGAGGACAAGCGTTGTGTACTGTTGCAGCTGTCCTTGGTGGAAAGAACTTGGCATCACAGATATCTGAGAGAATTGTAAGCGCTCACACTCTCGTTTGCTTTTTCTTTGTCTTTTTCTTCTTCCTTTGTCTTGCTGATACAGAGATGATATAGGCTATGCTGTTGAGCAGTTTGTAATCCTGAAGAATTCTTCTGCTGTAGGTTGCTCTAGCAGGTGGAGTTCTTTTCATTGTTTTTGGATTACAATCGTTCCTATCAACAGTTGAGTCATGATATCAGTGGTTAGTATTCTGTTCTTGATGTTTTTACATGAAAGAAGGGTAATTTATGTGCAGTTCTTACCTTAGCGTTATTGGAAGATCTTTACCGTTTTATTAGTTGGTACAAGACGCTACCTTTACAAACCCCACTTGAATATTTCAGAGTTATTCCATTGGATTTCCCCTCACCATGTAGGACATTCATTTAAAAGGTTTTTAGTACCTGTGGATTTCAAGTTAATAAAGGAAAATCTGTTCAGACTCTTCAGTTTCAAGCAACTCTCTCACATTCTCTTTGATGCTCCCGCACCCCGCACCCACATACAAGCACAATCTTAAAATTGCCTTCCAAGAGAAGAATATGAAAGTTTTAGTTTAGGAAAGTTTAGAGTCTATTAATTTCATGATATTTCTATTTTATCAAACCATGGCTGGATTTTCAAACTGCTAGCTTTATGCATGCACACATGCATTTTGTTGATGCTATCTGCTAATTATGGATTAACATCTGCCTTTTTTCAACTGTTTGCATCCAGGGATCGACGGATGGTTTGATGAACTAAAGAAATGCACCAAAAAGACATGGTTAGGGTTTATTTATTATTTACTGGAACAAGAGCGAGCTTCGAAAACACGTGAAATGATCTTTTGCTTACAAGAACAAAGCTGTACTTTATTGCTGGCAACCCAGGGAATCACTAATCAGATTTTGCTTTTGCCACTTTGATCCTTCTTGTCTGCTGGGATTCCAATAATTGGCTAAAGCAATAATATATTTTAGACTAGAATTTTGATGCATTTTTGTCTGCTCCCGTCCACCCCTTTCTATGTTCTCGTTATGTTTCATATTTAGGAAACATATTTATGGAACTTTTTGCGATATTATTGCTTTTTGACTTATCAAACAAATAGCGCTAATACTTTTTAAACGTCTTTTGGAGGCGCTTCTTACTAGCCTTTTTTCACCTTGTGATCAAAATTTGCTCAAAACTCACGACCGTTTAAAGAAAACCAACTTTAAGAATGGACAAGCAATAGCGAAATATTATGTGTTGCTTTTTAGCGTATGAAAAAGGGTCTTATTTAGTTGTAATACCGTCTTTAAGTAAAAGACTCTCCATCGGAGGTACATAATTTTAAACTGTGAGATTTTTACCGAGTTATGTTAAATTGCCTTTGTTACTATGATGCAATAGTAATTTTGATCTACTTGTCAAAATTGTGTTAGGTTTTTCACTGTCCTAGCCAAGTGAACTCTCACTCTGAACCAATAACCACATGGATTGTGCAACTCAAAATAGTCTTGGAAAGTACTAGAGAACTCCATATGGCCATCCTACTTTTTTTTTGCTGATAAAAGTGAAAAAACAATAGAACAAAAAAATAACTTTTGGTTGGCGCGCCCATATAGGGTTCCCATTCTACTTGGATGCTCGGCCTACAGGCATTAAATATCTGTGTATACTTGTGTAGACTAGACCAATGGAAGAGATTTGCATGCATTAAAGGCTCCGTTAGAACCAAAACTTTCAATTACTACAATATAAAACTCTCCTATGCTACAGTATCAAGAAAAAGTAAATTACAATATCCGAAAAAAATAAGCTATAGTGTAAAGCTCTATATGCTACACTCAGAAAGCAGGCCACCTTAAACATTGTTGTTTTTCCATCAAATTTCATGCTTTATATGCGTTCATTGTTTAGTGAAACAACATATAAAATCCATTGAAAATGAGGAGAAATGCAGTCCAAGCACTATTCAGTTTAGCAGGATTGTCACCTTAGAAAGAGAAGACTGCACTCTAAACTACAGAACCAAGTCACTTTTATTAATAACTCCACCATCCCCCGTCTTAATTTGACTATAGGATGACAAACAGTCAATACGGATATGTTCATTTTGAGTCTATATACAGGCGTCTAAATCTTATAGTGGCAACGTGTCTTCAAAGCAAAAGGGGTTTTCTTCCCCGGCCTTGTCATTAGCAGCCACCACTAGCAGGCTCGATCGAACTGAGAAGTCCATTGCCCCGCAGTTGCATGCAGTGTTCTTCGGCATCGGCCTGATCGCATATGATCACCACTGACAAGCCATTGTAGTGTGCCTCTTGCATAATATTCACAGCGTTGTCAAGAGTCATTCCAGGGATAACCTTCATCAGCACTTGGACGACATATTCCCGTTTGTTGAAGTTGTCATTGTGCAGTATCACACGATAAGGCGGTGCTATTTTCCTTGATTTCCTGCAACAATTTGAAGAACCTCCAAGGATAGCTTTTAATTAACAATTAGACGAAAAAAAAAAAAAACCCTTTTAAGAATATAAGTAATGCCAATCATAATTTTTCTTCACACCAGCCTCTTCTATTTGTTCTAAAGTACACTTTTATTCCGCGAAAAATGGAATAATAAAAAATCCAAAAAGGTTTCCCAATTAAATGACAATGTTGTTCAAATTTACAGAATATCAATATTTCAACAATTCCAGTTAGAGAAACATATAAGTTGCGGCCACTATATGGTTACATTGAATAATACCAAAGTACTAACAAGGACGCATAATTTAGTGTAATGGCTACAAAATGGTGACTGTATTTAATAAAGTGGTAATAGTACAATTACTTGGGACACAGAAAATTTTCTCAAGCAATTCCCACTGTTCTTTTACACAAAGAATGGCCACACTTTCTTATTGAGAATTTCAATTTTTGTTAATGACTGGAAAGTTTTCAACAACTGATTAATCTAAAGTTCAGTATGAAACCTAGAAAGAAAGGACTATAAAGATGAACTTGAAAATTTTGAATCTGTACCTCACATCGAACTCTGATTCACGGCCAGGAGTAGTTTTCTCTATAACTGGTCTCTCCAGCACACCTCCTCCTTTACCTGGCCCCGTCGCCAATACGGAAATGGGAATGCCAAGACTCGGACATGCTCCTTTACAAAGAGACTGTTTATCCCCTATTCCACAGGTTTTATCAGATTATTGTCACCAATGTGAATCATGAAGCACCAATTTCAAAGGTCCTTTCATGCATAACACTCATTAACAATTAAACAAAACAGTTGAACAAAGGACAAATTGAGTAATGAGAAGAAGCCATCAAAACATTATGACACGGCTTATAAACGATTGTACATGAAAGATTAAAGCTTAAATAAAGCTTACGAAAAAGCATTCAAAGAAACAGACAATCTTCAGAGTATGGACTGCAATATACTTCTTTAAGAACTGGCCCAAAAATGAAGAATGTAAATTATAACTTAAAACATATACCCACAGCATAGTACTTGAAAATTCTGAATATAAAATAATCTTCTACACAATTACTAATGGTATTATTAGAGAACAGAACACCAATATTGGCTCACCTCCAATTAGCTCAAGTTTTTTGCGAGAGTCGGTAAATCTAAAATTGTATTAGAGCAATTAGTCATTACAATAACTAATTTTCCATTAAGGTTTTTGGACAATTGATAATCCGGAAAACTTGGAACTGGACAACACATATGAACCAATAATGCTCTGACCTTCCTTGGTAATTCACAAAAACCCAAACACGGTTTTACAGGATTGCTTCACATTGTGAAAAATTATGTCGTACTCTGGTGAACCCATCTCCTGATTGATATTTACAAACACCTTAACATCAAAGACGATTCTTTCTTTCTACAACATTAACAAAGCTCTATTTATCACCATAGCAAGGACAACAAAGCCAAAGCATGATAATTTCTTGACCCCATTTTTGTGATTTGTCTAAGATTTTTACTATTCGCAGGAAAACAATGAAAAATCCTTTATTGGGTTGAAGTCAGTACAACAAAATTTTATTCTAATTCGATGATTGAATCTGATAAAATTAACAACAACTGCAACAGTTCAAGACCTTTTTTCTTCATGAAAAAAAAAAAAAAACGAAAACAAAAACTAGAGGGCGAAATTTCTGAACCGAAACAGCTAAATATTAATCCTAAATCTTCATAAAAACAGATCATTTTAGATACCAATAACTTCCGATGTTCAATTAATAAAAGAAATTGCATCAAAAAAGAAAGTACAAGATTGAAGAAGAAATACCTGGTTTGGGGTTGAAGACATGGTTGGGAGAGAGAGCTAGTCTCCCACAAATCGCAGTCTCCATGATTGTTTCTTTCAAGTTCTCTCTCTGTGTCTGTGTATTTGTGTTAGATTTTGTGAAGGAAGAGTGGGAAATGGGGTAGAGTTTTCCCTGGTGGCCTTAATTGTTGTCTAAAACTCGACCAAAAAAAAAAAAAAACCCGGAAATGGAAAAAAAAAACTGGTGGTTCTTTCCGTAATAAAACGTCGTTTTCCCAGCTTAAAAGGTAAATACAAAATAGCAATTTTGTGTCTTTTTTTTTACCAGAATAAAGATAAACGTTAGGGATTTTTAGAAAATAGCAGAAAATCTGAATTTAAGCGATATATAATGTACTTATACTATGATTATGTATGGGTAATGCGGGATTTACTTGATAAAACAAAGATTTATTTCATGATTAAAATTGATTAATTCAAGATTTATTTCGTAAATTTTATTTTGTCCTTGACTAAAATTTGACAAATAAAAAAAATCAGATTTTCATGAAACTCTAAATTATATATATACATAAAGAAATTATCAATATTTGTTAATTTTTTATAATATAATGTTTGACAATTGTATAATTAATAAGCTCACTTTTATCATTACAATTTTTTTTTTATACAAGGGGAAGGGGGAGGATAATGCCACCACTATTGAGTGAGGTTCAGCATGATTTGAACCCACAATTTATGATTAAAGTAGAGGGACTTACAACCAATTAAGTTGCCCTCACTCGTCTTATCATTACAAATTTTCTTTTAGAAATTTTACCAACAATTGTATTAAATATGTTATTTATTCCTATTATAAAATTTATAACTAAGCTATTAACTACAATTTTCCAAACTTCTTTGCTTTTTGGGCCATAAGCCCTTCTTATATTAAATAAATACCGTGAATTTAAATTAATTTGCAGTTTTAGGAGTAAAATTCCTTTTATATGCAATTTTTCCTTTGGTTCTGCTTTGTGTATTGTATGTGTATGCTTTAAAAAAATTTCTTTTTAAATCATGTTATAGTATATGATTAATTAAATAAATGGGCCTCCTATTTTCAATTTTCTCTTAATTTATCTCTTTAATTCTAAAAACTACAAAAGATTCATTAAAAATTTTAAAAATATGCTTCATTTTCATTCTTGACACACTTTTAGGATTGAAAAAACAAAGTGGAAAGACAAAAGCACTCTTACATAGTTTCTGAAAAATATTTTAATGAAGTTTTATATGTTTGCCTTCAAAAGTGTTATGAATGGAGGATGTGTTTTTTCTTAAAAATACCATGAATTGTTTTATGATGTTGATATCTTTTAAATGTTTAAAATGCTTTTTGGATATTATTTGAGGGTTTTTTTTTTTTCTTTCATATCAGCTTTTTGTCCAAAAAATACACAAGGAAGGAAACTGAGACATATTTCACAAATCTAAAGACGAGGGATAAATTATGAAGAAATTATAAATAAAAGAAATACTTATGTAATTACCTCTTGTAACTTAACCGCTTATTTATTCTTTTTGTATGTCGAAGGTGGAGACTTCTTTCTTCAATAGAGTAAGTCTGGCTGGCAAGGATATGCAAATTTTTGACTTGATCATGTTGGGAAGAGAGTAGAACATAGTTACACTCAATCTGCCAACCTATGTTGTTCTCGCCTCATGTCCTTTCGCAAGCCGGGTCGGTTTCCCACTCCATGCGTTCAAGGACATTGCCAAGTCTAGTTACACATTCTATTGTGTTTTTGGTATAGGAACACTACTGGTTTGTTTGCTATGCAGGTTTGAAATGGTGTAGTTTAAAACTTTATGGCTTAAACTGTAAGTCATTGCATGGTTTAAACAATGGTTTTGAATTGGCATTTGGAACGTCCTTAAAACGAAAATAAAACATCACATCAAGTTCAAAACGAGAATTGATATTTAAAAAATTATAGTATATGAATGAAAAAGAAGAATGAAAATGATTTTTACTGTAGAAAATTGTTTAAACTGTAAGAACTTGGGGGTGAAGGGTTTGAATTTTGAAAGTTTTGACTGTTTTAAACCGTCTTCGTGGTTTAAATTGACTTATTATTTCACCAAATGCTAGTCTAAATTGCCTTTATGATTTTAATTGCTTTAAACGGTTTTGAACTTACGTACTAAACAACCTAGTAATTCTTAGTTTGTTCATGTTATCAAACTGTTTTTGCAGCTGAGTTGACTTGTATCCAAAGGTTTCTGAAGCCCCCTGCCGCAACCGTTTTCAGGCCACCCTTTTATCAGTTCTATCAACAATTGGTAATGCTCACTATTTCTTTCAAAATCTTTTTTCTCCATGATTGCTTTGTTCAACCAAATATACATGTTTGTATTTGTTCAATTTGTCTGCCTAATTGTCAACTTTCTCCAATTTTTGTCCTAAACCTTGGAAATACTTGAAAGAGTGTAAAATTGCAAAGCAGAGGATATTATTGTCCATCACAAGCACAAATTCATATCTATTGGTTGGAAATTTGAGGTTAGAAATGCATAATTACAGATTGTAATAATTATATAAAATTACAAAACGGAATATACCAAGATAAATTATATTTTTTTCCCCTTTAAATTAACGAGAAAATATTAAAACTTTGGAAACAAGAACCAAGCGAGAGCAACATACAAGTAAGCTAACTAATCACTTCCAAGTCCTCAACAAGAGAAAATAAAGTAAATAAAACCTTGTTAAATTACTTGTCTCCAACAGCACGTACGTAGGAAAAAGAGTGTTTTTGACTTATTAGGCCTAACTGTTACAACTTGAAGCAGAATAAAGTTGGAGCAGATTGTAATCTTTCTACTGAAAATGATTGCTATAGCTTGTTTTTTCAGCAGGACAGGAAAATAATTGCCTCATCCACCGGCAAGATAGATAGATTGACTATAGCTCTCTCTCTCTCTCTCTCTATATATATATATTATATATATCATGTGTAGAAGCTATATGTGGATGCATCAGTAATGATATTCCGCAGACCACCAGTTGTGGATGCCACGATTATGAACACTCCTATATATATAGAAGCCTGCCAAAAAAAAAAATGTTAGGCCTGTGCGGTGAAATTAGGTGAACAAAGAAAGTGACATTTAATTTGCTTAAATCTAAACTTGGGTCTACCCAGTTGATGAACCAACTGGTGCTGAATCTTTCTGGCTTCTTTATTTTGAGCCACATAATGCTAGGAAGCTGCAAATAAAGTTATAAAGTAAGTAAATTATTTCCTCCAGGGAAAGTTAAAAACAAGAGAAGAATATGAATTTGTATTGTCAGACTAAGTTTGCTTACAAAGTAAGAAGTGGGGGTAAAACCGAATCCACCGAAGAAACCAAGAAGGTCTCCGAAGAAAGGGAAGGTCACTCCAACGAATAAAGTGAATGCTGCAGAAAATTTTGAAGTTAAGGAATTATTATCAAAATCCCTTATTTTTATGCTTCATGAGTTAAACAAAAATTAAATAACAAATTATCACCATTTTACATGTTGTAAACTAAACCCAAAAACATAGACACATATGAGTATGAGAATCTCACCAACATAAGTTGATCGAGCAACCACTCTGAGTAGAATTCCGGGTGAGAAATTGAGTCTTTTTATCATCATTCTTTCTAGCAAGTTGAACACCGGCATTGCATATACCTACATGCTTTCCTTCATTATATCAATATAAATGTATAGGAAAAAAATCATGATATTTAACCTTAGAGTGTTGCCATGGATGAAAGCATCATTTTCAGTTTCTAATCAATTATAGAACATATTATTAAATTTAAAATCGTTTATATTATTTAAGACGTGATGCAAAATCATGTGTTGAATTGACTCACAATTATTTGATTATGTATTTTATAATAAAGTATGAGGTGTACAAACTTAGGACATGTTCTACATTTCAAAGTAACACCGATGCAAAGAATCAAAATGGAGGGTATAAGGAGGAAGCATATGACATATGCCTATTGCTACGACAGAGTTAGATACAAGGTCCCTCCTCCGGAGTGCGTGATCAGCCCTCAAGAAGCCGAGAGACTCCAGTCATTCGACCCTGTCACGTTCGGGAACGGGCGACGCCACCACAGAAACACCGCCGCCACAGGAGCAGGGCCAGCCTAGACACTTCCATTTGAAGGAAACGAGAGTACTACTACTACATCCACTGCAGCAGCAGCAGCAGCCGGGCTTATTTTGTTGTATGATGATGGGCATTACTTTTCATATTGATGATTCAGCTGGGTCAGTTTCTTTTGTTTTTGTGCATAGAGAGAGAGAGAGCACAGATTTATTGAGGGGTGATAAGAAAATAGAGAGTTTCTATATGTTTTCTTCGATGGTGGAATAGAAAGAGCGGGGTTATCGTATGTGTATAGTTCATACCTTTTAGATTTTTATGTCATCTTACCATTCTTCATTATGTTTGTCTTTTGGCTTTTTTACAGATTGAATTTCGTGATGATTTATGTATTTTGATACACCCTCATGGGTTCAATAAATTTTTTGTAGTTCATTGAGCAACTTATTTATGCATTTCTAGTGGAATTTCTTTTGTGATTTATTAATTGAAAATATCAAGTTTTTGGTTTTTTTTTAAAAAAACTTTTCTAACTTAGCATATGCCATGCTTTTATCATAAGTTACCTGGTAGCTACCAATGACATGGACAACAACCATCAAATTGGCGGAAGCAATGAGCCATTTGGGCTTCCTCAGGCCCACAAGAACATTATCATCAACATCTTGCCCAAAAGCCCAATAACCAATTAGGGCCACAGGGAAGTAGCAAATTGCATTGATGAAATAGGCTCCAACCACACCTTTCCACATGGGCACTTTGGAGGGCTTCTCTGGGGTTGATGGAATAGTGGCCTGAATTTCAAGGGCCACTGCACTGCCGGCAAATGCAAAGGAGATTTGGCCCAATGCATTGAAAACCCGAAACATGTAATCAGCCGAGCTCGTCTTTTTGTATGCATAGCTCACATTGTCTATTCTGCCTTTGCCTAAGCAACCTACCCATGCTATTGTTGAATAGCTGCGTCACAACATCAAAATAGTGCCCAAATGACAAATCGAAACAAAAAAGAAGGAAAAAGAATAGACAAATGAAATGAATATTTACGTGGTTGAAAATGGCTCTATTAAGTTTTGAGTGTAAAGTGCCCATGTTTGGTGTAAAAGTAGCTCAATTCTGTCTTTTAAGAGAGCTTAAATTATGTCTTTTAAATGTTTAATGTCACACAATTTTAAGGTTAAACATGATTTGGAGATAACAAGGATTATAAATTAGTGGAGGTAGAATAAGGGCTTGGGATTTGGGATTTGGGATTTTGGCTAAGTGGTGGTAATGTTGTGTAAACATAAGGTTCTTAATTTTCTATATTTGCATGGCTTTGGTAACACTTCATATATATATATATGTGTGTGTGTGTGTGTGTGTGTGTGTGTATGTATGTATGTATATTTGAAAACCCTCCAATGATCAAAATGGAAAGAAAACCAATTGCATGCAAGGCTTACTAATCACTATACCATAATTCACACTACTAGAATTACTCTAATTAAGCCAATTTAGCAGGGATTGCTAAAGATGTATTTATTTTCTTTATTGACTCTAATTTCCACTAAAGAAGGTCAAAAAGTAAAGAATATTTTATTTGTTCCTAAAGTAACACCTAAAAAACTTAAGCAGGTTATGCACTTCAAACTTTTTCCTTTCACAGCTCCAAAGAATAGCTGAGAGCATAAAGTGCTGGAACACTTGAAAAAATTAGGATCAAAGAAAAGAAAACAAAAACCACCTGAGTGACATGATTGCTGCTGCTAAGGAAACACCAGCAACAGAATTGAAGTTTGGAAGCTGAGAGAGGAAGAAATGGATGCCACCAAAGATCAAAATCCAGTAAGATTGCCTGAGCTGAGTGCAATTTGTGCATGCCATCTCCATGAATAGCTTGAGACACTTCCCTCCAGTGACCATATATACTATGTCACACCCAACCTGGACAATCAGCTGTTGTGGGAGCACAATCCAAGGCCCAAGTTTAGGCCCAAATGCATGCCGGCCCAGATCTATGTATCTGTCAAAACGAGTCCCAGGAACACACTCATGGAGTTGTATCATCTGCCACAATGTGTTCAAGGTCATGCACCAAGATAGTACCAAAACCATTGTCCCTGGACCCCTGAAAATTCATGTCATAGACAAAATGGCAAAAAAAGCAAAAATAGTGAGTCTAATAACTTAACCATGATTTTATGTTTTCATTCATTTTTGCCCATCAAGTTAAGCATGTGATTATGGTAATTATTCTAGGGAGTTTGATTAGTCACCATCCTAAATAGGCCATGGCATACGGCAGGCTGAGGACGCCCGCGCCGATCATGGCAGTAACCGTGTGAAAGGTCGAGTACCACCATTTGGCTCGGCGAGTGGCTGTGTCCTTCTCTGTCCATTTGTTGTTGTCTGAAGGCACTAGTTCCTACAACAATATTTGGGAAGAAAAATGAAATCAAACACTATATATATGTATAACCTTGTAGGTGTACTGACTATATGTATGTATGTGTGGCATGTGTTTTGAAACTATGACCAAACTCACCTTTGGAGGAGAAGAAGTAGCTGAAACCATTCTTTTGCAGCTGAAACATGACAGAAAGAAACCTTCCAATGTGAACGTTTTAACTAGTGGTGGTCATGATCGTCATGTCTACAGTGGATGGTGACCAAAACCAAAAAAAAAAAAAGGTGCCTTTTTTCGGAGGAACATAGAGAGAAAAGTGGGAAATGTTCATTCAAGTAGCAGTGTCCCCACTTACTTCAGTGCTATATTTGGCTTTGGTGTTTCTGCTTGGGATTTGCTTTTTCAATACTGACCCATTTGAGCAGACGTTGGAAAGCAAAATGGAATTATTATTTCAGGTCAAGTAGCAAATCCCACTCCATAAATTTGACAATAATAATTAAAATCCACAACTGACATTATTGAGAGTAAACAAAAGTTGTTAGGTGTTGCGTAGCATAGTAAGCTGTGTCTTGATCCGTACACGTCATATTGTGTTCCTAGTCAACAATACTCAGGTTCCACTAGATTTAAGGTATCATGTCCTAGAGAAAATAGCTTGTGGGGTTGAGTTAGTTTGGGGCAAATTGAGGTTGCAAATTTACCCTGCACTTTTTGTCAAGAGGAGGACCTTCTTTTTCAGCAGGAGTAACATCACTATAAGACATGCGGCCATTAGTTACTGCACCATCACAACCTTTAATTACCAATCAATTATGTAATTCTTTAGTAGACACGCATTAACTAAATGTAATAAACTAACAAAAAAAATAAAATGTAATAAAATTCTTTTAATATATGTGATAAAACTTAGTTGTTGAGAAAATGGCTCGTATATGAAAGAAAGAAAAAAAAAAATGAATCCGCCGCGTATAGAAACACACACATGATTTTTTTTTTAATTGGAATGAAAGAAACATTTTTTTTTTAATATTTGATCACTTTTTATCATGTACTAAGTGATAAAGATTTTTTGGTCACGTGAAACATGATTTTTCGTTTTATCCTTTCGACACAAAAGTTAATTGAACCAATTTGCCAACGACTAACAAGGGAAAAAAGGCCAAATCAAACAATCTGATTATGAAAAAAGCTCCCATTCAATTGACCCATGTATGATATATTTGGGTGGGTGGGGGGGGGGGGGTGTTGTGTGGAATGCATGCACCGTAGATTGACCGTTAGCTGTTTCATGTGAACCCTAGCAAGAGTCAATAGCATTTTGCTTTGCCGTTTCACATGAACCCTAGAAAGAGTCGGTAGCATTATGCTTTGCCAACTGCCATCGCTCTTTATTCTAGTTTTGTTTATGTACAAAGAAGTTTCTTATTATTACTTTTATCAATGGTGAGGAAAAATTCTCCTTTTGCCAACTACTATCGGGGTCCATTGTAATTCTTGTTTATGCACAAAGAACTCTTTTCTTACTATTTAAATCATTAGTGTGGAGAAAAACTTTATAAGTAATTCCTCTTTTTCTTTTCCTCCTTTAGTGAATTGACCCAATGATGAGATATATTATTGGTTGGTGAATTGCATCTATCCTAAAATCAATGATTAGACTTGCACCACACCAGTAGCTTTATCAAGAGAGCTTTAGTTTCTGGAATAATTATTAAAGGTTGAAGCTAGAGATGCAATAATAGGTCGGGGCCCGTGGGTGGTCGGGGCCCGTGGGTGGCCAAGGTCCGTGGGCTGCCGAGGCCCATCCTGATACAGTGACAGGCTGGGCCGACACTGTTTAAAGAACGGTCTGGCCTATAAATATTGGTGGATTGAGTTGGGCTAACATTTATGAGCCCATGAGCCAGGTCAGGCTTGGGCTAAGCCGAGCCGGCACATCTAGGCCCATAATGGGCCAGCTCATCCAGGCCCGTGTAAGGCCCATATAGGCCCACAATGGGCCAACTCGCCAAAGACCCATTGCGCCCAATTTGATGTAAATATATATATATATATACATATATATATATATATATTTTTTCATGTCCATTCACAAGTGAACATAGCTGAATATGACATTCTTCAACAAAAGGCTTCACACATCACATCATGACAAGCTTTTTTTATTATGTTTTTGGTAATTTTGTAAACATCTTAAGTATAATTATCCTGATTGCACTCTTTTTTTCTTACCAAGGTTTTATTCTATTGAGTTTTCCTTATAAAGGTTTTTAATGAGGCAATCGTAAATAAAATATCTTTTTTTATATTTTTTGACTATTCAAACTTTTATATTTGTTAACTTGTTTAAAAATTAAAAATTACATGCTTAGATGGGCCGGTTTATCTAAACCTAAGATTGGCCAAGATGAGCCTACCCTTCCTAACTCATAGGTGGGTTGAAATAGGCCAGCCAATTCAATGCCCGTAGCACAGCCCAGCACGACTCACAGCACGGCTCAGCCTGGCTCACGTAAAATTCGCTCATGGTGTAGGCTTGGCTGAGGTAATTCTCATTTGAGCCGGCTATAAAATTTGTGGGCTGGGCCGGCCCCACCCATGGCTTGTGTGGGCCTAATAAGAACAGGCCGGGCCGGCCCGTCTTGCATCTCTAGTTGAAGGATGCTTCTCATGCTAAAGTTGGTGGGCCTCTCAATCTCTCTTTTGCTAGTGACCCCGGTCGCTTCTATGGCCAAAGGTGACCGCCAAGATTTAGGAACCTATTTGCTCCTGCCCAAAAAAAGGGGAAAATGAAAAGAACAGAAAATCGCATCTTATGCACAATTTACAAGCAAATGACCCACTGAAAAGCGTCATGCTTCCATAATAAATGGGAAAAACTAAAAACTGGATGACATTTGGCTTTCGGGAGAACGTGCAAAAACCCTTTTGCCTTTTCACTTGTGGCCAGAGTCCAAAGCACAGAAAATCTACTATGTTTTGAAAAGCCAGGAGAACTAAATCAGAAATATAGATGGCTAGACATTATCGAGTTTTTAGAAGAATATTCGTAGCGCTCCAAAATGTTTCTTTTAAACGATAGATATTTGTAGTATAAAAAAATTATCATATCTACAGGAAGATAAAAATTTATAACTCGAGAGATTGATAAATATAAACGGTCAAAAAGGCAACCACTTTTTCAAATCAAAGTGTAAAATGAAAGAAATATTTTTGTGATTTTTTTTATTTAAAATTTAAAGCATAAAATTAAAATAGTGAAACTTTGAGAATCCTTTGTATGTTTTGCAACTGATATGAAATTTTAACTCTAATTAATAATTATCTAAAGTATTTGATTTATTATATCTTATCTCATTAATTGCAAGTACATTTTACTAATTATATAGGTCAACCTAAATCGACAATATAACAAGCTAGGGTTTTCCTATAAAAACTAGCAAAATAATTATTGGTGCACTAATTATGAAAATTATAACAGCTGTCACTCAATTATAATTAACATAATTATAGGATAGAAAAAATAATAACAAATCAAAATCAATATATAATTATAGGATAGAAAAAATAATAACAAATCAAAATCAATATATTTTAGTGGAATAAATTTTTACATTAACTCCGGCAGCACTTCGTCTTATGAAATATCTAGAATCGACAATATAACAAGTCATACTGCAGTAAAAGACATTCCATAAAATTAAGCATCATTTCATTATTATTAATATTAACTATGCAACACAATTAAATTACATAAAGAAAGCATGATTGAATTTATGTAAAAATTGACAACATAACAACATTAACAATAATTATTGAAAACAAAAAGATATAATTTATTCCACAAAAATATAAGCATTACCACACAGATATAGAGTCAAAATCTATACCAAAATACTATGCATACAAGATCATCTCTTTGCCTCACCAGACTCTTTACTCTAATTTAGACATTATTTTATTATTTTTACCTAAAAGGGTTATTGCTGAGTCTAACTCAACAAAAAGGAAAAGAAGAAGAAAGAGGGCCAAAGGCCCAAAGTGAGTGTTTCAACTGAGGCAAATGCCTCAGTATTTATAGGAGCTTAAAATCACTATTAGTCATTTGTAATTATTATTTTTTTCTGGTTGAAAGTTGACAAATTCAGATCATATTGATCCTTTTTTCTCCTTTATTTCTTTGCGCTAGGCCTGTCCTCAGAATGCGAGAATTCGTTTATAATTCTCTGCTTCGCGGTGAACGGCAGCACTGAAACAGTGCAATCTAGTCCGTTTATTTCGAGATCCAACGGCTTCTAGATGCGAATGAGAATTGGCCCAGGTGGGACAAGTGGGATCGAGATTGAAGACCGTTAGATTAGTCTTGGTCATCGCATCGGACGGCTAAAAAAGTGGGAGCATGTGGAGACGACCGCACGAGATTGGACACGGCCTGAGATGCTCCTCTGACTTTCGCTGCAGCTTTGTCTGCGTGTGAATTACACGCGCCAATCAGAGAACGCCACGTGGACTGCACTCTGAGATTCGGCTGATGCAAGGGATGACGCAATGACACTCGGACCTCAGTTGGACGGTTGAGATCAATTTCGTAGTGAATCCAACGGCTCTCGTGAAGCCACGTGTCTCCATTAAATTCAAATTCAAATTTTTAATTATTTTTGATGCATTTGATGTCCGATTTTATCCCTTTTTGCACCGTTTTGCTCCGTTTTTCCTCCAAATTTCAAATCTAAAATTCACAAACATACTAAAATTAATTATTTTACAAACATAATATTTACATTAACATTAAAAATATTTATTTTACATTAAAACACACCAAATTAATCAAAAACTTCTAAAATTTTCAATCTTTTTCGGTTTAGCATAGATATGATTTTTATGACTTGAAAATATTTTTAAAAATTACTAAAAATATAGTAGCACATATTTACAAACTTAAAGCACACTATCAAACACATTAAAACTCAAAATAAAATAACCGCACATTATTTTTACGGTTTTAACTATTTATACACTAAACACTTATTTAACACACCGAAACGACTCTAAAAATTACCAAAAATATTATTAAACATAAAAACACACTAAAAACACATTTTTAAACACATTTTCACACTAAAACATAAAAGTACTTATTAACACAAAAATGTTATTAATTAGAGAATTTAATGAGAAATAAAAGCATAAATAAATGATTTAAACCTTGTAAAATATACACTTTTACAGTCTCATCAAACATCTTATAATTTCTTGGCATCGGCAAAATGTTATAAAAGCCAAAAATTTATGTACCTAGACAATGATTTTACCAATAAGTTATGATGACCATAAAAATATTTAACAAAATCGTTCCTAGGATTAACATTCTGAGATGAGTTACTGCCCATTAAGGGACAGATTCTGTCCAGAAACTGACGGTTTCAAAACTGAGACAAATGCTTAAAATTATAGTGGTGCTATATGACATTCTAATGGAGTTCATTCGATCTAGATTTTGTAATGAAAAACTCTTCTTTCATTCTTAAAATGAGCAGAAGCTCTTGTTAACTCATAAAGCCTCCCCCAGGCATGGTAGGCGGGCCTTGTGACGATGCTTGTCCCTGTGAAACCAACTGTGACCTTCCTGGACCTTGAACATAAGCTTGACCAATTCCTGTACCAAACATCTGTTGCTGCGGTGGAATTTGTTGTTGCTGCTGCAATTGCTGTAGCTGCTGCAGTTGAGGAAGCTGCTGCTGCGGTTGTAGCCCTGACAGCTGATTCTGTTGTTGTTGCAGCTGTGGAAGTGGCTGCTGCTGTTGCAATTGCGGTATCTGCTGGTGCTGCGGAAGCTGCTGCTGCTGCTGCGGTTGTAATTGCGACATCTGCTGCTGTTGGAGTTGAGAAAGCTGTTGTTGTTGGAGTTGAGGAAGCTGCTGCTGTTGTTGCAGTTGAGGGAGTTGCTGTTGTTGTTGAAGTTGAGGAAGCTGCTGCTGTTGCGGCGGCTGGGGATGTTGTTGCTGCTGTAGTTGAGGATGTTGCTGCTGTTGCATTTGTTGCTGTTGTTGCTGCTGAGATATTTGCGGCTTAAACACGACCATGTCCTAGTTGCACAATTATCCCTTAGCATAATGGAAGATTCTGACTGAAATACTAGTGCATAAAATGCATAACATTGAAGGACCCTTCAGAATCAAAAGTAACATGTGCACGTTAAAAACCAATATAGCTCGTCGTCAACCAGACGGCAACAAAATACAATGTTTCTTCTTACCTGTAAACTTCGCTGGCTGCTTTTAATATTGAAGGAACCTTGAAAAATCTTATAGTGGATATACTTGAAATCTATGGGCTTGTTTGACCATGATACCTAAAAACACTTTTATTTTCAAAACTCTAAAATCAAAACTAGACGTTTGGGTAATGTTTTTGACCAGAAAAAAATTAAAAACAAAGTTATAAAAGTAGAAAATTTTGAGAACAATGAAAAAAAAAACATCAAGCCTCACCATTCTTTCTCTCGAGATCTCGCCAATTCTACCAATTCACTGAAGGTGCTCCTCTCTCTCTCTCTTCCTTCTTTCTCTTCTTCTCTCCTTTGTGTCTCATCTAATCGTTCATTTGGTTAGGGTTTACTGATTAAATCATCCTGGATTTGGTTGGAGTCCTGAGACTGATACTGTGAATGCTATAATGCTATGAAGGACATGACAAAGTTATGCAAAGGTAAATTTTTATTTCCACAGGAAGCATGTAGTATATGTTGCACCCTTAAAGAAGATTGACATTGAGTCAATTTTCTGTCTTTTAGGCACATCCAAAGGAAAGACAGTTTCGCAAGAAAGAACGTGACCACAACAATTCATTAAAATTTTAATTTTCTAAGTCAATAGCTACCAGCGCATTTCACTGTGCCTCCTAGTTCAGGCTTACATAACAGTGATGACGAGAGAGAGTTAGAAGATGAGTGAACAAACTTTGGTTATTATGCTAACGCCGATAGGAGTGTTCACACTAATAGTACAAGTTATATTAATCCAGCCCATATTATGGATGAAATGGTTAACTGTATTGCAATACGACTGGAACAACTTAAAAAAAAAAAAAAAAACGATTGAGTCGAAAGGCAACGTAGATTACAACAAATGATTGATGCTAGTTTGCATGGACTGAGGCAACTAAACTTAGGATAGGCATCAATTTCGCTGATACTGAGTTGTACAAAAAGACCAAAATTTCAAAGCAAAGTAGGCAAAAAGAGGGATCTGCTGATAAATTCTCTCAATAAGCGTGTGCAGATTATTGAGCAAATTGAAGTGATTGATGATGATACCTAGATGAAGTACTTGAGAAATTCAAGGATTCGGATTGGAGAGAGTTTATTAATATGTCTGTTCTAAGAAAGGGCTTGGTTGGATAGGCTGTAAGCGCATGCTTGTTGAAACATTTATGATTTAGACTCTATCTAGTAGAAAATTTAGATACTGAAAAATGATCAAAAAATGTATATGAATTTTATTCTAAATTTGGATAAAATTCTATTTGGTGAAGATAGAGTGGATTTTATGGAGTGATGGTAACCCCCTTCCACTGAGCAATCTACCTCAAGTGCGTCCACTGTCGGAAGATATTAAAAACAACATAATCTTTTAGTTAGTTATTGAATTAGTTAGGATATTCTAGTAATATTTATTTTCCTATTTATTAGGAGGATCTTGTTAGTGAGTAGTTAGGATTTTCTGGTTAAGAGAAGCAGTAAATCTGACTTCTTTATATAGGGCTTATGTAACTCGTTATTAAATAATAAGAGAGAGTTAATTTTCCTCTAAAACTCACATGGTATCAGAGCCAACTCTGAAAACCTAAACCGAAAAAACTGATGGCAGCCGAAGAAGGAACAGCATCAACGGAGGTCATCCCAAACCCTCTCAGTCAGCCGGGAACCGTCGATACATCGTCCTTTGTCATCACTGGCCATAGATTGAATGGCCAAAACTACCTCGCTTGGTCTCAATCCGTCTTAATCTTCATCTCAGGAAAACGGAAGGATGAGCATCTTACTGGTGAAGCAGTCAGACCAGAGAAAGAAGCTCCAACTTTCCGAGCATGGAAAACTGAGAATAACATGGTGAAATCCTGGCTTCTCAATTCCATGAATAATGAAATTGGAGAAAATTTTCTCCTCTACGAAACAGCCGCTGAAATCTGGGAAGCAGCCAAGGAAGCTTACTCCCACGTTGAAAACAAGTCAGAATTGTTCGAAATAGAGTGCATCCTCCATGATCAACGCCAAGGAGATTTAAATGTCACTCAATATTTTAACATTCTCAACCGTCACTGGCAGCAGTTGGACATGTTTCGACAGCGCAAGTGGAGATGTTCCGAAGATGATCTCTACTACAAGCAAATCGTTGAAGAAGCGCGACTATTCAAATTTCTGATTGGATTAAACAAGAACCTGGATGATGTGCGTGGACGAATCCTATCACAAAGACCTACACCGAACTTGCGAGAAGCATTTGCTGAAGTAAGGCGTGAAGAAAGTCGGAAAAAGATAATGTTGGGCTCTCAAACCTTTACAACAACAACAGATTCATCAGCCCTTGCATCTCGAGGACAACCAGCTAGGAACAACGGAACTCAACATAAGAAAGAAAGGCCTAAGTGTAACCACTGTGGAAAACTCGGTCACACACGAGACACCTGCTGGAATCTTCACGGTAGACCTGAAGGAGGAAGACCACCAAGAAACAGAGAGAGTCAAGGCAACACAGTCACATCAGAGGGAAAATCCGAAGCTCCTGAACCTACCTTGTTCAGTAAGGAACAACTAGAGTTGCTGCAGAAATTGTTTGGGCAACACCAATCTCAATCCTCTGATTTCACAAGTGGAAATGCTTCCCTAGCTCACAAAGGTAAAAACTTTACGGCTTTTAACACTAAGAGTGTAGATCCAAATGTCTGGATTATCGATTCTGGAGCCTCCGATCACATGACGGGTAACCCATCACTACTCTCAACATTTACTCCATGCCGTGCAAACTGGACTGTAAAAATTGCAGATGGTTCGATCTCCAAAGTTGTGGGCACTGGTTCAGTTGTACTCTCAAATTTTCTCACACTAAAATCTGTCCTATTGGTTCCCAATCTTGATTGTAATTTGTTATCAGTAAACAAGCTAACAAAGGATTTGAGGTGTGTTGCTACTTTTGATGAGTATTCGTGTACATTTCAGGACTTGGTTACGGGCAAGATGATTGGCAATGCTGAAGTGAGCTCGGGACTTTACCTCATCAACCCAAGCCGATCCTCCCAAGGACAAATTCAGAGTTCTGGTTGTGTCACTTCATCAAGTTTGTTCCCTTTTCACAGGTCAAGTTTAGGATCAAATAATGATAGTGCTATAATGCTATGGCATTATCGCTTAGGTCATCCAAACTTCATGTACCTTGAAAAATTGTTCGCTTCATTATTCATCAATAAAAGTTCAAAAGATTTTCAGTGTGAAATTTGTCAGTATTGCAAGCATATTCGAAATTCGTATCTACCGCAACCTTACAAAAGTTCACACCCATTTTCTTTAATTCATAGTGATATTTGGGGTCCCTCAAGAATTAAAAACATCACAGGGTCAAAATGGTTCATTAGTTTTATAGATGACCACACTCGGTTAACCTGGGTTTTTCTCATGAAAGAAAAATCAGAAGCAACACAAATATTTAAAAATTTCAACTCCATGATTCAAACTCAGTTCCAAACCAAAATTCAATTTCTAAGGTCAGACAATGCAAGAGAATACTTCAATTCCAATTTGGGGGAATTCCTATTAAGTCAAGGAATAATCCATCAAAGTTCTTGTGTTGAGACTCCCCAACAGAATGGGGTTGCCGAGAGAAAAAACCGTCAACTTCTAGAAGTTGCCCGCTCCCTCATCTTCTCGTCCAATACTCCACATTACTTTTGGGGAGAGGCAGTCTTGACTGCAGCATACCTAATTAATAGAATGCCATCTCGCACTCTAAAATTCCAAACCCCATGCAATACTCTCCTTCAAACCTATCCAACCACTCGGGCCCTCTCAATTTTACCCCTTAAGGTATTTGGATGCACTTGTTTTGTTCATGAACACTCTCCCCACCGTGGTAAATTAGACCCTCGGGCAATCAAATGTGTTTTTCTAGGATATTCTTCACACCACAAGGGATACAAAAGCTATTCTCCTACCACAAAACGGTTCTATAACACCATGGATATCACCTTTTTTGAGGACCAACCTTATTATCCTAAGTCTGATATTCAGGGGGAGAGAGAGAGTGAATACAAACTTTGGCTTTTGGGAAATATTATTGCCACTCCTGCACCTGAGATTCCTGCCGGGAGCCTTGTTCCTCAGCCTGAAGTCCAGCCTTCTACCGAGAACTCATCATCTTCATCTTCCCCACCTTCTTCAGAAGTACAAACACCCATTGAAAACCTGCCTCCTCATATGTCTGTCACCGAACAACCAGAAAACAACACCTTGGGAGGCGAAGCAAGGGAGGATGGGGAAATGGAACAAACTCACCTTCAGCAGGACCAAGAATCAAAACCAAGCTCTATGTCTTCTAACGGTAATTCAGAACCCATTATCAATGATGAATTAGGTTGGCCAATTGCCTTAAGGAAAGGGGTGAGGAAGTGCACTCAACACTCTCTTGGGAATTACATTTCTTATAGCAATTTATCCACTGAGTACCGTGCATTTGTTACCAAACTTGATCACACTCAGATTCCAAAAAATATAAATGAAGCCTTGGAATCATACGAATGGAGAAAAGCAGTCTATGAAGAAATTCGTGCACTCGAGAAAAATGGGACTTGGATTATCACAGATCTCCCTCACGACAAGAAACCAGTAGGCTGCAAATGGATTTTCACAATAAAATTCAAAGAAGATGGGACTATAGACAGATACAAGGCCCGTCTTGTAGCAAAAGGGTACACACAATCCTATGGGATCGACTACCAGGAGACTTTTGCTCCAGTGGCGAAACTTAACACAGTTAGAGTCCTCCTATCGCTTGCTGCTAATCTGGAATGGCCTCTCTTCCAGTTGGATGTCAAAAATGCTTTCTTAAATGGAAACTTGGAAGAAGAAGTGTATATGACTGTTCCCCCCGGTTTTGAAAATAATACCACTAGTGGCAAAGTATGCAAACTTCATAAATCCTTGTATGGGCTCAAACAATCTCCCAGGGCATGGTTTGACAGATTTACCAAGGTAATTAAAGGCCACGGATACTCACAGTGTCAAGCCGACCATACTTTCTTTGTGAAGCAATCTCCTGAAGGTAAATTAGCCATTCTGATTGTATATGTAGATGACATCATCGTGACTGGAGATGATCCTGAAACTATTCTCAAGCTAAAATGCTTACTTGCCAAGGAATTTGAAATTAAAGATCTTGGAAATCTAAGATATTTCCTCGGCATGGAAATAGCTCGTTCCAAGAAGGGAATCTCGGTATCTCAGAGAAAGTATGTTCTAGATCTCTTGAAGGAAACAGGAATGACAGGGTGTAAACCGTCGTCAACACCAATGGATTCCTCTACAAAGTTGGGAGCTAAAACTGACTGCAAACCAGTTGATAAAGAAAGGTACCAAAGACTAGTTGGTAAGCTCATATATCTATCCCACACTCGTCCTGATATTGGATTTGCTGTGAGCGTGGTGAGCCAATATATGAGTAACCCAAATGAAGAACACTTGGAGGCTGTCCACCGAATATTAAGGTACCTCAAGTTCACTCCAGGGCGAGGGTTATTCTTCAAGCGATCTCCTGAACGAAGTGTGGAAATTTATAGTGATGCAGATTGGGCCGGATCAATCACTGATAGAAGATCCACAACCGGGTATTGCTCTTATGTATGGGGAAACTTGGTCACATGGCGGAGCAAGAAGCAATCAGTGGTCTCAAGAAGTAGCGCAGAAGCAGAACTTCGTGCCATGTCTCAAGGTGTTTGCGAAGGGATGTGGCTGAAAAGGATACTAACAGAACTTCATGTTCCAGTTACTGCGCCTATGATTCTGTTCTGTGATAACCAATCCACAATAAACATGGCGAAGAATCCAGTTCATCATGATCGTACTAAGCATGTTGAGATAGATCGCCACTTCATGAAAGAAAACATTGATTCAGGAGTCTTCAAGGTAGTATACACTCCAACAAGTCACCAGATTGCAGATATTCTAACAAAGCCTCTCCAACGACATCTGTTCGAGTCACTCAACTCCAAGCTTGGCATGCTCAACATTTACAGCCCAGCTTGAGGGGGAGTGTCGGAAGATATTAAAAACAGCATAATCTTTTAGTTAGTTATTGAATTAGTTAGGATATTCTAGTAATATTTATTTTCCTATTTATTAGGAGGATCTTGTTAGTGAGTAGTTAGGATTTTCTGGTTAAGAGAAGCAGTAAATCTGACTTCTTTATATAGGGCTTATGTAACTTGTTATTAAATAATAAGAGAGAGTTAATTTTCCTCTAAAACTCACATCCACTACAAGGGCAACCTCTCCCTCCGTCTCAGCACCGGTAAAGGTAAGGCTTTTAAGGATTTTTTTAGTTCTAAGCGAAGCAAAAATAGCTCATATTGCAAGTAAAAAATGTATGAAACAAGCGGTGCTTAACGGGAGTTAAGCACGAACGATAAACTGAAAAGTAGCTTATGGGAGGAGGGGACATTTTCCCTTCCACCTAAGCCAGCCCGCCATTCCTTGAAGAGGAATGGGGATAAGGGCCGTCCTTATATCTACTTTCATCCAAGCATCCGAAATCTAGACATCTTATCTTGACTAAAATGCAGTTGTAATATCTAGTTTGAAGGTTTTTTTTTTTTTTTTTAAGATTTTGACCGACATGGAATTAACATGCTAAATTTGAAATTAATCTTTGCTTACAACGTTCTATAATGATTCCCGGAGATGCACTAATTTGATTTGATTATTGATTTCAAATGATGAGTTTGTTTGTCATTTCAAATTTCATTAGGGCTGTTCAAATGGATGATTTTTCATCAAATTCTTCAAGTAGCGAGTTTAATTACTCTCATTATGTTGATGTTTCTAAGTGAATGATAAAGCACTTCAAACAATACCAAAATTTACAAGTGAAGATTTTATTAAAAAAAAAGTTGATGAGTGGCAATGAGCAGTGAAATATTGATTATAAAATGTCATATATCAACAATTATTAATTACGTCATATGTCAATAATTAACAATCAATTAAAGATTATTTACAAAATTCTGATTGTGTAGTATATTAATCATTAAGTAATTAGTTATCAAATAATTAATAGCTAGTAATTAAAAATAGTTAATAATCAATTAAGAAATTAATTATGCAATTAAAAATAATTAAATATACTAAACTACTAGTTAAAAACAATAATTATATACTATTTTATTAATGAATTACTTCTAATTATTAAACTAATTATTTGTAATGGTGTACTAATATATCACAAACATACTAACTATTGTTTACTAGTTTACAAATTAAATATTAATATACTGACAATTAATAATATAAATAATGTATATATTGTGATATATATATTAATTACTAATTAATTATTTAATACATTAACTAATTGAAAATATTATTTGATTAATAGTTTTCATTAATTAATAATATACTAATATATTTTTAATATATTAAATTTATTAGTGTATTATATTTTTTGGTAATTAATTATTAATTATTTAACACATTAACTAGACGTTACCATTTTTTTTTTGAAAGCACTAAACATTACTAATTGTTTGCATGTACTCAACACGTTTTCAAAAATATAACCAAACACAACTTTACCTTTTTTTTCCTTATGCCCATAACAATCTCAAACCATTGCAATTTCAGAAACAGACTCAACAATATTAAAAAAAAAAAATCTCATTTCCATCTTCTCACCTGAAGCGAAACCATTTTGAAAATGCTCCCAAACGAGCCCAAATTACTATTGTTTTTAGTTTCTAAAATCTATTTTAAAAAAAAAATGCCAAATGGTCCATTTGTCCTCTAAGAACATGCGAGACACATGAGCAAAGTTTTTGTTCACATCTCTGAAAACGCAATTCTGTGAACAGAAAACATAGAACATAGCCAAGCAGGCAAGTGGTTTTCACTTTTCAGTTCACAGAACTCACCCCAGGGAAAAGCATTCCAATCAAGCGGCAAGCTTTGTCAGAAACGGATAGCAGCAGCGTCTGGGATGGTAGTTGGATGACTGCACACTGAAGAAATGAAAAATGACGAATGCATTGTCAGAAAAATTATATGATATAAAAGTAGTCAGAGCTTTCACATAAATACGTAGCAGAAAAAATTTCTAAAATGAAAACAAAAGGGAAAAATCTATTATAAAATGCAATAGAGTCTAGGAAACTTCATTAACATCCAACACTGACCAGTAAATCCCACCCTTACATAGCATAATCTACCTATCAAACTTATAAACAAGCCTAACCGAATACTCTATTATAAGATAATGCATTACTCAGTAGAAACGAAATATTCTATTGCCGCTAGAGACTAGCTCAGGTTGTTGGTTGTGAGAGTGTGTGTGTGTGTCCATCAAGGTTCCGACCCTGAGTTTCATTTCTTTTTAACAGAAAGTGGGAACCATACCATAGGACCCACACTGTAGTTTAATAAAAAAAAAATCACTAAAATTAAAACCTAAAAACTATGAACTCCAAGTTATGATGGTCTAAACTCCAAAGATTTTGTGTTGCTTCCAATGTTAGTGAAGATTTTTTAGAGAAATTGAAGAATATTTTTGTCTTATTCATTCAAACGTATTTACAGAAGTATTAATAGGACTGGTAATCAGAAAATTAGTCCACTAATCTAGGGATACAGCTCAGATACAGCTAACAAACCTCCTACAAATAGACAATCTAAATTCTAGGAAATCAGGTAATCAGCTACCCGAATCCCATATTTGCAGCCTATACAACTCAGCAAATATCAAGAGAAAATTATTCCCTAATTTTCGAGAATCAAATCTCAAAAATTCTACACTCCCCCTCAAGCGAGGTGATAGATATTAGTCATTCCCAGCTTGCAATTCATCTCTTCAAAGGTGGTTCGAGGTAATGCCTTGGTGAGCACATATGCAATTTGATGACGAGTTGGTATATACAGGAGGTCCACAATTTTCCCATCTAGCTTCTCTTTGATAAAATGACAATCAATTTCCACATGTTTGGTACGATCATGATGAACTGGTTTTCTGGCAATTCTTATAGCAACTTGATTGTCGCAATACATGTTGCTAGGTCTAGTGGTTGTGATGCCTAGTTTATTGAGTAGTCTTCTTAACCACATTCCTTCACAAATCCTATGGGCCATTGCTCTAAATTCAGCCTCTGCACTGCTTCGAGCGACTACTGACTGTTTCTTACTTCGCCATGTTACGAGGTTCCCCACACAAATGTACAAAATCCAGTGGTAGACCTGCGATCAACTATAGAGCTTGCCTGGTCAACATCTATAAAGACTTCAATTTTCTTGTTGGGATTCTTACTAAAGTACAATCCTTTTCCTAGTGTCATCTTGAGATACCTAAGTATTCAATAGACCACCTCCATGTGTCTTTAGTGAGACAGTTCATGAATCGACTAACGACACTCACAGAGAAACCAATATCTGGTTTGGTGTGGGATAGGTAGATGAGTTTTCCTACCAGTCTTTGATAGCAGCCTTTGTCCATAGGTGCCTAGTCTTCTTTGATTCCAAGCTTCACTGTTGAGTCCATGAGAGTTTCAGCTGGCTTACACCCCATCATTCCAGTTTCCTTGAGAAGATCGAGGACATATTTCCTCTGAGAGACAAAGATTCCTTTCCTTGTCTATGCCACATCCATTCCTAGGGAATATTTGAGATTTCCTAGGTCTTTGATCTCAAATTTCCTGGCTAGGAGTTCCTTGAGTTTATTCATTTCTGCTATAGAATTGCCTGTCAAAACAATATCATCTACATACACAATTAGGACAACTATTTTTCCAGCAGGAAAATGCTTGATGAAGAGCGTGTGATCTGTTTGGCATTGATTATACCCATATCTCTTCAAGACTTTGGAAAACCTGCCGAACCAGGCATGTGGAGACTGTTTCAGTCCATACAAGGACTTCTTAATTTTGCAGACTTTGTTGGTTGTAGCAAGAGATTCAATCCCAAGAGGAAAGTCCATATAGACTTTTTCTTCAAGATCACCGATGAGGAATGCATTCTTGACATCTAATTGGTAAAGAGGCCAATCCAAGTTAGATGCCAAGGAGAAGAGGACACGAACGGTGTTGAGTTTGCTACAGGTGCAAACGTTTCCTGGTAGTCAATCCCGTATGATTGAGTGAATCCCTTAGCCACGAAGCGAGCCTTGAATCTTTCCACACTTACATCTACTTTGTGTTTGACTATAAAGATCCATTTACACCCAACAGCTCGTTTTCCTGGTGGCAATTCTGAGAGCTCCCAAGTCTTGTTTTTCTCTAATGCACTGATTTCTTCAGGAATGGCTGCCTTCCATTCAGGTATCTGAATGGCTTCATGAACGGAATTGGGAACCTGTATCTGATCAAGATTGCTGATAAAGGCCTTATAACTTGGTGAGACTTTTATAGGAAATAAAGTTGTAGACGAGGTGGTTTGCACAAGATCTTAAACCCTTTCTCAGAGCGATTGGCCAAATCAGATCATCAAAATCCGGTTCAGTAATATGCGGTTCAAAGATTTTACCTTGGGAACCGTCAGGGTGGCCTGTACTCGGGTTGGACTCCTGGACTAGCTCAAGATATGCTCAGTTCTCTATTACCTCTTGAGTTCTTCTCCTCCTAGAATAGACACGAAGATCACTGTTTGGGACAGGGGAATTGTAAGTACCTGTTGGCAGAGGAGTTGAGGGTTCAATGGGATCATTAGCAGCATTCTGCGGTTCATTTTAAGACACAGACTTCTGAGGTCCAGTTTGAGACACAGACTCGCTCTTAGCAAATTGAGGGATAAGGTCTGACACAGAATTGTGGGAATTACTGAACATTCAAATGAAGTGGGTGATTGAGTGGGAACGCTATTCCAAAGCTTGTATTCATTGACTATGTTCTCCCCTTGAATGGCAGATTTGGGATAGTATGGATGTTGTTCAAGGAAGGTGACATCCATCGTATTGTGGAACCGCCTTGTGATAGGAGAGAAACATTTGTATCCTTTCTGGTTTGGTGAATACCCTAACAATATGCATTTGATGGCTCTGGGATCAAGCTTACCTCTATGATGCGCAAGAACATAAGCAGAACATCCAAATACTTTTAAGGGAATGGTAGACACAATTCTGGAATGCGAGTATAACTCAAGGAGGGTACTGACAGGTGTTTTGAAATTTAGAACACGAGAAGGCATCCTATTAATAAGATAGGTAGCTGTAAGTACAGCTTCCCCCTAGAACTGTTTAGGGACATGAGTCATGAACATGAGAGATTTGGCTACCTCGAGAAGATGCCTATTTTTCCTTTTAGCCACCCCGTTTTGTTGAGGCATGTCAACACAAAAGCTTAGGTGAACAATCCCATGACTTGACAAATAATCACTAATGAAGTAACCAAGTGAACAATCTCAGATTTTTCTTTCATAAGAAGTAACCAAGTGATTTGAGTATGATCATCCACAAATGAAATTAACCAACGTGTTCCTGTTATGTTTTTGATTCGAGAAAATCTCCTAATATCAAAGTGAATTAGTGAGAAGGGATGTGATTTTTTATATGGAAGATTGGGATATGAATTTCTGACCTGCTTTGAAAATTGACATGCTTCACATTGAAATTGCTTTGAATTTTTATTTTTGAATAACGTAGGGAAGAGTTTTTCCAAATACATGAAATTGGGAGGACCTAGGCGATAGTGATTTAACATGATCTCACCATCGTTATTCGAACTAAGGCTTGACAAGGCTTTATTTTGACACTAAATTTCTAACACAACTTGGAGGACTTGTCTTTCTGGTGGGTCTTCACTTTTGAGGAGATAAAGTCCCGAGCATTCTCGAGCACTGCCAATCGTCTTCCCTGAATCCAAGTCCTGAAATTCACAAAGGTTATGAACAAATTTTGCCACACAATTTTCATCACGGGTGAGTTCAATGACTGATAAGAGATTACAATCAAGAGTTGGAACAAGGACAGAATTGAGAATAATAGAATCTGAAATTTTGGCTGAACCTATCCCTGTTACTTTGGATACAGACCATCAGCAATTCTAACAATGTGTCCTTGGCAGGTTTTAAGGTTATGAGAAGAGAGGCATCACCCGTCATGTGGTCTGAGCACCTGAATCGACAATCCATGGTTTCTTAATCTGCTTCACATTAAGAGCTTTGAGAATGTGTTACCTGATTAAGCCAATGTTGCAGACAAGGTTGGAGTTGGCAAGGATTGTCTGAACATCTTTTGGAGAAGTTCAATTTGCTCTTTGCTAAAACAGAGTGGTTCGGTTGTGGCTGTGCCGTCAATTGTAGAGGCAACATTTCCATGACTCTCTTTGTTGTTTTGTCGTGGTTTCCAATCCGGTGGCTTGCCATGGATCTTCCAGCAGTTGTCTCTAGTGTGTCTGGGTTTATGGCAACGATCACACCAAGGTCTTCCCTTTCGGGGCCGATTGCCATCAGTTTGAGATTGTTGGAGTCCTCGAACAGCAAGTGTAGACCCTTCTCCGGTTGCTGGAGTGGTAGATGATGAACCCATCATGACTTTCTTACAGCTCTCCTCTCGATAGACTTCGAAGAAGGCTTCGCGGATGCTTGGTAGGGGTTTTGTCCCCAAAATTCTGCCTCACACTTCGTCGAGTTCTTTGTTAAGTCCCAACAAAAATTTGTACACCCGCTTCTTCTCGACGATCTGTTTGTACAAGGCTTCATCTCTAGTACACTTCCACTTAGGTTTCAAAAAGATCTAACCGTTGCCAATATCGTGTGAGAGAATTAAAGTATTGAGTAACCGAGGATTCACCTTGTCAAAGGTCATGAAGGATGCTTTCAGCCTCATACAGTTCGGATGTATTTTCAAAGCTGGAATAGGTTTCTTTGGCAACTTTCCATATCACCTTGGCAGTTCCGTGGAGAAGAAAGTTTTCTCCAATCTCGTTCACCATGGAATTTATCAGCCAAGACGTCACCATGTTATTTTCATATTTCCATGCTTTGAATTTCAGATCATCTTTGCTCGGGGCTGCAACTACACCGGTAAGGAAATCATCCTTCCCTTTTCCGCATACGAATATCATGACGAATTGGGACCACTGAAGATAATTGTGCCTATTTAATTTGTGACCAATAATGGACAGATTGCTACTCTCGGTTTCTCCATTTGAGCCTGTCATGGCTGTTTCAGAATTGGAGGTGACTTCCGACATAGAGCTGGTGGCCATACCGTATTTTGTCATGAGAGGAGGTTGGTCTTAGAATTGCTTTGGCACCATGAACATTTTTGAGAGAAATTGGAGAATATTTTTCTCTTATTCATTCAAACGTATATACAGTAGTATAAATAAGACTAGAAATCAGAAAATTAGTCCACTAATCTAGGGATACAGCTCAGATCTAGCTAACAAACCTCCTACAAATAGACAATCTAAATCCTAGGAAATCAGGTAATCAGCTACCCAAATCCCATATTTGCAGCCTATACAACTTAGCAAATCACAAGGGAAAATTATTCCCTAATTATCAAATCTTAGAAATTCTACAGCTGGGAAAATCCCTCTAATGTAAGTATATGATAATATACTTGAATGCAAACACAAAAAGATCAAGATGCAAACAAAGTGAGATACATTTGACTTCCACTTGGGACAACAAGAAAAGACGGAAAAGCCTCTTGATAAGTTGACAAAATACTTCAGCAATCAAATCTGTCAAGAGAACCAAAATGTGTATTCAAATCATGACAACAATCGCAATGGTTCTCTAATATTTACGGAAAACATATTAGCAAATCAAATACTAAAAACTACTAGGGGAGAGACTTGGGCCAAGCAAATAGTGGCACAATAAACTTTTGCCACTCCAATATTATAGTGGCTCATCTTTCCAAACAAATATAACGCACTAGAAAACTTTTTGGTAGAATGGTCATGCAGAATAGGTTGTGCTACAGGCAAACAAAAATGCTACACTTCACAATGAGCTTGCTTGACAGAAAAGTTAGCCACAGAAAGATTGCAAGGCCTTACTAGTTTGCTCGAGTCTTGAACTTCTTAAGTCCATGTATGTAAGAGGGAACTCCCAACTTTCAAAGATACGTGAAAATGAAATTGATAGGCCGCCATGTATCAACAAAAGAAAGAAACTAACTTACAAGCTTCTTTTCCTGCAACTGACCAAGAAACCCATGTTGATTCATTGCCCGAAAAACTAGAAAATCTGCCTTTCCAACGTATTGCCTGAGGTCAAATACAATTAAATTAACAAAGGTCAGACTAGTGCTAGGAAAATATCTATAAAAATAGACAAGATGGAAAATTTTGCGGGGAAGAATTACTTGTTATTCATGTGGTCTTGAGATATAAGCCTAACAATTTGCATCGTCAGTGGCCAATTTGCTGCAAGTCTGAGATATGTGGGGAAGACACATGCCAATAAATAATAGACGAATTCTGAGAGTGTATTAACCACAAGGAAATCCAAAAGAATAAAACAGGGAACATCTAAAGAACATTGTGTTTCTTATTGCGCATTGGAAAGTTGATAAAGTGTCAAGTTTATAGACCATCCATAATAATAATTATGCAGAGACAACTGAGAAATGTAATTCTCGTCTGGGAATTGTACAACTAATTCGCCAGTTTGAACTTCAGTTTCAGCGGTTTGATTTTTAAATTACATTTTAATTTAACATTTTTATTTTCTTTCAAATGGTGACAAATTTCCTGAAGCTCTTTTCTTTTGTTTTCCTTTATTATTATTTTTTTTCACTTTTAACTTTGGGAACTGTTAAACAATTTGATGGACTTACGTCTCAGAAGCTGTAGCATTCCTGTAACCCTGACAAAAAGATAGCAAACATCAGTTTATACCTTGATATGACATAGAGGATACAACATGGTTATTATGTAAAAGGGAGACTGAAGAAGCGCAGAATTTGGTAAGAATAAAACATCGTATAGGCTACTAACGTAAACAACAAATACTTGTAATTCTATATAAAAATAACATGTTTGGAAATACAAGAAGAGCAGAATCCTAGTAAATACACAAGGGCAGAACCAAAATACAAAGGAAAACAGAACCCTAGAACAAACTTAAAAAGAAGTAGCTATACACACGCACACACACGCGCGCGCACATATAAAGTTATATCAGGTAATAAACATACTTCAAGTCTGGTGATAAATACAGGTTGCCCTTGTCTCTGCCCTGATAAATTTCCCTGCATATGTGTGATGATTCAATTATAAGCAATTATTCTTGTAAATAGACTTGTAAGCAATCAAACTAGATCCGGCAACTAATAGCTTCTTTCCAAAAAGAAGGACCCTTACAACAGTACGACCTCTTTTCATTAATTACATGTTTACTGTAATCCAGCGCAGAAAAAACAGACTTTCTACCTCACAAATAAAGCTGATGTCCAAGGGAAAGAAGGAATTTTAGGAATATAGGCTTATTTCCAAAGATGTCCATTCCTGTCCAGTTATGAGAGAAAAAGATCACGAAGAAAAAGATGTCAATTTATACAGCTAACATACATCTCCATAAAATTCCTTTAAGAAATTAACTAGAAACAATTTTAGGTTGCATTAATCAATTTTCCACTTAAGGGAGAAATAAAGTAAACAAGAGGCAGGGAGACCGAAGGTTTAACAGGATTCAATTAAAATGAACTTGAAAAGGCAAACATAAGAATACCATATTTGACACCGATAATGAGAGAGACATTGTATGATAACAAAATCACGAAACTTTGAACAATGTAACCAGCTATAAGGGCATCCATCTCCAATATCTTCCACATATATAGGAGACTTACCTGCCAGACTTTCACATATTTGGATTGTTGTGGAATAGGAGCACTTGAAGCCTGTTGTGACATCGGAACACTAGTCGCTGAGTTGTTGTTTACACCAAGTGGCTGCATCCCTGACTGTGCCTGTTGAGACATTCCCGGAGTAGGTATCATTGTGCCAGTTCCAGAAGAGACAACAGATTGACCATGACCGCTCATCATGCTTTGATTCATGCCCATTCCAGTTTGTACCATTTGTGCACCTGAGATATTTCCTTGGCTCGTGGCAGGTACAGACTGACCCACACTAACACCTGCTAGGAGATTACCCATCGGTTGAGAGACCCCAATGTTTAAATTTCCAGACACATTTGAAGTAGCTGCACTGAACGTAGCAAGACCCGAGGTTTGTGTAACCTGTGTGAGAGGCCCAGACCCAGGTACTGATGTCATCACCGGTTGACCAGATGGCAATATGTTTTGGGCAGGTGTCGAAGATGCCATTCCACTAGATATCATGTTTGACACGTGCATTCCAATAGGAGTTTGACCCATAGGTAAGGCTGCAGAATTCATGACTTGACGTGCTTGCGACAGATTGTTCAAGATGTTCACATTTGCAGGAGCAGGTCCAACAGGACGCAGTGGTTGTGATATATTACTCACTATAGGTTTCAGATCTAGGCCATTCTCATTGTTTGAGATCATGTCTTGAGAAACAGAAGATGGTAAGGAAGTCAGCAATGGGACTCCTTGTGAAGTGGCACGAGGAACAGATGGAATGTAAGGAAAAGCGGGTCCAGAAACCATTGAACTTACAGTACTTGGTTCCTGAAGATAAATTTATAAGATTACAACCATTCAGATACCATAAAGCAACAAAATTGTAATGGAACACAATCATCATTTCCTTAGAGTGGAGCAAGAAATCAACAGAAGAATAAATTAATCTTACCACTTTTATAGTAGCAGGAGGCATGTTTCCAACAGAAATTGGTTGCCGGTTCGGAACAGATCCGTTCACTATGAATAAGAAAATTGATGTTAGTCTTCCTCTTCCGTGAAGCAGGATAATGAGTAATAATTAGTTACTAGCATCAATAATGCCCACTCAATTATGACTGTAGTTCGTAAACACAGGTAAAGATCCAGTCATTTTCATTTATAATACATACTGATCCAATTCAGCTAAATAATAATAATATAGTGATGACAACAACAACAACTATGTTTATAAATTGATGTTAACAGTTTTCAATGACAATATCTCTCAGAAGTTACCTTCTTTTTTCATTTTCTAATACATGTTCATTTACATCGAGAAATCAATTGAAGTGCAAACAAAAGATATTAAAGCACTAATGAACTAAAAGACAACATTATATGGAATCCTTTATTGAAGTTGAATTGTCAGAAAGCATAATGTTTTCAAATATATTGACAAGTGGCATACTCAAACTAATTGCATCTGCAACTGGGTAAAAGCTTATCCATATAGAGAAACTAAAAGTGCAGAATAACATATTTAAGGATTGATAAAACAACAATTGGAAAAATTCAAAGCTTGCAAGTTAGTTGATATTCGTGCTTATAAATCAGTGGCAGGCGATAAAAGGAAAAGGAGCCTAAAAGAAAAGAAATAAGCCGATTGCAATTTATGACGCATTAACACAAACCATACTGGAAAAAAAAAGGATCACCAAATTGACAACAACACATAACCTGACGGCATAGAAGTTGGAGGTGGCCCAGTAACAGAAGCAACAGAAGCCATGTCCCTTTTTACAAGACTCTGATTAGATGGCAAACTTGGAACTCCAGCACGACTAAAAGCTGCACGAGCCTCAAAAAAATTCTCAGACAGTAGAACAAGAAAATAAGGGTTTTTTGTATTATCTATAGGTGGATCATTTGCTCGAGGATTGCGCTTTCCCTGTATTTAAAAGTGAAAATTCGGGGGGAAGTTAATTTGAAGATTATCATTCCATCCACATTGACATCAAAATGCACAAAAGGCTAACATGTCTAAGTAATAATTTAAGCCATTTATTTTGGAGTCTTGAGTCACATTAAAAGGGGAAAAATGTTGGAAAGGAATCAACAGATTGAGAGGTGATTGAGAAGTTAAACATGCCACATCCACAATTTGGAAAGCTTTAAAGAAAAGAAAGATAAAGAGTGAAGAATTCAATTGATGTATGGGATGTTACCGCATTGTATATTGCTCGAAGCTTAGGAAGCTGCTTTGGAGAAATGACTGACAGAGAAACAAAGCACTGCAGCAAAAATTAAAAACTCAACGATTGTGATGCACAAACCCCATTGGGGCAAAAGAACACTAGCAGACTAGCAAAAATAACTAAATTACCTGAGCATATGACTTAGCGATGGTCTCAGCGTCAGATAGACGGTTTTCTGTTTGGCCATCAATACTTTCACTCTGGTCCAAGTTTTGCACTTGTGGTCGAAAGACTGGAGTGGACAGGGGGTGAGGGTTACTCGCAGAAATAAGAATACAATGCCTTTGACAATCCACATTTTGTTGACTCTGATTTCCATTTTGCACAGGGGGAAACATCTAAGAAATTCAAGAGAAAAGGAAACTTCATTAAAGGCTGGAAAAATTACACAAATAAAAGTCAAAATATCAAAACCAAGAAAAACAAGTCAAAGAGAAATATGACACACCATTAGGGCTTCAGAAAGTCCTTCCGCAATTGCAGCATCATTAAATCCGCCACTGGAAAAAGGAATGGCTGAAAGCCACTGTAAATAGTTATCAATGTCTCTGGTCCAGCCACTCCGCTGCACTAGGCAACCTGCAAATTGGAACATAAAAATAGAGTCATATTATTCTCTACCAGTTTGTTGCATTTATTAGATAGCAATTACTAGAACTTTCTCCATGACAGCTAAATATTCTATTAACGGATTCAATTCAGAGTTTAAAAATTTAGAAAAGCCACAGATGAACTGGAAATTTCACGGAATTGATGTACAAAATCTAACCTCCAACTAGTGACTACAATATTACTAATCGGCAGCTATCCAACCCAATATTACTATCAACTCCCTTAACTTACTCATAACAGAATTCCATCAAGTACACAGCACAAAATTTGTAGTTATTCTATGAAGTGAAATTCACATACAATAAATTCAAGTATGAAGGAAAATTTTCTAAGTTGGTTTTTTAGACTCAGAATGACTTCCATTGAAAATCCTGACCCTGCAACAGAGCCCAGGAGTGCAAGAAGCAGAAGAGAATCATGCTTTATTCCTCAAAAACGTTCATGTGATGTTAAAATGCAATAAAATAATAATAGCAAATACAATTTATTGGCACAATAGGAAGGTGACGAAAATGCATACCGCAATAGGATCCATGAGTGTTGAACGTGACCAGGGCGAGCTCAACATTAGAGATGGATGTCTTCTGTGTTTGAGAAATAAAACCAATAAAAATCAATAGGAAACTCAAAGAACAGAAGGCATTCTTAATTAGAAGCTACATATTTTGTACCATTTGCCAATTAAATCTCAAACAAAGTTGGTACTACCAACAGACATCAGAAGTTCCCACATGAATGAATGCTCACATTTAAATCTAAATCATAGATACTAAAGAAACATAAATGCTTTAGTATAATCATATTCCTGATTGAGGTGAGTCATGATAGAGATTCAAGGTCATTTAGAGCTGGTATATTAAGAAAAACTTCTGTTTTTATTCCTTAATCCTTCCGTCTTACCCTAGTTGCCTAAATAGAAAAGGCAAAAACCTTTTTTTTAATGGAAAAACTAAGCCATTTAAAGACGCAGGTTTTTTTTTTTGGAGGGGTAATCCATATAAAGGTGCAGTTACCACCTAGTAAATATCTCTCAAATGTAAAAATTAGCAACGTGGTCGCACTACAAAACCTTGCAGCGGTCAGTCAACATACTAAAAGTGAATATGATAGACACAACAGGGAAATTGATGTTTAAACAAATGACAGTTTCTGTATCGTGGCTTAGAATACTAACACAATTTTTTTTTGGTGAAATTAAAATCCAAATGTCAAAAAAAAAAAAAGAAACAAGAACAACGACTACATGTCGTTCAACCTATGGTGCTCTCTCTCTCTCTCTCTGCCACGAGATCACATAAGAGATAACCGCCAGCCAATAATCACATAAGAGATAACCGCCAGCATTTGTTGGCCTACAATTCCGCTTAAGTGGCAAACATGGATTAGAAATTCCCAACTCATGATATAGTTTGAAGTGGTGGAATATAGAATAAAGGCCATGTTTGGAATGGCTTAAAATAAGTTGCATCTGGCTTATTCAATCTAGACAGGCCCTTCAAAGGAAATTTAATATAATAATAATAATAATAATAATAATTTGAAAAAAAACAAAAAAAAACGCTGACCGGCCCAACCAACTCATTCCCATAGAAACACCTGCATGTAAATCAGTTTTCGCATATTAGGATAGATACGATGTCAACTAAACTCAAATAAAGAAACAAGAGCTTGGTTTTCATATACATAATCCTTTTTTATAACTTCATTCATTACTTGTAACATGTTCCCTTGGTCAATAGCCTGTAATATGTACAGAACTCATTTTGCTTGCCAAACTAAGCAGCGAGGTGTAAAGAAACATATACAAAAAGGGAAACAAAGAGTAAATAAACTTCTTTATGTGACTAAAAGTTCCTTGAAAAGTAGAGAACAAATCAACGATACAGTCCAAGATTATTTAGCATGGAAAACTAGTATTAATTGCGGAATGGAACTTATATTAAATTCCAATGGAGTTATCTCTAAGGATCATTCAACTTCTCATGAAGGTCATATAATTGCTTACTTGATTATGTTCCATAATAGATTATAAAGTCACGCAAACAATATAGTCGGAAGTTTAGTAGCTATCATATGACAATGCTCTTCACAAACAATAAGTTTCTACATGCGTCAATAAAACCCTATGTTAACCTCAACAAACCACCCCCCCCCCCCCCCCCCCCCAAACCCCCCCAACCAAAAAAAAAAAAAAAAAACCATGGAAAACACAGTTTCCTTAGAATGTTGACGACACTGAGAACAGTGCAATACTACAATTTTCTAAGCATAAAAACTTACAAGGCCATAAAAAAAATTTAAAAAAAAAAACCCTTGAAAATGAGGAAAAGATGGGAAAAATACTAAAAATGGATGTTTCTAATGTATGACCAACAGGGTAAGCACAATGCGATTTAGGAAACTCAACATGCAAGTATTAGAAAAATGGATGGGTCTAATGTATGAGCAGAAAGTTGAGCAAATTGTGGCTTAGAAAACTTGACATACACTGAGGTTTTTAGTTCATCTTTTTACACTCAGAGGCAAATCCCTAGGGGATGTTTCTGTAGTAATATTTCATATCTCCATCATTATTTGTAATGCTAACCTATACATCCTTGCAACTAAACATTCACAACATTATATCCTTATTTCTTGTCAAACACAAACACATACATGAATTCATAATGAAAGAACACCAAAGAAGAAAAGTAAGCAAACTGAAAAGAGAAAACTCAAGTTAGAAACCTTGAACGAGAATTGCCCCTTTCCATTGACTTATTATGCCAATAGAGCATCAAGCACGAAACCTAGCTAAGTTACCATGTTAAAAGTTAAACTTCTCAAAGATGTCAGTTACGTATCAGGATTCTAAGATAGCTACAATGCCATGCAAAAACCTCCGTCCTATATGAATTAAAGAAAGTCATTTGAACCTCGTATTAAAATTCATAAGCCCATAGTTAGAGACTGACTAACTCAAATGATGCAGCAATAGAACATGATTGTAGTTCCAAAACAATGGTCAAGTTTTATCATCACCAAAGAAAATGTGGCATGCCTGTCCGATTAAAGATGGGTACTCATGTTGTACTATGTAGGTCCAACTAATACCAATTACAATTTTTGCTCCTACAGCAGTAAATATCTTTTTTCCTTTCAAGTATAGCCAACAGTTATTTGAATTTTATACCAGGCGCATAACATGTGTAAGGAAGTTGTTTCAAAAGCGTGAATTTTATAGGTATAATCTTGATTCCCATAGCTAGTCAACGGAAAACAGAACCCGGCTATTCGCCAATGTGCCTTCTAGCTCCTAACAAATGGCACTTACCAAACTACGGGGGTTGAAATTTCGATAAATGCTGTTCAACATCACTGAAGTAGTCCATACACGCTGCACACACCTTACTGATTATTCCCAACGACTAATGCCACGCCAACAATTATAAAAGCAATTTCAATCCATCTTTGAAACTATATCAAACTCCAATAAAACGTGAACCGAAAACAAAAAACTTCTAACGTGAATCAAACTCCAATAAAACTCCACTTTATTGGTTATATACAAAATTAGGGCTTTGAAAAATGGAGATTGCACTTCGAAAGAAACTTCTAACGCTCATTATATACGAAACAAATTAAAAAAAAAAATAGATTAAAACTCTATTTAAAAAAAAAGAAAAGAAAAAAAATCCTCCCTTAAAAAAAAATCCAAAACCAAAAGCAGCATCTTTGAATCGAAAACAAAAAGAGAATAAACAAAACATAAAAAATACACAGAAAATACTCAAAATCAAATAGAATTCCGAAGCCAAGAAACACATCTCAGAACAAATTAACAAAAACCAGCCCCTTTTTCACTCAATAACAACGTCAAAAATCCTGACTTCACAATTCTCGTTTCTTCTCAGAGCAACCAAACAGAAAGCAATACATAGATATATATGTATAATACAGAGCAAGCTGAATTAAACACAGAAGAAGAAATAAATGCAGAGAAATTGAGAGAGAAAAAAAACAAAACAAAAAAAGCATGTAAGCCTGGAGAAGAGGCGAGGAATACTAAACCTGACGATCTTCTCAAGGTAATCGGAGAGAACGGTGGGCCAGTAGGGTCCCATGGCGGCAGTGCCTTCGACGGCGACGATCAGCTGTTTCTCCGCCATTGGAATTGGAATTCCGGCGAATCAGCAGAGAGGAGAGAAGGGAAGAAGGAGAAGAGGAGGGAAGAATTAGAAAATAGTTGACAGCTTAGGGAGTTGAGAGCAAACTGTGGGGTCCACACTCCAGGGGGGAGAGAAAGGGGTTGGGATTCTGGTTGGAGTTCCGGTCTCGAAACCGAACCTCGGAGACGGAGACATAATCTCCGGTTTTATCTTCCAGAAAAACGTCTGTAAACGGTAAGTTTTGTTGTTGCGATCAGATTGGTCCTCTTTTTTCTTTATATTTTTCTTTTTTAGTTTTATTTTTTTTCTCCTCTCCCATTTTTTTTCTTTATTTATTTTTTCTTTTTTAGATAAAAATGATAAAAGAAAAAAACTTTTTTCAACCCCTTTGGCTCTAGCCCAGGCCCCTCGTCTGAGGTGGGTCCTGGGCCCATAGGACCCACCTTATATGAGAGGCCCTGGTCCTAACCTAACGGGACTATATGTAACAACCCAAAAAGAAAAATTGATTTTCGATTCTTTTGTGTGTGTTTACAGCGTACATAATTACCAATGAGCATCTTTTATTCGTTGGATTCAGTGATGAAAATATCAATGCTTGGATACTTTAATTTTACAAAAGTTTTAAAAAAATCAACATTTGATGAAAATTTTATCAAAAATTACGAAAATTTATATTGAATATAACTTTAGTGATTTAGAATATAATAAATATTATAAATAAACATAAATTAATATATTTACATGAAAATCCTCATGTAAAATATTGAAAATTTATATTGAATATAATTATAATACTTTAGGGACATAAATAAACATGATTTACATAAATAAAAAAAATCTACATGTAAGATTTGTCAATGTCAAAAAGTGTGAGGCTCAAACATGATTGAGATTTCATCTTCATTCAAACAATAATGATGTCATAACATGTTACTTGAATAGTGTTAAATATAATTATGAATATGTCACCTATAGTTTACACTTATTGTAGAGTAACTTACAAGAAAAACACTTAACGATTTCGAGTATAAAAATTGTTAAATAATTAAAAGAAAAACCACAAAAAAAAAAATTAATGCTGCCCATGTAATCAAAATTTTGCCGAAATTTTTCCAACCTCAATCATACTTTTGCATAAATAAGACTATAGTTTTTTGATATAGATATTTGAACCGAAATTTATTAGGATTTTCCCAATGACGAAAGCGATTTTTTTTATGAAAAGATATTTTGGGAACTTAAAAAAAAAAGAATTTTCGTCGAATTTCCTCAATCATACTTTTGCATAAATAAGACTATAGTTTTTTGATATAGATATTTGAACCGAAATTTATTAGGATTTTCCCAATGACGAAAGCGATTTTTTTTATGAAAACATATTTTGCGAACTTAAAAAAAAAAAAAAGAATTTTCATCGAATTTTCGTTCTCAGTGGGATCGAAAGATATTAGCGTATTAATTTCGACACATTCCTTTTATGTTACAAGCTTAAAGAAGAAAAAAAATCATGCCAAAATGGAATTCTTTTTCTACTCCATCTTTTAATTAGTGCATCAAGATTTTTTAACATCACAAAACAACAATTAGAATTCTTTTTCTACTCCATCTTTTAATTTGTGCATCAAGATTTTTTAACATCACAAAACAACAATTATACTTTTTTTTTAGGAGAAAGAGCACAATAACATATTTAAGCTAAAGTGAATAATATCATATAGTTTCAAAATGTATAATATATAGCATATCCTGAGAGATTGAGTAATGTCTCATGAAAAATTGAGAACAAAAACCCCAAAATACCCCTACATGTTTATGTTGTATATCTCTCATCATCCTCCCTTGCCAGCACTATTGTCGGTCGTGTAAATACAATATTTACTAAGAAATACCGTCTTTACCGTGTAAATATAAAAATTCACTGGCGACTTCATCCGACGTTTTGTGATCGAGAAATACAATAATTATCTACAAATACCGTATTTATCATGCAAATACAAAAATTCACTGGTAACTTCGCCGGACCTCCTAGGCTGGGAAATGCAGTATTTTACTTGAAATACAGTATTACCGTATATATACAAAAATTCACCAGTGACTTCGTCTAACTACTAAAGGCAGGGAAATATAATATTTATTGGGAAATATTGTATTTACTGTGTAAATACAAAAATTCATCAACGACTTCCCTGGACCATCAGAGACTAGGAAATACAATATTTACTAGGAAACTCGTATTTATCGAGTAAATATAAAAATTCATTAACGACTTCGCTGGGTCGACGGCGACCGAAAAATACAATATTACTCTAGAAATACCATATTACTATGTAAAAACAAAAATTCACCAACGACTTCATCGGACCGCCATCATGGGGACATAAGGTATTACTCTGGTAATATTGTATTACCATGTAAATACAAAAATTCACCGTGACTTTGTTGGATCACCAGCTGTCGTGAAATATAGTATCAACTTGATATTACTATATTACCGTGTAAATACAAAAATTTACTAGCGACTTCATCGGGCCGTTGACTGCATGGAAATATAATATTACACTAGTAATACTGTATTACCATTTAAATATAAAAATTCACTAATGACTTTGGTGAATTGTTGGTAGCTAGTAATATTAATATTGTATTACCATATAAATACACAAATTTACTAATGACTTTGGTGGACAGTTGGCAGTTAGAAAATATAGTATTACTTTGATAGTACTGTATTACTGTGTAAATATAAAATTCACTGATGACTTTGACGGACCATCGGTAGCCGAAAAATACAGTATTTGTTGGAATAAAATACAAAAATTAGAGAAAGAAACAGATCGTTGACAAACAAAAATTTTCTAAAAACTTTATTTATCGGGAATAGCTATATTATTTTAATTAATAATAGAAATCTTTGCAAATTTTTACCAACCTTTTAAAGACCTATGAGGTATCCTAGCTTTCCTCTTTGACACAATGGTCTTCTAAGTTAGGCCTCCACACCAAAAGAAGGACGAGTGGGCATCAAACTACAAGAATGAATTAACCTCACATTTTTTTTGGATCTGCTATATACGAAATACATGAGATAGTAGACCTTTTTTTTAAAGAAAAACTCTCAATTTTTCTCTCTCAGTATTCTATAAAAGTTACGTGAAAGATTGATTAATTGGTGAGATAACTGTTATCTCATCAATCCTTTTATATCTGAATAGTTAGTTATTATTAATTAATTTTAATTTTTATTAAATTTGAAACAACCATGTTAATAGATATATAGAGAAGGGATTCCCTATTTCCCTTTTTTCCTTTTTTTTTATTTAAATACGAATCACTAATTCTTATTAATATATATATATAGATATATACACGTATGTTTACGTGTACCTTTTTTTCTCCTTTCCCTTTTTTTTTTAAGAAACATAAAGAACACTTACGTTCATATATATATATATATATATATATATATATATATATACACACATATATATATATATAATAAAATCTTATATAAGATTTGGTTCAAAACCATATACATATATATCTAAATTCAAAAAATAAATCATATTTATTTAAAATTAGATTTTTAAATTAATCAATTAATTATTTAATTTTATGTCTAAATAGAAACAGACAAAAGGTGGTCCCACTACATATGTGTCACATACAAAATTAAAATTATATTCAAATAATCTTATTATTTAAATATTATTAATTAATTAATTTAAAAACCCATATTTAAATAATCTCATTAGTTAAATATAATCAACTAATGCTCAGTTAAATGTGACAACATTTATCATATTATATTATGTGTTACAAGGAAATATTTTTTGTATCACATTAATATCTTAAGTGTGAAATAATTAATTCGGGGTTCAATGATTTCAAATTAAATATGTATAATTTATTCTATACATTAAATCCAATACAATGTTATAAATGTGGCATTGGGGACTTATGAACCTATAACTCAAACTCCAATAAATTTGACAATTAATTAAACTTTTTAATTAATGTGCCAAATTTATTAGTTTCAGTGTTGTTCTACTAAAAACCTAAAACTGAACTCTTGATATTATAATGACAATTACTCAAAGAAAATTAGCAAGTAATCCATTTATATAATAATTACATATAAGTCAGTCATCCATTAATAGTTCATAATAAGAGCTAGGTTCAATTTCTGTTAACCTCTCTTATTATATCTTTATCCTTGAGTTTTAATAATTAGCTAATAAATAGTTAATTCATAATCTTATTATGAATGAGCGCTCTACTGTTCAAACTTTGAATCATCACTTAAGAGAACTATTTTTTTAATTTCCATAAGAAAGGAATGGATTTCATATCTGTATAATATTATTCTCAGTCATTTATTACATTATGTTTTCAAGATGCGAAGTTATGATCTGTATTTATACAAATCTTACCATATAAGTCCAAAAACATAATGTCATCAACGAGAGTTTGATAAATACTTCGGATTAAGACTGTTAAATATATGATCATCATAGTGATAAATTTGAATACTCTATTTGTAACGGATGATTATTAGAAATTCATAATTTATCTGGTCTAGTCCCATATAATCTCATTATATAAATTATCTCAATCCAATGTCTCTATATTAATAGCCCGAATAAAACTATTTCATTATAAATAAGATTGAACCGTACTTGTAATATTTAAATAAAGATCCCAAACTTTAATTAATTATTACGGACTATTTATATTATTATTTATAAATTTTATCCCTAAGCATATAACACTTGTATGCTAAATTTATAGTCACATAAATAATCATGGAATTTTCTTGATTTTATAAAAGTATTCATAATACATATAAGCAACCAAAATAATTATAAATGTCACTTTATTTATTTATTAATAATATATACAATGTCATAGCTTATAAGGCATCAAACTCGACAATATTAACGTAATAATACTAAATTACTGTATTAATCTAAACAAAATGATTCGAAGCAACACACATAACAAAAACAAAAACAGAAACAACAACAACAATAACAATAACAAATTAAGAAAAAAAATCAAGCCAATCACTATTCTCTACTGAATTAACATAGTGAACCTATCTCACAAAAATCAACTAAAAATTTTTGGGAAAAAAATTGAAACAAAAAACCATGAATCAACATTGTTGGAACTGATATGACCGTTGTCATCTCCGTCAACATGATTGAACCATGTCCGTTGACCAGCACCGATCTGCTTCTGATCCGAAGCCTACATGGCTGTGGAGGCTTTGAACATAGTGCAAGGCGCGAGTCTGGTTCTGGTTCTCTAATCTTTGCGACATTTGGCTTTGGAGATCCAAGTTTGTAGCCATAGCTGATTGAGCAAGGGAGAGCACTTAATAGCAATGGCGTCAACTTCTACATCACCTAGATCGCCACAGAGAAGTGACGGCAACGGCAAACAGAGCCGATGGTGTCAAAATCGGATGGGCCAACGACAACAAAGACCGCTACAGCTTCATCTTCGCAAGGCCTAGGTTTTGATGGCATCGTCTTCTGACAGATCTTCCTTTGTTATTGGTTGCAATTTGTCGCTAGAGACAGAGAAGACAAAGCTTTTGACTGATCTCCTTTCATCGACCATCACGATCTGACGATCTTCCTTTGCCGGCACTTAAGATGGTAGATCTGACAAAGATAAGGCCATTTCCATTTAATGAAGGAGGAGAAAGAAGAAAAAGTAGAGACACATACGTGAGAGAGAGAGTTCGAGACATCTGAAAGAAAATGTAAAATACAACAGAACTAATTGTTAGGGCCAATTTTTGAGTTTCAAATTTTCTCAAGATACTGATTTAGTTGAAAATGATATTTATTTCACTTTTGTAAAATCCCTGACATTATTTACTATATACCTAATAGATCCTGCTATTTAGTATAATTTTTCTCTTTTTTTTTTGTTTTTTGAAAGAACAAAATCTTTTAAAACGAGCGTTGTCAAATGACAAATAAAATTAACTATGTGCTTGGGAGTATTGTTTAAACCAATAAGTTAAATATATTGTATCATGTGAGAACTTGATATTATAATATAGTTTTGTTTAACATTACAACATTTGAGAGTTTTACACTGTAACAAACAAAAGTTTTGGTTGAAACTGATTTTGTTAAACAAACTTTATAAATAAATTCCTATACGGTATTTGAGAAGTGAGTTGAAACTAAAAGTTAAAACTAAAAATATTATAGATATGAGAGCTTTACACTATTTGAATTAAAATTGATAAGTTAAAAGGGAGTTTATTGAACATTGTTATTAAAGGACAGTTTCATAGTATTTTTGTGATGATAGAAGTAATTTGTTTTTAAGGGAAAATTAGATGTAATTATTTTTTTTTAAGGAAAGATGTAACTCACATTATGTAGGCATTTGGTAACTTTTACTTTTGATACTTCAGTAGAATTAGGATCCGTTTGGTAAATGGATTCGAATTAATTGATTTATAATTTGAGTTAGTGTGATTTGAATTAGGAATTGAGTTAGTGATTTAAATTGTTATCTGAATTGACATTTGAATGTGCATTTAAGTTTTAATCTGAGTATGGAATAAAATTGAAATTTGTGTTTGGAGAAGTAGTGAAAATAGTTTTTAATTTATCAACAAATTTAATAAAATCTTAATGTTAATGATCTTAAAAAATATGCAATATGGATCTTAATTTATTCCTCTCTTCACTAGAAACATAATAAAAAAAGAATCATCTCAATCGGATATCAAATGAAGAAGTTATGATTTTTTTCCCTCAAATATAGGAGAGAGAATTTTAGTTTTTACTATAGTAGAGATATCCGAGTATAAAAAATTTAGGGGGAGTCAGAACCCTAAAAACTTAGGGTTCGTTTGGTAAGTAGATTCGAATCAGTGATTTAATTTGAGTTAGTGTGATTTGAATTAAGATTTGAGTTAGTGATTTGAATTGTAATCCGAATTGACATTTGGATGTGCGTTTAAGTTTTAATTTGAGTATGGAATAAAATTAAAAATTGTGTTTGGAAAAGTTGTAAAAATAGTTTTTAATTTATTAACAAATCTAATAAAATCTTAATGTTAAGGATCCAAAAAAAATGCAATATGGATCTTAATTTATTCCTCTATTCACTAAGAACATAATGAAAAAAGAATCATCTCAATTAGATATTAAATGAAGAAGTTATAATTTTTTTCTCTGAAATATAGGAGATAGAATTTTAGTTTTTACTGCAGCAAAAATAAAAATTTTAGGAGAGAGTCAGAACTCCAAAAACTTAAAACTTGATATTCAAATGATTCGGATTTTGAAGGAAACAAATAAGTATCCAAAGGATTCTGAATACTCAAATCCATGTTTGAATTCATTGAGTACAAAAAGTACTCAAACCAAACGGGGCCTTAGATTCTTGATACTCAAAGTATTCAAATTTTTGGGGAAACAAATACGTATCTAAAGGATTTTTGATACTCAAATTTAAATTTGAATTTATTAAGTACAAATAGTACTCAAAATAAAAGGCCCCTTAAGTTCCCTAATAAACGGTAAGTTTTGTTGTTCCTTTCAGATTGGTCCTCTTTTTCTTTTTCTTTTTTTTCCTTTTTCTTTTTTTAAGTTATATTTCTTTTTCTCCTCTCTCACTTGTTTTCTTTATTTCTTTTTTCTTTTTTATTTTTTTTAAATAATATTTTTCTATTTTTTTTTGTGTGTTTACCATGTACATAATTACTCAGGACTCATAAGCATATTTTATTCATGAGATTGAATGATAAAAATATTCGTAAAAATACACGTATTTTGATTTTGTGAAAATTTTGAAGGATATATTGATATCAAAAATTGTATAAAATGTCATCATAAAAGTTACGGAAATTTATATTGAATATAACTCTAATGTTGTAGGATATAAGAAACATTAAAAAGAAACAGAAATAAATATATTTACATAAAAAACTTCTTATAAATTATGAAAATTATGAAAATTTACATTGAATGTAGTTATAGTATTTTAGGAATATAAATAAACATGATTTACATATAAAAAATTCTATATATAAGATCTGTCGGTATCAAAAGATGTAAGGCTCATACGTGGTTGATATTTCATCTTCATTCAGATAATATTAGTGTCATGACATGTTTCTTAAATAGTGTTAAATATATTTACGTCATGTCATATTAGCTCATACTTACTGCAGAGTAATTTACAAGACAAATATTTAATGATTAAAAGTATGAAATATTGTTAAATCCTGTAAAGGAAAAAACCTGTAGAAAATTAATATTTATCATATAATCAAAATTTTGCCGAAATTTCTTCAACCTCATTTACAATTTTACACAAACAATACTATGGTTTTACAATATAGATATTTTAACCGATATTTATTGAAAATTTTCTCAATAACGAAGCCAAATTTACAAAGTGTGTTTGGAAACCTTATTCGAACGAGATGTTTAAACTTAAAAATTATAGTATATGAGAACTGTACACTGTAATAAACTTTTGCTTTTAGTATAGTACGTGAGAGTGTTACACTGTAATAAAAATTTTTGTGTTGAAATGGAGTTCTCAAATAAAGCCACAGTAAGAAGATATTTTGGGATTATCAAAAAACCAAAACTTCATCTTTTCCTGTGCTCGAAGGATATTACCTTATTAATTTCGAGATAGTCCCTTTACGTTATAGGCTTAAAAAAGAAAGAAATCATGCAAAAATGGAATTCTTTTACTACTCCATATTAATTAATGCATCAAGATCTCTAAACATTACAAAACAACAATTAATCTTTTTTTTTTTGAAAAAAAAAACGATTAATAAATGAACATTGTCAAATGACCAATAAAATTAACTATATGTTTGGGAGCATTATTTAAATCAATTAGTTTAATATATTGTATCATGTGAGAACTTTACATTATAACATAGTTTTGTTTAATACTGTAGCATGTGAGAACTTTACATTATAGCAACCAAAAGTTTTGGTCGAACTTTATAATTAAATTCTTGTAGGGTGTTTGAGAAGTGAGTTAGAACTGAAAGTTAAAACTAAAAATATTGAAGCATGTAAAAGCTTGACGCTATAACATGCTTTTGCTTTATATAGTAACATGTAAGAGCTTTATACTATTTGAGTTAGAACTGATGAGTTGAGAGTGAGTTTGCTAAACACCCTTATCAAAAAGACGGTTTCGTATTTTTGCGATGATAGAAGTAATATTAGTAGCTGTTTTCAGGTCAAAATTAGAGGTAATTATTATTTTTTAAGGAAATATGTAACTCAAATTATGTAGGTATTTGGTAAATTTTATGTTTAAGACTTAAGCAGTATTAGGTTCATAGTAAACAACAAATTACATTGTAGTTAATATGCCAGATGACATTCATCTGGCAATTTAAGTCATGTTCATGGCTACACATAGATCTACTAACAATCCATGTGTCACTTATTTATAGAAATATTATTCAGATCAGGACTATCATAGCTATCATGAACAATTTAAGTGATAATTTGGTTAATTGTTTATCTATGCTTTACCTAGTATATTTTTATTTATGCTTCACTTAGTAAATTTAAATCACCAATTCTATATTTATCATTTTTTTTGGTTAAAATTTAAGGGTAGAAACCACTTAAATGAGACTTAAATTTGATAAAGTTTCTAAATTAAAGTCCTATGTCTGTTTTTTTTTTTTTTTTTTTTTTGTGTATGGAGGCAAAATAATTCACTCTTCTTTTAAATAAAAAGAAATAAGTGAATGGATTATTATAAAAATAAATTGATAATTTATTTTAACATAGCAAGTAAGTAATTCACTTAGGGTTCGTTTGGTATCATTTTTGTTTTTAAAAATATAAAACAAAAATATTTTTACTTGTTTTTATTTTTTATTTTTTAAACAAGAAAATGTTTGATGACTACTGTTTGTTTTTTATTTAAAAATAAAAACAAAAAATATGTCTTATAGCAATTTTGTACATATTTTTTAAAAATAAAAACAACAATATAGTTGATTTGAACTTGACTTATTGGGATGACATGATGGGATAGGACCGATGACCTAAGTCGAGGTCGAGGTTATGGTCAAGATCAGTTTGATGGTTGGGGCTAGGGTTAGGATTAGGGTTGGGATGGACCCACCGTCGAGGTCGTGTTTACGGACTAGACTTGCTGATAGGGTCGGATTAACAAATCAGACTTATTGTTGAGGTCGAGACCGCAAGCCGGACACGCAATAGAGGTCGGGATGAATCTGCTGTCAGGGCCTGTTTGCAGCTAGACTCATCGACGAGGTCGGTCGACGAACCAGACTCATTGTTAGGGCCAAGACAACGACTTAGACACATTGTCGAGGTCAAGGTAGACGCGTTGTCGAGGCTAGAACACACTCGCAATCAGGGCTGAAACAAACTTGCTCTCGGGGCCGTATTTATGGGCCCAACTCATTGTCGGGATCTAGCCAATGAACTGGACATCGAGTAGGTCGGGATTATCTAGGAAAGCATAGTGTTTTCTTTAATGATAATATTTAAAAGAAATGAAACCTAAATCACCAAAAATTAGTATCTTTTAAGAATATAAAGACAAACTAATAGATCTGATCAATACCATTTATACAAATTAATAAAAACTAAAAATTGTTCAAATAAAAAAAATATTTAAACTGATAAGTATCCAGAAACTACTAGTTCTAATAAGATCTAACGTTGACTTGCTCTCCATATATGTTGAGCAATATCATCACGAACACAAGCCATCTCTCTCAACTGACTTTGGGTGATATTAAACTCCACAACTGCAATCACCTCTTCATTGATAGCCTCCTTCTGAATTTTGTTCTTCTGGTGTATCAAACATAATATATTCACTTCCATTCGTTCTAATAAAATTGTGAATTGCACAAAAAGCAAGCAATCACAATACACCATTGTATGCCTAAATAATGTGGCATTTGCCTGACGATTGGAAAACAAGCTTTAAGCACCCTGAAGCACCGTTCATTAACATTTCTCAACGATGAATGTCAATGCTTGAAAAAGTTCCTTTGGCCCTCTTGGATGATTCGATCTGTATTGATTCAAATGATACCTTTCTCCACAATATGGTGAAAGAAAACTAGGCATGTTTGTATATCCAGAGTCAACAAGGAAGTATTTTCCTAATTCAACAACAACCTATGTTAGTTTTTGATGTACAAAACATTGACGGATAATTTAGTACAATATATATGTACACTTACCATATGGTAGTATTGGAAATCTATTATCTGGCTTTGAAACAGATTCTAAAAGAATCTGTTCATCGTTTGCTGTTTCTTCCCATCCAACCATAACATATGTAAAGCGCATGTCAAATGAACATGCACACATCATATTTTGAGTAGGTTATGCCTTTCTTCCACGGCATGGAATTTGATCTTCAGTTGGAACATATGCTGCAACATGGGTTCTATCTATAGCTCCAACCCAGTTCTATAAAACATAAAAACCACATGATCATTAAAAACATATATAATAAACAAGAAAAAAATAAAAGTAAAAATAAAAAATTTAAGAGGTAATACCATAAAAAAGGTAGAATTTTGGATTGAATCGAGTTTGTGGAGGAGTTGTGTCAAATGAAATGAGAACAATTATCTTTTTCTCCAAATAACATAGATGTGTAGAAACTGAATGTTTTTAAGCGATCTAACCTCCGGAGCGTACTTGTCCTATATTTCTTTCAATGTGACCTTGGAAGCTCGTCTCTAGAGAATACTTGGTAATTTCTTCTTTTTGTTTGGAGCTTTGTATGGGTTTTAAATACATATATATTTGTTGTTTCGTTGTTTTGGCTTTAGATCCAGGATCTAGGACTGGTTTTAGACCTCAGTAGTATAGGTCTCGTTTTGTTGTTTGTTCCCCTATGTGGTTGTTTGTTTTTTTTTTCTTTTCCCTTTTGGGTAGTTTTAACGAAGTTCTCATCAGCCAAAAAGAAAAAAATAGTTCTATGACGTTATCTTTTTTTCCTCATGGATTAATTTGAGAAAAACATTAAGAGATAACAACAAATTTATAATAAACTGATATTACATCATTAAGGAATCCTGTGAATAATGATTTTGGGAGTTAGGGCCTTAAGAATCTAATGACTAACAAACCTGATACAACGTCAGCCATAAAGCACACCAAAAACACATATCCGAAATTCTCAAACAAAACCACAAAATCAATTCGGATCATATATATGTTAGATTCCGTTTTGGAACTTGATGGATTTCACGACGGAACCTACAAGTTGTTGAACTAGTTTTTCCTTTTTAAGTTTGTTTTTTTTAAGATTTTGGTGTTTTAAAAAATTAACAGCAATAATTAAATTTTCTGGTAAACTCTAGTATCTTTGATTGTGTTCTTTAAATCCAATTTCCGAGGTTGTTCAAGTCGTAGAGGATGGCTTCATGACCATATGTTTTGGTTGATAAGGTATAACGTTGTGACTCATCAAAAGAAGCAAGAGACAGAGTCAATGAATGTTGGTGTTATGAATTGCTAAGTACTGTGCACTGGTCATGGAAGCTGCATAAATACAGTGTCATTTAATCTTTATCTTTTTTTCCTTCATGACCATAAATCCCTCAAAATAATGTTCACTAATAATTGTAGAGGTCAGATTTGTTCTGATACATTTGTTTATTACTTAATATATACACTTGAAAAGATACTGCAAAGAAGAAACGCCAATTTGAAATGAAAAAGAATTGGTCGAATCATTGGCCGTCTTAATGTTCTTTCAAGCAAAAAGTCTTTATATGTGTGTGTGTTTTGCCTTATCAAAAGATTGTGTCAGTCCACATTTACTTGGCCTACTTTTTGAGTATTTGGATGGATGTTCTATCTGCTGTTGTTTGGTTTTTGTCTTTTCTTGGTGATTTCCGTTTGCTGTGGGCTTATGCCCTTTTTTTGTGGTTGAATGACATTAACTTTCAGCAAAAGACAAGAGACAATTTGCTAACGTTTGATTGCTGAAAGATGTATGAATTGATATTGGGTAATTGGACTTATCCGGGTTGGATAAAAGACGAGGGGATTTATTAGCTGTTATGGATCATTGTCTAGTGATAATAATATTGGGTAGTTGGACTTGTCTTGGTTGGATTGTCAGTTCTGCATTTTTTTAATATATATATATATATATATATATATATGTTTGTGTTTTAGCAAGTAGTTCTATATGGTAAATTGGTGAAAATTGGACAAAATTCTTATAGATTGAACTAAGTGGGATAATTGTTAGAATGCATTAGGTAAAAGTGAGAGATTCTTGGAGTTGGTAAATATAAGTTTGAATCAATTTAATTAATCCCAATTGCTAACGCTTCTGTTAATTTCGTTGTTGTGCAGTGATTTGTGTTAGATCTGCTAGGCAAATGATTGATGTATTGAATGCAGGGGGAGCTGATATAGATATCATACCTTGCTGATCTTGACCTTCCCATGGAACTTTGAAAATATCAAGCTCATTTCTGCAGTGAAAATATCAATCTCATTACTACAGTATAATATAGAGCGATTTCTTGTTTTGTTTAGTGTTTACAGTGTAATATATAGGGATTTCTTGTTTTGTTTAGTGTTTTGTCTACTCTTAAAATATCTCGTATCTTGAATATGGATTTATTAGCGCTTTGTTAATCAATCTATTTTAAAGAAAATATCTTAAAATCTAGTAGGTTTCACTTTGGTACCAATTGATAACATTTATGACTATGTTCATTCAAGCAATTTAAAGTCATGCTTTGAGCAGATATATTCACATAATTTAAGGCCAACTAATGGCCCCAATTTGTGGAAGAAAACCGAGTGTGAGTCTATTCATGCACCAGCTTTCAAGAAACAACCCGGCCGACCGAAAACGGTGCGACGCAAGGATCCTGAAGGGTACAAACTTGCTAACAACAATACCAAAAAGCTGAGAAAGACTAGAATGGTGGTGAAATGCAACTCGTGGACAGCAAGGCCATAATAGGACCACTTGCAACATAAAACCAAAGGACGACGCTGGTCCAAGTTAAGCTCAGGAACCACCTAGACAGAAGTTTCCTGTTAGTAGGAGGGCACCAAACAATTAGAACTAACCTTTTGAGAAGAACAAATATATATATATATATATATATGACTATGTAATTAATGAGGCTGCATTGGACAGTTGGGTTTTCATTTTGATGACGTGCTGAATTCTGGGTGGTTTAGTGTGTGTATAGGTTGTACGGATTTTCTTTCTGTTTGCTGCATGTTACACAGGTGCATAGGAAATAGCACAGTTAGGGGTTAATTGTATAAATGTTAATAGCCCTTTTTGATGTACATTGGTGCAGATTATTGAAATTAAATATTCTATTTCCTATAGTTGTTTTGTACTCTATAGGATATTAGAACTTGCAACTTCTGAGGTTTTTTCATTCCCAGATAATGTGGAGCAAGATATTTAATTTAGAGATAAATGAGTTTTTTTTTTTTTTCTATTGAGTCAAATTTTTAGGCACTCCTTTTTTCACATTATATAGAAAGTCAATTTGTTAACCCATATGAGAACTGAATTTTACTATAAAACATGCCAATATTTTGCATATTAATGTTAGTTTTCGACAACAAAGCGGGTTGCCTTTTCCCCTCACAATACCATATTGAGGTCCTCATTTCACTGCAAACTACTTATTATTATTATTTTTTTTATTTTTTGCTGAAAGAAACTTCACGGAAACGAAAGAAAGGGCAAGAAGCCTACAGCCGTGCACCAAACTGCCAACAGAAACAAAACTCTTATAAAGCCAAACTGAAACAACAGACCAACTACAAACCAACTATGTAGGATATTTTTCACTACAAATAAATAACTTTTTTTTTTTTGCACTGAAACATATACAATTTTTTCAATTCTTTCTAAACAGTTCATTATAGTTTTTTTTTTATTTTTTATTTCCAATCAACTTAATTTAACTAAATATTACAAACCTCTTCAACTAAATTAAAAAAAAAAAAAAGGAAATACTAGATTTGCCCAATCAACTTCTTACACGTTGCATTTCAACCGGGATATGCCATTTTACATTATATGCATAACAAAAAGGGAAAAAAAAAGGGACTGCTGCAGGAACCAAATTCCCAACAAAACGTCAACGATATTGTTAGTCCCATTCCCTCTAAGAAGAATAATAAAAGAAAAGCAAAACAATAACAAACGAAATAAAAACCCATTTTGATAAACTGCCCCCTCTTGAACTAATTAACATTTGCATTGCCTGTAACTGTTACATTGGTATTTCAAAGGTATTAACATTGAAACCAATTTATTCTTGTAACAATTATGCATTAGTGGTCTCATTCATTTCCCATTAAAATCAATCTGGGTAACTATTTTTTATGCTTGTTATATATTTCCTTGATGGGAGAAAATGAAAGGCAGTAGAGAAAACCAGAAAAAATTTTCACGTTTCTGTTGAACACAAGTTTGGTCCCTATCATCTTTCTCTCATCTAGTTTTATACACCATCATATTGAGTGCTTGAGTGATAGAAGCACCGAAACCAGTGGTCCAATATACGACTGAAGCAATTTAAGGTTGTATTAGATAGAGCAGTGCAATAGCAGGTACAAAATCTTTCACGCTTCCGTTTGATTTTGATATGCTTGTTGTTCTGGCATGTTAGAATCGTTTATGTTTTTACATTTGGCATCAGAGACAGAATCACTCTGCCTTGCGTGCGAACTGTGTTAAGCTTTGGTTAAAAAAAAAAATTTCCATGTTCATGAACGCACGGTTGAAATTTTTTTTGATTTTTGGGTTTTGTTTTTTAGCATTTCATAATTGAAACTAAGATTAGAAATCATTTAGACATTAGATTTCTATAAATTCTGCAATTTGAAGCGACAAATTTGGTGTCCGGAGGGTGAAAAATGATCCGGGTCTGAAACCGGATCAGAATTCAGGTCAGCCGGATCAAAACGACCCGGTTTAAGGTTGAAGACGACACAAAACGACATGTCGTTTGGCCTTGGGTCAGCCAAAACGACATGTTATTTTGGTAGTGAAGGGGCGTCTTTTTCAGCAAAGAAAACGACATGTCGTTTCAGTCCATGAGGACCAAAACGACGTGTTGTTTATACAGACAATGGGCTGAGTTTCAAGTAATGAAACGACACATCGTTTTTGGTCTTAATGACTAAAACGACATGTCGTTTTTAAATATGCAGATAATTAAAAAAAACCCAAAAATTAAAAAAAATTGATTTTTTCAAAATTTCATAAAATTTTAAGATTTTATATTTTTATGAGATTTTCATAATATCCACAATTTTGATATTTTTTTTATGAAAATTTTCATATTATGGAATAAGTTATGAAAAATTCATAATTTTGAATATTCATAATTTTTGGTATTTGTTATGAATATTATACAGTATTTGTGTGAATATAATTTTGTAAATTTATGTGCATATAGTGTTCATTATGTATAATTTGTGATTTAAAATTATGTATGCAATATTAAGTTAAATAATTTAGTACATTTAATTTTGTGTAATAATGTGCTAAATTATATTTTTGAGTGTATAATTTTAATCTATACATAATGAAAATTAGCACATAAATTATGGTTCTTTGTTCATATTTATTTGTTGCTTAAGGTAATTGCAATTTATTTTATGAGCAAAATTTAAGAATAAATGTCTTGTGATATATGTATTTAATTTTTTGAATAATTAAAGAGTAGTCACAGCATCTTTGATTATGCAAAAAATTATATTAGATGTTTAAATCACATATGGTAAAAAGACATTAAATTGTGATTAATTATATGTAATATGATAAATTTTATCCCACATGAATTTTTATTGTATTTAATATGATTAGTTAGAATGATGTATCAAATTATCTTTCTTAATTTACCCACAGGAATTAAGAAAAGGAAATATAATTTGATAGTGTCATTATAAGGATATATGAGTCTGTTTGAATTAAAAATTTAGCCCATAGGCAATTTTTATGTCATTTGATTCATATTTTAATGCATGATTTACATTGGTAAACATGTCATAAAGTATTGTAGCCTCAATTTAGTAACATAAGCATGTATGTTTTATTATGCAGCTATGCAAACAGTGAGTTACTCTGATTTCCAGTGTGATATTCCCGAACTTAAGGGAGACAACTGTAAGGTGTGGAAGGAGAGAATTCTTCTTTATTTAGATTTCATGGACATTGACTTAGCTATTCGTAAGGATGAACCACCTGTCATTACGGAGACCAGCCAGCCAGATGACGTTGACTGTTATGAAAAGTGGGAGTGATCTAATCGCCTCTGCGTAATGTTCATAAAGACGAAGATCTCGGCTGGCATACGTGGTTCATTGGAGCAATATGACAAAGTACGAGCTCTAATGAAGGCAATTGATGAGTAGTTTGCTACATCAGACAAAGCCTTGGCTAGCACCTTGATAATGAAATTTTCATTCATGAAGCTTACTGGAATTCATGGTGTGCGTGAGCACATCATGCAAATGAGGGATATAGCAGCTCAGCTGAAGACACTTGAGGTTGAGATGTCTGAAACCTTCCTTGTGCACTACATCCTCAACACTCTCCCACATTAATATGGACCTTTCAAGATATCCTACAACACACATAAGGATAAGTGGTCCATCAATGAATTGATGACCATGTGTGTTCAGGAAGAAGGAAAGCTTGTTATGGAAGCGGGAGAGAGTGTGCATTTGGCAACTCAAAGGAAGAATAAGGGCCAAGCCAAGAATAAGGGAAAAGACAAACTGCCTGCTCAAGCTGATATCAAGAAGGAATCCAGGTGCTTCTTTTGCAAAAAGAAGGGGCACATAAAGAAGGATTGTCCTAAATATCAGAGATGGCTTGACAAAAAAAGTACTCAATTCTCACTTATTTGTTATGAATCTAATATGGTTGATGTTGAACATAACACATGGTGGATTGATTCTGGTTCTTCAATCTATGTCACTAATTCCTTGCAGGGATTGTAAGGCCTAAGGAAGCCAGTGAGAAGTGAGCAGTGCATCTATTCAAGCAACAAGATGCGCTCACATGTAGAGGCTATCAGAACATGCAATTTAGTTTTATCTAGTGGTTATATTTTAAAGTTAGAAAAGACATTTTATATTCCTAGTTTTTCTAGGAATTTAATTTCAGTTTCAAGGCTTGTACCATTGGGATTTTCCTTTAATTTTTTAGACACTATATTTAGTTTATTTTATAGATCTGAACTTATTGGAAATGGTACGTTGTCAAATGGTCTTTTCAAAATTAATTTACAAGATAAAGCTTCTTATACTTCTATGCATGTTCAAGATAATGCTGGCATTAAGAGATGTGTTATGAATGAAGATTCCTCTATGTTGTGACACCATAGATTGTGTCATATCTCTATTGAGAGAATAAGGAGATTAGTGAATGATGGAGTACTTAGTACTCTCGATTTTACTGACTTTGACACTTGTGTGGACTGCATAAAGGGAAAGCAGACCAATATGTCAAAGAAAGGTGCCAAGAGGAGTTCAGACATATTAGAGATCATACATACAGATCTTTGTAGTCCAGACATAGACGCGTATGGTCAAAAGTATTTCATTACTTTTATTGATGATTACTCATGATATATGTATCTCTACTTGCTTCATAACAAAAATGAAGGTATAGATGCCTTTAAGGTGTTTAAGGCAGAAGTAGAGAAACAATGTGGTAAGTAAATAAAGATAGTGAGATCTGATAGAGGTGGTGAATACTATGGTAGATACACCGAAGATGGACAAGCACCTGGTCCATTTGCGAAGTTTCTTCATGAACATGAGATAGTTGCCCAGCATACTAAGCCCGGTTCTCCAGATCAAAATGGTGTGGTAGAAAGAAGAAACCGAACATTGTTGGATATGGTGCGGAGCATGCTTAGCAGCTCCAAGCTTCCTAGGTCTTTGTGGACTAAAGCTCTCAAGACGACTGTGTATATATTAAACCGAGTTCCAACTAAGGCTGTCTCAAAGACACCGTTCGAGTTATGGAAAGGTTAGAAACCGAGTTTGCGACATATACGCGTTTGGGGATGCCCGTCTGAAGTGAGAGTCTATAATCCACAAGAAAAGAAGCTAGACCCAAGGACCATAAGTGGGTATTTTGTTGGATATGCTGAACGGTCTAAGGGATATAGATTTTATTGTCCATCACATACCACTAGGTTTGTAGAATCAAGGAATGCAAAATTTCTTGAGAATGACTTGATCAGTGGGAGCGATCGATCCTGGAACACCGTTCCAGAGAAAGATCATACATATGCTCAAGCTTCCACTTCATATGATAGAGTGATTGTTATACGCGACACGCCTACAGGTCAAACGCGTGTTGAACAACAGCCAGTCATTCAAGTTCCACAGATTGCTGATCAAGAAGCAGTAGATCCAGCTGAACAACAGATACAAAAACCTGTTGAACAACCAGTTGATCAATATGCTCCTCAAGAGAATGTTGAACCAACATTAAAGAGATCTACTAGAGTAAGGCGATCAGCCATTCCTAGTGACTATATTGTGTATCTACAGAAGTCTGACTACAACATAGGAGCCAAAAATGATCCAGAAACATTTTCACAAGCCATGAGTTGTAAGGAATCTAACTTGCGGTATGATGCCATGAAAGATGAGATGAACTCTATGTCATCTAATAGAGTCTGGGATCTTGTCAAGTTGCCTGATGGTGTAAAAGTCATTGGATGCAAATGGGTCTTCAAGACAAAGAAAGACTCATTAGGCAACATTGAGAGACATAAGGCAAGACTCGTTGCTAAAGGATTCACTCAAAGGGAGGGTATAGATTACACTGAGACTTTTTCTCCTGTATCTAAAAAGGCTCCCTTCGTGTGATCATGGCATTAGTAGCTCATTTTGATTTTGAGTTACATCAGATGGATGTGAAAATGGCATTCCTCAATGGTGATCTAGAGGAAGAGGTTTATATGAAACAACCTGAAGGATTCTCCTCTAGTGATGGTGAGCAATTGGTGTGCAAACTCAAGAAATCCATATATGGTTTGAAACAGGTTTCCCGTCAATGATATTTGAAATTCCACGATGTCATCACTTCATTTGGTTTTGAAGAGAACATCATGGATCAATGTATATACCAGAAGGTCAGTGGGAGCAAGATTTGTTTCCTTGTTTTATATGTGGATAATATCCTTCTTGCAACCAATGATAAGGGGTTTCTATATGAGGTGAAACAATTTCTTTCTAAGAACTTTGATATGAAGGATATGGGTGAGACATCTTATGTCATTGGCATAAATATCCATAGGGATAGATCTCGATGCATTTTTAGACTATCGCAGAAAACCTATATCAATAAAGTCTTAGACAGATTTCGGATGAAAGATTGTTCACCAAGTGTCGCACCCATTGTGAAGGGTGATAAGTTCAGTTTGAACTAATGTCCAAGGAATGATTTCGAGAAAGTTTAAATGAGCAACATTCCTTATGCTTCAGCTGTCGGAAGCCTTATGTATGCTCAGGTCTGCACAAGACCTGACATTGCATTTGCTGTGGGAATGTCAAGAAGATATCAGAGTAACCCAGGCATTGACCACTGGAGGGCTGCAAAGAAAGTGATGAGGTACCTTCAAGGTACAAAGGATTACATGCTTATGTATAGACGAACTGACATTCTAGAGGTGATTGGCTACTCCGATTCAGACTTTGCTGGCTGTATTGATTCGAGAAAATCAACTTCAGGTTATATTTTCATGTTAGCCGAAGGAGCTGTATCTTGGAGGAGTGGAAAGCAAACATTGGTTGCTACTTCCACGATGGAGGCAGAGTTCGTTTCTTGTTTTGAGGCTACTTTGCATGGTGTATGGTTGAAGAGTTTCATGTCAGGCCTTAGAATTATGGATTCTGTGTCTAGGCCATTAAGGATATATCGTGACAATTCAGCTGCTGTCTTTATGGCTAAGAATAATAAGAGTGGCAGTCGAAGTAAACATATCAACATTAAGTACTTAGCCATAAGGGAACGGATTAAGGAAAATAAAGTGGTCATTGAGCATATAAGCACTGAATTGATGATCGCAGATCCTCTGACAAAAGGAATGCCACTGAAGTCATTTAAGGATCATGTTGTACAGATGGGACTTAGTTCCATAATGTAAATTTGTTTGTACATACAATTTACAGTCTTAATGAAACTCTTATTCAGTTGTGATGATTTCTCATATTTGTTTTGCGCATTAAGTTATTGGAGAAAATTCACATATAGTAGGACCAAGAATAAACATTGGGTTTATTCATAACGTTAAGTTACCATATAAGGAATAAAGTTTGAGATATAATACATTGTAATACATGGAAGATAATACTCACAATTTAGAGAAACTATCGCCATGATTCATGTATTTGTTTCCTGAAAGTTTAGGTTTAATGATTATAAGGTTAAATATGGAGACCAAGTGGGAGAATGTAACTGTTACATTGGTATTTCAAGGGTTTCAACATTGAAACCAATTTATTCTTGTAACAATTATGCATTAGTGGTCTCATTCATTTCCCATTAAAATCAATCTGGGTAACTGTTTTTTATGCTTGCTATATATTTCCTTGATGGGAGGTAATGAAAGGCAGTAGAGAAACCAGAAAATATTTTCACGTTTCTGTTGAACACAAGTTTGGTCCCTATCACCTTTCTCTCATCCAGTTTTATACACCATTGTATTGAGTGCTTGAGTGATAGAACCACAGAAACCAGTGGTCCAATATACGACTGAAGCAATTTAAGGTTGTATTACACATAGCAGTGCAATGGCAGGTATAAAATCTTTTACGCTTCCGTTTGATTTTGATATGCTTGTTGTTTTGGCATGTTAGAATTGTTTATGTTTTTACATTGCCTTCAATTAATCTTCTAAAAATATTTCCCTCTCAAAGTGAGTCCTTTCCAACACCTCAACTTGAGCCTTCAAATCATTCGCTCTTCTCAACAACCTAGGTATCTCCATTTTTGATCCTGCGCACATTTCTAGATCTTTCTACATAAAATAAGGACAATGAACATGTCCTTTACGCTAAGCAAGAGTAGAAAAGAAAGAAATTTCAGAATTTATTAAATCAAAATAAATAAAAATAATGAAATCAAATCTTACCCCATATCGTTCGCATCTATAGAAATGTAGCCTAGGATTAAGATCCGTCCAAGCTGTGAAGATCTTGCATGGCTTCTTACAGACGCACAATAGAGTGTCTTTCCTCTTCATTTCTCTCAAATCTTTTAGCCAAAAGAAACCTCTTCAGGAACCCTAATTTCTATTTTGGAATATCATATACAAATAAAAAGCCCTAAAGAGCCTCAAAATTTAACCTCAGTAGCGTTTTATTTTTATGCCCTGCATTAGAGGGTTACACGAGCCATCACATGCGTTTTCTGTTACAATTTTGACGAGAAGATTTAAATTGCACATGATTAAAAAGTCCGGGGGCGTTCTTCCAAGATTAAGAGGGTGATTAGCGGTTATAGTTTGGATTATTTTTTCAGTTGTAAATAATATAAAGCTCTTACATATTATAATAACAATAAAAAATTATTATAGTATAAAGCTCTTACATGCTCCAGTAAAAACAGTTTTAATTAACTGTTCTAACTATCTTATCAAACATGCTCTAAAAGATTGAAGATCAAACTGTCACTTATTAAATAATTCAAAGACTATTGTGCCAATTACCCTTAATTATTATTTAAATGTGATTATTGAACTTATAATCCCACTGAGTGTTTCAGTCGTGGTTTTGTACATTATGTTTTTATTTTAATCCCTCCTCCCCCATCCACCTCCTAGAGGATCTCAATATGCGACGGAGTAGTTATCATTTATTGTATAGTTATTGTATTTTTTGTAAGGCATGTAATAATTATTTATTCTCATATACTTTTGTTACTTTTGTTATTGTTTCTTTTGTTTAAATTATGTCTGCATATACTGTGTGGTTCGGTGAATGTGATGTTTCCAATTATGTTTTTAATTAAATCATAATAATTTTGTTAATTTGGCATCTTAAATGTGACGATTAAATTTGTTTTAAATTTTAATATCTTAAGATTTTCCAAAAAATAAAGTTGTCATAATCGACGTTTAAGCTTAATTTTTAATTAATTATTTTAATTAAATTGTGACGTCACAAACCTTAATTTTGGAGCATAACAGTTCTATATAGAGAAAAATTCAAGGGCTATTTATGAATTTTATCTTTTTTTATCTTATAGACTGTTTGAAAGAACAGTTGAAGTCAATAGTTTTGAGAATTTTATACCGTAAAATTTTATTATAACATATAAGAGTTTTATACTATTTATAATTGAAACTTATAATAATTATCGCTTTTCCAAATAATCGATCAGGAGATCAATTTTTATGCATGGACTTTTTTTTATTGCTCAATAAAAAAGTCTTGGGGAATGTTAAAACTAATCTTTCATTCTTTTATGTTGACAGCATGGGCAAGAAAGTCAAAACAACGTGTAGGTGACACTTGCGGTCGGTACGGTTTGTATGAAGCTTAAGTGACTACTATTTTCCTCGATTATTGTAGTTACTATAATAGAAAAAAAGAGTCAACGAGAGAAAGACATTTTTGGAGGAAATTTATAAGTAATTTTAGGTGTAATTTGCAATAACATTTTTAATATTCTTTTTATGTTCTTCAATTTCCATATAATTTCATAAGCAATATGCAACGTTGCACGTTCTGTTCAGGAGTTTTGAGAACAAAATTTGAAAGTCAAAGTAATTGACTTTGTCAAATGAAAAAGACATAATTAAGCCCAAGACGACTTCCACAAAAACTTTCTTTTTTTTTTTTTTGAACGAATTCTTTTTCACCTATGCCGCCTCTCTAACTTTTTTTGAACTAATCCCTTTAATTATAAAAGGCAAAAAAGGATGTAAAAAGATGCTCATCGGTGCTTATTTGCCTTGTAACCATTAAATCTGAAGAAAAAATAATATCGATAATATTTAACAGTTTCAAAACATACATCATCGATAAGGTTTCCATTAGATAAGGTCCCTTTGTTTACAAATGGCAAAGTCATTCTTCACTTCATCCCCTTGTGAAATGACGGGCAACTTCAACCGGAAGCAAACGACGACGAAATTTCTCTCTTTGTTGTAATACTCATGTTTCTATTTTTTAATCTAAAACTTGCTTAAGTTCTAGACTTGTTAATAATTTTTGCTAGCATATTTTGTTAATTAGATTTTTTCTCAGAATGATTTATTAATTAGTTTGGAAATCTGCGTTTTTTTGTTAATAAAGATCTTTATTTATTTGACGAGTTGAATAATTGATTATCTAATAAACTTTAGAAGGAGAAAGAAATCGAAGTAGTTGAAGCATAAAAGCAATTTTTGAGAATTGGCTAGTGTAATAAAAGGGCAGTTTTTTGTCTTTTAAATTCTTAAAATTTTATTTTTAATAAGGCGTTTGACATGGTGGTTAGAACCATTAGTTAGAACTGTAAACACTATAGCATGTGAGAGCTTTACATCGTTCTTAACTAAAAAGTTAGTTAAAACCAATTAATACTAAACATGCTATAAATGTTTCATAGAAAATATATTTGAATATTAATCCTTTTAAATGAATATTCTTCTTACATACCACCTGTAAAATAAATAAAAATAAAAATTGCTGATAACGTGGTTTATGCACCCTATTCATTTGGACGGTCTCAAAACGCGAAGAAAATGTTTGAAAAATATGAATTTTATACGATATACTTGATAAACAAATATTTTGCCTTTTATACTCTCAAAGAAGTAGGAATTATGATGTGAAGTAGGAAAAAAAATACAACCATTTCCCCCTTTTCTTCTCCTAAAATGGAGTTTTTCAAATCCTCTTGTAACACGATGTATTCTATTACAATCTTCAAAAAGTATACTGAATTAGAGAAACACTGCTTTAATTGACTACATCTATGAAAAGTTTAAACCAATTTATCTGTACAAATGCTACAAATCAATAATTGGAAAATAAATTGTGCTGGACTTAATTTATGCCTAAAATTCAAAGATCTTCATTTATAAATTACAGGACTATCACTTTTCGAGGATTAGAATTTGAACACACTATTTCTGCAATAGAGATTTAAACTTATAGGGAATTTGGGGAGTGCGGTTAGAACCATGCTGTGGTTCAAAACGCTATAGCATGTGAGAGCTTTACACTCCAGCAACTTTTTGTTTTTTATTGTAGCATGTGAGAGTTTTACACTATTTGATAACTACAACATATTTCTAACTGATATTGCCAAACACCATTAGATAATACATAAGGCATGGTGGATGTATTATAAATGAATACAACTTTTGGTATGACTATTGTATTGTACAAGTTGATACTGATGGTAAGTAAATAAGATTCATGTCCTATTATAAAATACAATTTATTTTTAATATATCATGTTGCATTTTTTTTCCTACTAAGTCCATCATCTATGTTGGGGTTGGATTTGGCATGAGGGTCGAGGTCATACCAACACTACATCTGGTCAAATCTTTTTTTTTTTCCAAAAATTGAAGAGTCAATGTAATTTTTTATATTTTTTTGAAAAATTATATTTCAGTCCCTAATTTTTAGAAAATTGTATTTAGATTCTTAATTTTTAAAAATCTATATTTTAACCCCTTAGATTCTAGAGAAAATTGAATTTTGGGCTCTTAACTTTGTTAAAAGGATTTTTGTCTATCCAATTTTGGATGATTGTATTTAGACACTTTAATTTTTTTAAAAAATTACATTTGACCCATAGTTTTTAGTTTGGAATAGGAAAAGGTCCGCCCATAAGGGGGGTTAGGATCGTGGTTGGTCTTGGTCGGAGGGAAGAGATAAGGTTGTTTTGGGTTGGGATTAGGGTCTAAGTTCAAGCTGACTCTAGAATCGTAGTCAATGATGGACTAAGTTTGGGGCTAGGCTTGAACAACATTGGATCGAGACAAGCTTAAAGCCAAGATTGAAGTTGGGTCTAAAATAAATAATACGATCAATATAATAAATAAGTGCACGTAAGAGCATCTTTAAAATACAAAGTTAAATGGATATGCCAATGACAAATTTTAGCAATTGAGTATAAATACTCTCAAACATGGCAAAAAAGTGATACAAGTTTGTAATTAAACTTACCTTGCGTTTAGTAGCCACGATTCATGCCATTATTTCAATAGTATTTTCTCTCACATGCTATAGTGTTTCTGTTCAAACTTAGTTCCCAAACGACTTAATAGTGTCGATAAGATTCAAACCATTTATGAAGTCTTATAATTCATTAATTCCATTTTTGTGTGTAAATTAAGTGAGTGTTTGGGAACTAAATTGGAACTTAATTATACTGTACCATGTGAGAAATTTATATTATAGCATACTTTTATTTTACATTATGGAATGTGAAAGCTTTATACTAGGAACTTTGTGTTGGAACTTGGTTCCCAAATATTTATAGGGGTGGTTGGTATGCAATAATCAATAGAAATCATATTCTTGAAAAAATGATAGCAGACAATATGATTTTCAAAAAATCTATATTCTCACATTTGGTTAACATAGGAGTCTTATATCAAATTTTCAGGAATAATATATTACTATATTGGTGGTTATAGTTGACATAGATAAACTATTATTCATATTTCAAAAAGATAATTAATAACATAATAATCGTATTTTTTTAAAAAGATAATTACACTTGTAACATTATCATTTTCATTCAAAAGAATTTAAAAACATATTATTATTAATTTTAACATTATCATCATCATTATCTTTTATTTATTGTCATTATATTTTACAATACTATTATTTATATTCTCCTTATTCAATATTAAATCAATAATAATAACAATACTAATACTTATATTATCATATTTTTATATTATTATTTTATTAAATCTTATACAATTTTATTTAATTTTAATATATTTAATAATATTATTAATGTTATTAAATAATAAAAATAGTATGTTAATCTCAAATATATTAATATATATCTTAATAATATTATTAGATGATGATGATGATAACAACAACAAGAACAACAATAATAAATTGCATTAAACATATTAATATGAGATTCGGTGAAGGAGATCCATGGAGGAAACTTGAGGCTAAGATCCATGGAGGAGCAACAATAAGGGAGATTAAATGAAGGAGATCATCGTCGTGAGGTGACGTCCACTTGTCTTCTTCAATGTCACAAGAGAGCTCGAGCTCCAATGGCGGATCTGCAAGTTTTGGCATTGAGGATACAAGATTGGAGGTTCACGATGACGGAGGAAACTTGAAGTTGAGATCCATGGCGGAGCAGCAATGAAAGAGATCCCATCAAGGAGATCGACGTCGCGAGGTTTGGCGTCTTCTCTGGCATCGCGAGGTTCAATGCCTTCTTTGGAGACCTGCAAGTTTTCTTTGGTCGATATCCATGGCGGAGCACGTTTAGTCGTCTTCTCTGGCGTCGCAAGAGAACTCAAGCTTGAGTGCAATGGCGGATCTGCAAGTTGTTGTTGTATATTGTTCTTAGTTTTTATTTTTATTTTTATTTTTATTTTTTATTTTTTAGGCCTCGAGGCATCGTTGGTGTTGGAGACCAGTCGGCAGCGGCGTGGAGAGGGAGGACAAAGAGAAAGCGAGGAGAAAAAAATGCTCGTGGGAACAAAAAAATATGTTAGTAGGACATAAAATATATCTTAAATGGGCATAAAATATCCAAGAACATGTAACATATCATGGTGGAACATTTTGTGGTTTAACAACTTTTTATATTTTGTAGCATAAATAAAAATTAATTTTAAAAGAAGTGGCATTCATGTAAATTGCTTATGGTATTGGGCCTAAGTAACACGGGTTATCTGTACAGTAGAAGCCCGCCGGCCCATTTTCAAGCTAGTCGTCTGCACTCGTCTTCTACGCGATCGGAGAAACTTGGTCATGAAGGAAACGACAGGAAACCAACAGGAAATAGTTCGGAAAACGACATAAATCCCAATAAACAAACAAAAAATAATAACGCTTCAAAGTCAAAGCGCAAGAAATCCAATCAAATAATAATTAAAAACAGAAAAAAAAAGCAAATATTGCAGTTATAAATGCACTCCGATTCTGTAGTCGCAACGACATCCTTCAATTGGCAAAATCGTCGGCTTTTCGGTGTCACGACGACGATCTTGTATCGGAAAACCCCAATTTTGATAGAATTGCAATTTGGGTGTCGATTTTATCAACACAGGCGAGAGCTGGGAACTTCACTGTTTGAGTCGAATAAGCAAAAGCTGCAAAGAAAAAGATTAATAATATGAGAGTTGAGATTTCTTGTCTTATAATTATCGTTTTCTGAGAACTGGGTTTCGTTCCGTTGCCGAAGATGATGCTACATTTTCAAGACCCTGCAAAATTGAAGACCAAAAAGGTATTTTTTTTCCTGGGTTTGAGTGACCTGAGGAGTTAAAAATTAGGGAGAGGAAGAAAAGCTTATTTATTGATTTATTTTTGGTTTGAATGATCAAATAGTGTTGTTTGGCATTTTGACTTTATGTCCGTGTTGACAGATTGTGTTTGAGGAAGTGTACGGCGCTAGTGATTCTTGTACACTCGAGCAGTTGAAAGAGTTGAGCTCAAAGCGCAGATTGATTGAGGAGTCCATCAATGAAAGCAGCAAAATCACTGAGGCCATTGCTAGGGAAATGTCTGGAGGCTTAACTTCTCATTCCCAACAGGTCAGTTTTTTGTCATTCTATGAAAATGTCTGGATATGATGTTTTCAGGAGAATTTTAGCAAAGCACTAATTTATAATAATTCTGGACTCATGATTAGTTTTTCTCTCTTTTTTAGATGATAAGGAATTGACCCTTGTAGTTTTCTAATTAGACTAATATAATTTAATATGAAGGGATTTCTGTTGTTTTTGTAGACATAATTCTCTCCGATTTATTTGTAATTACCACTTAAAACTAGTTTTCATTTATGCTTTTTAAATGTCTCACTCAGGTTCTGCAAAAGCTAGAGCAGTATCTTCCATTGTTGGAAAATTTGATTTTCCATGTAAATTTGGTTGGAAGTAACCGCCAGATAGCTCAATGGACAGCAAATCTTAAGATACAATGGAGCACCGCTCTTTGCTCGTCCTCTTTCTTTAATCTGAGGGGTCCAAAATTCTTTCAAATGGGTGACTTGAAGTTTGAGCGTCAAATGATGCTTTTCCTCTATGGGGCAATACTTCGGCAACGGGCAATAGAAATTCTGCCAGAAGGTATGGTATTAATGTTTCAGCTTCAAGATGTATATACTTTCTTACTGCCATATACAAACTTGATTATTTTCTTTTCATTGCCATAGACCTGGTGCAATCTGCCACCCTTTTTAGAGAAGCAGCCGGGGTTTATCAACATCTTGCTGATGAGAATCTTCCATCTTTACAACTTTCTTCTTTTGTGGACAAGCCACCGGAAATTCTCCCATCTGTTTCCACTGTCATGAATCTCATCTGTTTGGCTGAGGCGCAGGTTAGCATTTTGGGTCACTTAGGGTTTGCCTTGTTTTGCTTTGATCACTTGATTATTGACTGCAAAATGGTCGCTCCTCTGGTGTAAAGCGGCATTTTTCAACCCTGTTTTATTTGTCTCTACTCGTCAATTTGTTCTTGTTCTATGTAAAACACAAGTATGTAAAACACAAGTAAAGCTCGTCTTTTGTGGTAATTGATGTTCTTTTGGAGGTTTTGCAGGCAGTGACAATAAAGCGGGCTGAAGAAAAAGGTACTAGCATAAGTCTCTTGGCAAAGCTGCACCATGGTGTTGCAGAGTTTCTCGATCAAGCTGCAATTATTCTATATGCAGCTATTGGAGAATGCAAAGATATTTCTTCAAGCTTTGTGGTATGTAAACATTTTCTAACAGTTCTGTTTTCACTTGTATCTACTTGTCTCTTAATAGAAAGTCAACTATATGAGTGCGCACACACACACATGCACACACACGTGCCATGGCTGTCATCCCTCACTGGTACCAGTGATTCACAGTAAGTACTAGGTTGGGTGGCTGGGTGCAAAGTGTGCTTACCTATAATTTTTTTTGGTTTTATCTACAACCGTTAGAAGATTACTTTATATGGTCAAGATCTGAGAGGTAATAGCGCCCAAGGTTCAAAGTGAGGGATGACAATTATAATAAGCACGCATGCACACACACTCATTTTGTTTCTATGTTTTAGTTGTTTTCACTTCTTGAGAGGTCCTTGATCAGCTCCATAGGTCATGTATGGTTCACCTAATCTTGGTGTCAATGACTACTTTAGCAAGTGTGATGATTTGCTTATATGAAGTTTTTGCTTTTGGTGGAAATCTTTATATTCTTGTACTTATCATCTTTGACACACCCTTTCGTGCTCTTTATTGGTTGGATGAGGGACATTTTCCATTTGATCATGGATGCTTATTCTGTGATTGTGCAGGAATTCATATCATCTTCCAGGGCATTACAAAGGTTGAGAGGTCAAAAACACCTTGCAGAAAGTCTGAAGACCGCCGGAAAAGTTGGGATTTCCATTGGCGTTCTTCAACTTGCACTGACCGAAGTGAAAAGGCATATGCCGGGTGAAGAAGCATGGAAATCAATTTTTAGAAAGGACATTGATGATGCTTCTGAGTTGCTCAGGAAGCTTGAGCATGAGAATGGTTTTGTCTGGCGCGAAAAGGTGCCATCTGTTGACGAGTTTCCATTGTGTGAAGGCAACAAAATTGTGAGTTCTATACCTTACCATCCCAAAAGATGGGAGAGAGAACTTGCTTTCAAGATATAAATATATATATCAGTTGGTTCTGGAGGAGCAAAGTCTTGCTTTCTCCTTTCTTGTGCAAATGTAGAGTCTCAGTTTTGCTGTTTTTCTGGGAGTTGTGCAAAAGGCCCAAGTTTTGTTGGGACATTGAATTGAATGTATAGACCATTATCTTTGTGATGTTGAAAATGATTGATTATATCAACTAAGAAATTCTGTACTATTTATTAAATTCATCACCTTTGGTGTTGAATGTTACGGGACCTTTTGTTTTGACACTATCATGCACACATCCTTCTCGAACTCGGATCCTCTGTCCTCTTTTTGTCTATTGTCCGTCTTTCTGTTTAAATTTGTTTCGCGGCGGCACAGAAACTGCTGACATTGCCACTTAACATTAACCTCTGTTTCTTCGTCCTCCATCTGCGCTACAATTAACACTCAGTTTGCAAATATTTTATCAGAACAAATTTCTGTTGCACTCTATCAGACACTTGATTCTTTGTAGCTTGTTTGCTTTTAATTAAGGGTGCTGATTGTCACTCTTTTAAGCTTTTGTTGGTAACGAATTTTATAAGAAATTTGTCATTCATTTGTTAAATCTTTGGCAATGTAATAGTGTTTCTAGACAAACTTTACATTCCTCTTATTCCATTTATAATTTATTTTACGATCCTTACAAACGTAGAATGCATGTGCAGTACATCTGCTACTCGCTTTCCTTAGAAATTTTCTTATTTAGAATCTGCTCCAGTTGGAGTTCTTGACTTTTAACAATTTACTTACAAGTTCTATAAACTTTTTCTGATGAACTCTCATTGTGTCTCGTTGAAACTAAAATTTCTGTATATTTTTCTCAAAACTATGTATAAAATTTATGTACGCTTATTTTAAATTAAAATTCAATTATATTGTATTAATTAATATATTACTTAAATCAATTATTTTAAGCCTATTTTAAAACCAGTTAAAACGAATTGGTATATTTAGAGAGAAAAATATGAAGTAGAAATAAAAAAAGGAGTAAAAAGAGAAACAAACTAAAACAAATTCTTTGACTGCAAACTTAGAATTAGAAAGTAAAAATGAATACAACAATTCCATTTTGAATCGACAAAATACTAAAAAAAAGTGTTGTTTTTTATAAATTTTAAAAGGTTACTTTTAAAAGGGAAGTCTTGCGATCCTTTTTTATTTTCCCTTCTTTTTTTTCTGGTGAAAAAGCACAACCAAAGAGAACAGAAGCAAATTATAGGCTTCACAGAACCAGGTAGAGCCAAAAAAGAGTGGCGGGGAGGGAAAAATATTTAGACATGAAGAAAATTATTCTCTACAGTGGCGAAGGCCATGATAGCAAAGAGTACAAACCTTTGAGCCCTTCTCTTCTCTTGCCTGCTTCAAACTAAACTCTATAAATAGAAGTACAAACTCTACCATAAAAGTATATACATTCTTTTTTTGTCTACTCTGTCTCTCATTTTACTCCCCTTGATGTTCTTGGTGGACATTACATCGGTGTCCTTTTATTTTAAGACATTCTTTTCTCTTACAAATCCAACCAGATTAGATGAAATGCGATGAAATAAGAAACCTAACAATCATGTACCCCACACTTAGTGTTGTGCCGCTCTTAAGCAACAATAGGCAATTTCCAACTGTAACCAACTCACCTTCCTCAACCTCTCTAGCAACCACTTTGAATGACTACTTCCAAACTTTCTGACTGGCAATCTGCATTTTCACTTCCTTGCCAACAACGGCTTCCACAACAGGTTTTCGTCGACTCTATCCCATTCATGTTCCGACATTGTCAAGCTCGATTTTATAATTATGTTTCAAAATTCCCTTAAATGTGGTATTTATAAATTTGACTGGTCAGATCTCAAACGGTTGTTTGTTCAGCTCTATTGAAACATTTGTGGTCCTTTAAAAAAAAAAAAACATTTATGATCACTTTCGATGTTTCAAAAAATCCGGAGACAAAAGTATTGTTCACTAAAAATTGAGGGATATTTTTAGTATTAAGTTAAAAAAACGAAAATAGTGGGTGGGTTGGCGCGAGGCAAGTGGCAAAATCAAATCCATTCGTGTGAACGAATGGCGAGGATTCTCGAGCATCTATTGCTACAAACGGGATTTTGATAAATGGCTTTGAGAAAAAAATCTTTTGGGTAAATGATTTTTTTTTTTTGTTTTTTTTACAATAAAAAAAGTTTTTTAAGTAAAAAAATTACTTTATTTATTTTTATTATGTTGAGGTTTTTTTTTGTTATATATATATATTTATTTTTATAAAAAAATTAAAGTAATTTTTGTGTCTAAAAAATTTATTTTTTAGTGTAAAAAAAACCTTTTGAACAGAAAAAATTACTTATTTTTTTTTTTATCTCGTTGAGATTTCTGTTTTTGTTATAGGTTTTTTTCTTATTTTTTTAAAAAAATAAAAAATAATTTTTATGTCAAAAACTTGTTTTTAAGTGTAAAAAAAAGGGGCCAGTTTCCCGATTAAATTTTTCTTTTTGCCTTTTTTCAAATTCCCGCTCGATTGAATCAGAACAACTTACAAAAAAAAAAAAAAAAACTTACTGAGAAAGCTTGGAATCATCATCAATGGCTGCTATTCTTGGCTTTAATTCTATTTCCTTCTTGTGCAAATCTTGCAGAACCAGAAAATCTCATTCCCTTCTTTGCCTTCAAGTACTTCACTCTGTTTCCTTATCAATTTTTTTTCTCAAGAGAGCGTTACTGGGTCGAGCTCATCAGGTACTGATGTGTTCAGGCTCACTTACTTGGAGGTGGGTTTTCGGTTGTTGCTGTTGGTTGTTGGTTGTTGGTTGTTGGTTTTCTCTCTCTCTCTCTCTCTCTCTCTCTCTCTCTCTCTCTCAAAATTGATCACTTTAAAAGGGTTTTATTTAATTTAATTTAATTTTTTTTGTGGTGTGTTGATGAAGTTTAGGACTTTTTGATTTAGGGGAATAGTTGGTTGTGGGAGGTGGGCGGGTTAAAAATATTGGTTGATCCAATCCTGATGGGCAATTTGGATTTTGGAATCCCCTGGCTTTATGATGCTGCTAAGAAATTTTTGAAGAATTTTCAGGTACTTGATTTTTTTCTACTTATTTTGTGAAAAAATTGAGAGAAATTTCATGTATTTTTTCTAATTATGTAAAGCTGATGCAACTAAGTGATCGTCTTGAAATTGATTGCTTAGTTATTACACAAAGCCTTGATGATCCCTGTCATTTGAAGACTTTAAATCCTCTCTCTAAACACTGCACAAATCTTAGAGTCTTGGCAACTCCCAATGCTAAGGAGCTGCTTGATCCCCTTTTCAGCAATGTAAGTACTTTATATAGATTGTGTGTGTGTGCACGCGCTCGTTTTAATAGAAAAGAGAAAATATACTCTATTTTAACTTTCATTTTTCTCTGTCCAGCTGCATATGTCTAAGTAATTTCAATCCATCTGTGAATTATGATATATGTCCGATTGGATTGTGACATAATCAATGAAAATTGGCTTAGTAGTTTGGTGATAAATTTATAATAGTAAAACAGTTTTGTAATTTTTTCCCTATAATTTCTTCAACCAACTAGCTCTTGCTAATAAAATAAAATAAATCTATCATTTGCTTTTTGTTATGTAAAGGAAGTTGTAGTTCACAGAACTCCTAGGAAGAATGTATTTAGAACAAAAGTAGTGGATGTTACACTTGTACGGTATAGTTATCTTCCCTCAACATGTTTTGTCTTCTCGATGCTTGCACCGATTTTTGCATGTCACTTGGATGTGCCTCTCGAATACTAGCGGAAAACGAACAAGCCATGTCTATTTTACCAGCATGGCTTTGAGCTGTTTGGCTTTTGAGGTTCAATACTTGTATGTAATGCTTGCTGCTCAGTACGAAATCGTAATGTTCCAGTCATGCTCATAGTTCATGCATTTCCTTATTCTGTTTAAGCCACATAAATTCATGTGATCCAGACCACGTATCTAGAACCTGGTCAGAGCTCAGTTATTGAAGCAAGTAATAGTTCTAAAGTCAAAGTCCAAGCCACTGCAGGGCCGGTTCTTGGTCCTTCTTGGCAGCGTCCCAAAAATTGGTTAGCTTTTTCATGCTTTAATTTTCTGAAGCGCTTTCAAGTTTTATTCTACAGTGATTTGTTTGCCGAAGACCTGTCACCACTTTCCCTGTTAGAGTGGGTTATTAAATGGATGTTTAAGCATGTATACGTGCATGTGGTGTATATATTGATTTTGATTATGGATTAGGAATGAATTCCGTCTGATATAAAGTTTCTTTTACACATTTTTTTTGTCAACTTTTAGTCATTGTTTCAGTTATCATGCTTCAGGTATCTTGTTACTTCTCAACAAGACCAACTTACGCTCTACTATGAGCCTCATTGTGTGTACATCTAGAGTTTTTTAGAGAAGGAAAGGGCTGATATTATTGTCACACCTGTCATAAAACGGCTTCTGCCGAATTTCACTTTGGTATCTGGTCAAGAAGATGCTGTTCAACTTGCAAAGCTGCTAAATGCTAAGTATAAAATTATTTTGTTCTCTTTGACCTCAGGTTTTAGCAGCCACTTTTGCGTATACTTGGCCAATTTTGCGTATACTCACTGTGGTCTTATATTGAACCCTGACGTCTTGTAGGTTTATTGTTCCAATGAAAAACGGAGACCTTGACGGCAAAGGGCTTCTGGCTAGTCTAATTCAGGCCGAGGGAACAATAGGATCGTTCAAGGTCAGCATTCCTATATGCAATGTTAACAAACTGTTATTTCAGATATGGCAGATTTTGAGAATACAAAATTTAGATAGTATTTTGTAAATTCGAGTAATTTCAATGAAACAAAGTGTTCAATTTCTTTTGTTTTTAGAAACTGCAGTAGTTAAGATAGAAATTTGCTTATTTTCCTTGCTCTTCTTATTTCCACTGCTTCAAAACATAAGAACACATATAGCCTTTTATAGCACCTTCTTTTGTAACCTTACCAAAGGCATGCATCGAAAATGAGCTTACCATGTTGGGTGAAATGTAGGGACTTTTTATGCCATTTGTAGCCTGAAACACTGTAGTAATTCAAATTTTATAAGAGAAAACAGTGTAGCAACACTGGTTCAAGTGGAATGAGTTGGACCGAAGTTATGCTTCTCTTTTGTCCACTTTTATATTTCTTACCAAAACAGTCATTATATTTAATCTATTTCCTTTCATTCTGTTATCATTTTTTTTAAAATTCTTTGTTTAATCTTTTGGTTCCAATATTCTGTTTTGTAAATGCGTTTAGATGGCTGTGAAAGTAGCAGAGTTGAAGCTGAAAATGGTTTCTTTTTTGCATGCAGGAACATTTGGCAAAGGAATTACCAGATGCGCCGGTAGTAGAGCCTACTCTTGGTGTACCATTGGAAATCCAAGAATCGTAACCTCTTCCACGCACACGTATATACGAGGAAATTTTTTTGATATGGGGAAAAGATTGTACAAGTAACTCGAAACTCTAAGTAGTTTTGCACCTTGTATGAGAAGTGATCCTCCTTTGCCACATCATTGCTGGTAATTTTAATGAGACAGTTGATTTGAGTTGAAGTACGAATTTACTTTACAACTTGTTAGTGTCCAATCATTTATTCATAGTGAGTTGGAAAGTACTAATGAGTTGTAAAGTAGATTCTTACTTCAGATCAAGTCAGTGTCTATTTATAATTATGAATAGTAACATGATGTTCGATAGTAGATTCCCTCTTTGCCTATATGAGGAGGGTTACTTCTTGATTTAGAGGCAGAAATTCTAAATTTAGCGATCATAGGAAATCAATGAATGTATACAAGGGAATATGTTTCTATATTTTGATTGAGCAACGTCGTATTGCCACTTGTGACTACTACATCCGAGTTTCAATCAGTCACATAACAAACACATGATTTTGAGAACTACATATAGCTTGTTTGGCATAGTGGTTAGAACCATTGATTATAACTGTAAACATTGTAGCAACTTTTTTCTTTTTGTGTGAGAGCTTTATATTATTTATAACTGAAAAGTTGGTTAAAACCAACTTTGTCAAACAGGCTAATATTGTTCCATAAGTAGAGCTTGTTGGATAGGAGGGGAAGGTGGAACGAGGGAGAGGGTGAGAAGATTAGTGGAAAAAATTTGGTATTTATGAATCATGATTATTTTGTAGGATACAAAAGACAAGGTAATAGATTGGATGGGGAATTTCAAATGCTTCAAAGTACAAGTACTCCAATTTTAATGTCTCCAAACATGGCAAGATTATAAGCGTGAATTTTTATTAAACATGATAAGAAAAAGATCCTCCCTTTCCTCACAATTTTCCTAACCATGCTTATATGGCTTTCTGTCCTTTAATGTTCTTTTCCTCTTTTAAAAAAAAAAAAAAACTCTTATTTGGGAGGAGGAAAAATAGAAAAGAGTAAGAAGGATAAGGAGATTAGTGAAAGGATTTAGAGATCTATAATTGATTGATACGGCAAAAAAAAGAAAAAAAAAAAGATTGGATGAGAGATTTGAAATCCTTTAAAGAAATCCAATTTTAATTTTTCTATAAACAAAGAGATTAGAGGTTAGAATCTATACCCAACGATAAGAAAAATGTTTTTTCCATTGGTTTTGTGTCTTTTACATAGTTTGATATAACAAATTCTACTTGTTCAATTGTGACATATATATATATTTATCCTCTTTTAGGTTCATTTTGATGGAAGGATTTGTTGTACTCAACATGGTATCTCTCTCTTAAAAAAATAAACTCTAGATAGCATTAGGGCGACAAATAACAATTTCTCCTTATGATGAATTCTTCAAGAGCATACCATATACACATGCGCTCGGACAAACAGATGTCCACATTGACCCAACACAAAAATGAAAACAAAAGAGTGGATATATGAGGCATCTAGCAACTACCATGTCTAAGCAATACTTAAAAAAAAGAAAAAGAAAAAGAAAAGAAAAACACACACACGTGCACGTCTAACCATGATCATCTATAGTGGCATTGAAGTTCGTTGGCACTTCAATAAAAGGCTCAAGAACTCTAGTTATTAAAGGGCCCACGTGAATTGTGAGTTGTAGTAAATATCACTTTTTTCAAACTAATGGTACTAAATATTAATATTAAGTTTTAAAAATATTTGTAATAAATAATATTTATTGTGTAAATAATTTATTTACCCTCTTATTGCAGTGTAACTTATTCTTATTTATAAAGTAAATAGATTTAAGGTGCAAAATAATTTATTTACTCAATTATTTATAGTGTAAATAAATTTTATTCACCTAGTAAATAAACTATTTATATAGTAAATCTGTTATACACTATAAGTATTTTTAAAACCTATTATTTGGTTTAAAGATTTTCAAAAATATATTATTTTTCTCATTCTCCCAAAAAGAAGTTTATTAAACAAGGACTCAAAGAAACTTGCAGTAGTAACGCTTGTACATTGTCAAAAATCGTAGTTTTGAAACATTTGGTAGGCATATGGATCTCTTATGATATTGTCAAACTGATTTCTTTCTCTTCCATCAACAAGAAAGTAATAAGCTCCACCAGCTCTGTGAATAAAACAAACTTGCCCATGATAGTATTGCAGGAGTTGAATCCTCACCATGAATTGACAACTATATATAAATATTGGAATACCTACATGTAAGGCACTTATTATTCACAAGTACTACTTTGTGTCAACATTTCAAAACAATTCATTTACCAAAATAATAATAATAATAATAAATTCCCAAACGTGGTCTCTCAGAGGTACGGCCTCGTAGGGTTTTAATGGAGTCACAAATTGAGGTCCAATTCATAGCGACTTTGGACGAGTTAGCGTCCTTTGAGGCAAGCCAAATGATAAATAGTTTGAACAATTTTCCATGGAGATCATATGTACACCAAAACATTTCCTTTTATTGTGCTCTTGACGTTGATTCTTATCTGATGACAGTGAGTCCGAAACCCACTTGAAGTATTTTATACTTCTATTTTATATAATGAATAATGACCCAATTTTAGTTGAGGCTTAATAGAAATGTTTATAAAAAAAATTTCATGAATGGATTTGACCAAGTTTGTTTGCTAAATTAAAAGCATTATATTGATAGTTGTTAATTGGGGTTATTATAGATAACGAAATCACAAAGACCGTAGAGCCGTGACCCTTTCTAAACTATGCTAGGGTTTCTCTAAAACCTTTCTTGCGTCGCCACCCCCCTTTTCTCCTAGGCTGAAGATCGGTTTAGCTCTCACGTTGCTCGCCGACCTTTGGTTCTCGAAGAGGGGGTCGGGTCTCCTTTCTTTTCCTGTAGAAGTATAGGAAATAATGGGAACTGGTGGGTTGAGGCCGACGGACCATTGCAACGTCGGCCTGTTGGCCGCATCGGGGTTCATGTCATTAGAAGCTAGAAGCTTCACTTGGAGTGGAGGATGCATGCAGAGATGGGAGGGAGAGGCGCCTCACTGCCGATCTAGGTTTGGAGCCAAGGAGAGAGGGGATGCAACTATGTGTGGTGGTTGTGGGAAGCTTGGCTCTCCTCTGGATTTGAGCTAGCTTGGAGGGGAAAGGCGGTTGCTCGGCTACGTCAGTCTGAAACAGAGGGGGAGCGCCTGGTGTTGAGAGACCTGGCCAATGAGGAGGCTGGGTTCGTACCACTAGATTTGGGTGGGCTGCAACGGCTTTGGCCTTGCTGTGGGGATGGTTGAATAGGGTGCCAAGAGACTGGTCAAAGTGGGGCTGTGAGTACCTCCTGATATGGGTTTGGGCAATATTTTGGCCTTTCTCTATGGTCTTTGGAACTAGGTTTATAGAAGTACATCTCTGTATAGGGTTAGGGTCATGGATAGCTCCATCATTCGGAGCACGGAGTCCCTAATAGGTTTTTTGAATCTGCATGTATGCCGATGCTAGATCCTCAAACCTTTGACTGTAATATGGCTTGTACTAGCTATGTTTAATAAATTTTGGTCCTCCGATTGGAGGCCTTAAGAGAAAAAAAAAAGCATTATATTGATTGTAAACACTTGGAAATGTTGCTGTAACGCCCCTATATGGGGGTTAACAGTTTTTAATGAGATAAAATAAAAATAAATAATAAAAGTAAAACCTTAAAAATAAAATTTGCCCGGGACTTAAATGAAAACTCTCAACTCAAAAATAAAAATATAAACGACAAATAAACCACAGTTTTAATGTAGCACTTTAAATTTAATAAAATAAACTGTTGTCATCATCATTTTAACCCTCAACACATTGTAATACAGTCATAGAAAGTAACAATTGATGCTTACATTATCATGAAGAACATTCTCAACAATTGAAGCAGTCCCAATGTAATATAGCTACATCACTTCCTCAACTATATTTCTCGTAGCCACCTCACACTTAGTGAGTCCTGAAAAGATAAAAATATAAGGGAATGAGCGACACTATGCTTAGTAGAGAAAGCCATTACTCACCTTTAGGTTTTTATCATTAGCACATTAAAACCTGCATGGTTAATAAGTTACATCATATTCCAGATTATGAGGTTTATTATGATCACATCTTATGGATACCGTAGTTAATCATTACCAAGTGTCATAATTACACATTTATACAAATATTACCAATCATCATTGTTCCTAGGTATCCATGTTAAATTGAGTATCACTCAACTCATCGAAACCCAAATGGGCGTACTTGATCACCCTATAAATATTCCAAGGGTGTTCCGGTGAGGGGACATCAAGCCCCGAGTCCTCACCAAATCGATTCCTGTACAGTGTGTTCTGGGACTTTCAACCCAAGGAAGCGTCATCGCCTTCCCCCTATTTTACCTTTTAGGGTATTCATGCCCAAGGACGTAACCGTCGCCCTCTTCATGTCTCACAATTTCTCTATATTGAATCATTATTAAATAGAGTTAGTTTTCCTAACCATGCTTCTCAATTTATAACATGTGTCAATTCATTATGTTCCTCGCCGTACAATACAAGACGAGTCCATGTCATAGTTTCATATGTGATACTTATATAATATTAGTTCAACATAGATATATATATTGCGGCAAAACAATCAATTTTAATTCTATAAAAACCTCACAAAAGATGAGTAATAGAATCCCTACCTTTCAAGCTTATCAACAATCTTTTAATCCTTGAATCAATTAACGTTAGCTCCATACTCCCTTGATCCTAAGGCGTGCATAAGGACAATTAAAACTAAAGCACAACATACAACTACATTCATAAATAAATCATGTGTAAACCTATCTTACTAGTATGCCATTAAAGCTTTTATATAAATGTCTTTTGAATACCACAGTAAACAATTTTTGTCTTAACACAATATAAAATGTGAACAAGTAATCTATATGTTTTAGTCCCTAATAAGATTCATCAATCACTTAGGATAATATTGGAAAGGTTGCAAGACATTAAAGAATTAGGTGGTGAGCAAAGATGGGTTCTTGGTTCAGGTTAGCAGCTGGTATACCATAACAAACTGGCAGATTTACTAGTTTCCAATACAAAAATTGAATAATTCTTAGAAAATAAAATACAACTCCGATTTAGGTTTATGATAGCTCGTTAGAAAGCCTAGGATGCTACTTTTCAAATATGCAAACCAATTCATAAAATTCATTTTAATTTAATCTTAGAATTTCAAGAAATAACCACTGCCCATAGAGGTATTACAAAGTTTAACAATATAAATTTTCTGTCCAGGGCATATACACTTAGACTTCATACATATGCTCCAAAATAGCAACAAACATATACTTAGGTTTAAGAACGCAAATTTGAATAATCCTTTAGTATAAAAGAAAATTTATAAATGAAAGACTAAATTTGTTCATAAGGTTCTAACCTCGGATTATGGTTAGTTGGAAGCTTGAAATGGCTTCAAAACAGGTTTCTTTACTTCGGTATGACTGAAATTCTTGCTCAAATGGAGGTGATGGTGGCTGATTTTTATGGCTGCCTTGAAGAAGTTCTCTAAGTATTTTGCTTTAGCAAAGAAATGAGAAGAAGAGTGTGGGAACCGTGGAAGAGAAAGGAAGAAAAGATGAAGTCTTTGAAGAGAAGTGATAGAAACAATTATAGAGGAGACATGTTGAAGCATGTCACGGAGGAAATAAAGAAAATGAGGGTCAAGAGTAGTTGGAAAAGATATCCTTATGTCTCATCTAGAGACTTTAACACACATAATGCCAATATGATATTTTTGAGATTTATTAGAAGTTCTAAGGCTTTTTAGTAATCATACTAAATAAATATAGGAGAATTTTTAGAAAATTTAAAAATAGATAAAAATAAATATTATAAAATAAATTTAAATGAAGCAATTTTTTTTATACACTAAAAATTAATTTAATTACCTCAATACCCGTTAGGAGAATAACGGGTGTCACAGTTGCTCTCTCTGTTGTTCCAAGCACAAGATAGTCGTAGTACGTTATTTGACTCCACCATAGGATTCGAATTCTCACCTTAAGTTCTTAAATTGTTATAACTAATGCACAATTTTTTCAAGCCTACTACAACTCTTTTGCATGTTTTAGGGAAGTTAGAAAGTCATAGCTTTATAAGCTAAAATAAGACGAGAAGGATTCATCAATAAATTAAGATAGTCATATATATGCTCTCTAATAGGGTGTTTGGGAGATGTGGTTAACTTAGAACTAAAACTTTTGAATTAAAAACTATAGCATATGAGAGCTTTACATTGTAGCTCACTTTTTTTTATTATTGTAGTATGTGAGAGCTTTACATTTTAGAAACCAAAAGTTTTGATTAGAACTGATTTTATCAAACATCAATATTATAGGATTAGTTCATGATAAAGAGGAGAAAATTAATGCTAGCGTGGTTCACTTGACTCAATGTCAAAGAAAAGAGGTATAGATTATAGGCATATTAAGAAATGAATGCCCCTTAAAAAAAAAAAAAAACATTAAGAAATGAGTGTTTCATGGAAAAATATGACAGCGAGATGTTAACCTAAATCACATTACCAAGATTATAGACATATTGATCAAACTTTGGATATCAGAGAGAGTGCATGATTCATTCATACGAATATTATATCATATCAACAAAGTCGACCACCAACAGCCAACAGAAATGCATGCCTTTGAAATGTAAATAAAAAAATAAATTTCCTCTTTCGGTTTATTGTATTATTTTAGTTGGCGACTGAATATGCCCAGATTCCTCGTCATGACAATTTCGTCATGGAGACTATTGCATAGACTATAGTACTCCGTCGTTGTATATATAACTCATATGAATATATAATAACATTAGTTTTTTTTTTAATTATTTTTTTTAAGATATAGAAAGAGTCATTTGGCCTTAGATTCACCGAAGGGACACTTTTTAGTTTATTGTTAAATATATTCTTCTTTTTCCTTTTGTCTTTCCCTCAGGCAGAGGCAGGTTAGCCCAAGTTCTACTCCTCCACCTTCCATGGATCCATGTCTTTCACCAAGACAGAGATAAAATTAAAAAAAAAATTGAATTCTCTATTTATTTAAAATTTCCTTGATTTTTATATTCTAATCCAAGCTATTGATGAAAAATTCTAACAAATTCTACCTCACTAAGAAGTAACTTTTTTTTTTTTTGGTCACGCTTCTTCTCGCCATTGGATCATGACGAACTTCTGATCCAACAGTAGGAGATTGATCGAGAGAAATTGTGACAAATTATCAATCTTTTTTTCCCTTGTCCATGTATAACAAAACCTCAATATTCTAATACAAGCTACTGATGAGAAACTTTACTAAATTCCACCTCATCAACAAGTAATGTTTTTGTCGTGCATCTTCTAGCCGTTGGATCGTGATGAGCTTGTGATCCAACGATAGGAGATTAAGAGAGAATTATCAACAAATTATCAATCTTTTCCTCTTGTCCATGTACAACAAATCCCCCAAATGAACAACATTTATTGAGCATCTCGTTGCTGAGACTTGGAACACTATAAAGTTTCATCTTGTAGGCTCCATAAACCAAAAGATACATCACCTAACTTTCCTCTTTTAATTAAATAAATTTAATTACTTGATGTTTATGAAATCTTGGACAATGCAAGATTCTTGGGTATCAGAATATCTCCCATACTCGTTCGTTTCCTAAAAGATAAGCTAAATAAATAGGGAATATACTAAAATACTAGCACATTGTTGTTGGTCATCATGATGACCTAGCTATTAAACGCACATTTCCAACTTAATTATTGAAATAAATACCTGTAAAATACACTTTATGTGCTTATAATGGCCTAAGAATAATGGAATATTCAGGAATGTACCATGGGAATGGTGTTTTCTCACTGGACAAAATTTCTTCTTTGTTTTCTTTGTAAAGGACACAGAAATATCGCTCCAGCCACACAAGATTGTCCTATATGCCTTACGCTGACACAAATACAAATATATATACATATATATATATATATATTATAATATTTTCCTTTGGCCCTAGTTGTACTAAGATTCTCAAAGTTGCCACGTTATATAAAATGATTCAGATCCACCGGCTTGCAGGCATTTAATTTAGCCGTCTCTTTCTCTCCATCTTTCTCTTGTTTGATGGACTGTCTCTTTTCTTCAACTTTTACTCTTTATCTTTTGGTTGGGTAACGAAAACTATAATTGGTTTTTCCAAATTTTTTTTAAGTCATTGTGTCCCAATCTAAGGACATTTTGGACAGTTGCAGAATAAAAACGAAACATATAAAGTTAGCACCCCCTCTATATAATCTCTTAATCTTTTAATTATACATGTTGATAAATTTGATCATTTCATTATTCAGCACGCTTAATTTGTTTTTATATGTAGATTTGATTATTTTGATGACTTTTAACAAGGTATTGACATATTTTTTGAGGGCATAATTTTTTTTTGTACTTCACGTTAAATTTGAATCAATATTAACCCTTAATGATCTCCTAGAACTTATCCTTTGGTTATTGGAATGGCTCAAATTTATGTCGGTAATTTTCGAATAATCGATAGAATATTCATCATGAAAACGAATCTGTTAAGTAGCACACAATGAAAAGCATGGAAATCAGTCTCAAATTCATTAAGAAATCACGGTGACATTTCATTGCGTAAAAGCAGGGACAAAAATGTCGATGTTCTCGAGTTGTCAAGGTATTAATTTATGGATAATGTAGTGGATATTGTCGATGTCGTTGGATATTCGAAAAAAATAGATATCTTGACAAAAACTTATATTTTTTTCTTACAACCTTGTACAATGTTACTTAATTTGAACCAAGTTAATAACATAAATAATATAATTTTTTGCTTTAATATGAGAGTTGTATTGCTTACTATGAAGGATACAATCATTATCTATATTCATTATGATTCTAATATTATTTTACACACTTGTTACAAGCAAAGTATAATAATATAATAGAGTGCATAGAAAACTATCACATAATATAATAAAATGCACACAAACTTTAAGTATTTTCAATTCTAAAAGAAGTTTCTAGATGGTTGGAAAGCATTATGTAGGTTCTAATATTGATCTAAACAATACATTTGTTAGGATATTATCCTCAAATAGTGCTGGAGGTAATGTTGTATGCCACATGTATGTTTCTTGATCTTTTCTATTATTAACCTATAAATTGGATATTGTTAATAACTTGAGAACTATAAGGAATATTATATCTAAAAAAACTTTAGTTAGATTTTAAGCTCATGAGTCAAAACTTAAGGTAATAAAATCCTCATCAGTTTAACACCTTTGAGTTGTACCATGTCTTCATGTGCTCTATGGAGAACAATAACTAGAACTAGTAATAAAAATAGTAAAAATATAATACATACATCTACATTTACGAGCCACAAACTATTCATTTTAAAAGTAAAATAATTTAAGTCTTAATAAATACTTTTTTTTATTGTATTTAGGTTCAAAATATTAGTCACATTTTGTTAAAAATAATTAAAAAAGTCTTGCAATATTGGTTTATGTGTGAAAAAGAAAATTTTCCCAGCCTTTTTGGATATTTTGTGAAAAATTTTAGAAATATTTTGGATTTTCATGGATATTCATTGATATTGTGGATATTTTTAGATATTTTACAGACATCTCACAAAAAAAAAAAAAAAAATCCTTTCCCCTATATCTATGTTGAGACTACAAAATATGAATATTATCGTGAAAATATTGATAATATCTAAACATTTTCGCCGTTGTTGAAAACCTTTACTTTTAATGAGGACAAAACACCGTTAGTCCAAAATTTATTGACTTTGAAAGGAACCTTTTATTGTTGCTTATATTTGTTATCTAATACTGAATTTTTTTGTCATAAAATGAACCCTATCAATATATATATATATTACTAGGGTGTTTGAAAGAGTAATTTATACCATTAGATTGAGTTTGAGAACTGTAGTATGTGAGAACCTTTTTACTATAGTATGTGAGAGCTTTACATTATTCACAATTCAAATTATTGGTTTAAACTACTCTTCCAAACATCTTATAAACAAAATACTAAGAATGTGTTGGCAACACAATTAGAGCTAAAAGTTGAAATGATTTTACTGCAATATATAAAAGCTTTAACACTGTAGCTTATTTTTGCTTTATACTATAGCATGTGAAAGCGTTGCACTATAATAATTCTAAATATATAGTTGAAACAGAGTTATTAAATGCAGCCTCTAACTTATGAAAGAGGATTGCTCAACAAGAGAGAACAATTAAGAGATAACATGTTGATTCACATGACAAGGGCAGGCGAAAAAATTAGAGGTTTTGGATAAAGGTATTCCCTTCTATCTTCTCAACCTAACACAAAATCCATTCACTCAACTTCGTGAGGAAGTTAGTATATGTTGAACATTTCAACCATCAAGAAACTGACTTCTAAATTTTGATCAATATCAAAACTTTATTAATACAGCTAGCAGTACTTGTCCATTTTGGTGGGTAAAGCATTGACCAAAAAAAAAAAAAAAAGACAAAACACATTTTTTTTTGGGCAAAATATGATATGTTAATAAATGAACAGACTGTATCGATCTAAAACATTTTCAAGGATTTTTTTCTTTTTTTTTTAATACGAACGAACAAGATAATGCTTGGCTTCTACGCCACCTTATATTCTATAGGGGCATCTATAGCCCACGGAAGATCGCATTGGATATCTTCATCTATATTTATTTCGTTTATTAATTTCTTGGTTTGGAAGACTTGTCACTGGTCAAGATTCTTCATTGTCAACTTTCATTTGATTATAAATTTATTTGTCAATTAAGCTCGATTTTCCCTCGTGAACAAGTATCTATGAGATGTAACGCCTAGCCATATAATTTCAAACATATAATATTTTGGCAATAATGGTGATGAGATTAGTAAGCACATTTTACTGGTGTATGTGACAAAATCATAGTCCATACTTCATCCTAACAGAAATGACTAAAAATTTGAGTGCTCTCATTCCCAGAATTTAGATTGAATTGACAAGTTACCCCATAATAATTAATGGAAATTAACATTTTCATTCATGTGACATGCTCGGATTGTTATCTAAATTTTGACAAGATCATTCCATAAATGAGCTCATATATGAAGCCACATGTCCCATTGTTATCTAAAATTTGACAAGATCTTTCTATAAAGGAGCTCATATATGAAGCCTTTACTTCTAAATTTTTAACGTTTTCTATCCACTTGAAGCTGCTTCATTAAATATAAAAGGTTAATTCTCCAAAATTAAAAACTTGAAGGAGTAAGTTACCAATTGTAAAAAAAATAAGGGCCAAATGGTCAAAATTCTAAAACAAAATTAAGAAATGAAGAGGCTAATAAAGCACCAAGTCTTATTTCTACCTCGGAATTCAGTATTTTGTTTATTCCAATTTCAAAACTGCTAAACCCTATAAATTTTACCGTCCAGCAAGAACAAGCGAGAAAAGTGAAAAAGATTGAAAGAAAACAGTCAGAATGATGCGGGTTCGTATCAGTCTTTTCTCTATAACAAGTGCTGGTTTACAAAATTTTACATGATTCTCAACGCTACTAATTAGAATATCAAAACGCAGGGGACGTTGTCGTCGTATGAGTGGAGGATGAGGTGGCTGGAGAATTTGAATGTTGAACACCCCCCTCACTATGGCTGACTCTTTCTTCCGAATTATGTGAGGACTCAGACTGCTTCTTCTGCTGCGGTCTGTGGACCGCCATGTGCTGGATCGTAGGCGGCGGTGCAGCCACCGGGGTGTAGATTCTGTTGGTAGCAGTAGTGATGCTGGACGGGTCACCTGACGCCACGGCCGATGCCACTGCCGCAGCGTATTCCGAGGGCTGCATCCATATGCCCCCCACAAACACTACTTGTGGCGTTTGTGCATTGCCGTCGTTTGAGATGGCAGGAGTTGGTCTTCTAGTATGCAAACGGTATTTCTGTAATAAAAATGGAAGATCATAAAGGTCATTATTACTTGTTACATTGTGCAATTAAAACGTAAAATTGGAGAATTGAATTTCATGTAAACATAGACAAAAGTTCAACGTTTGGTAATTTAAATCATGTAACAATTGTTGTCACATGAGAAACATTACACGAGTACAGTTTCCAATTAAGATACAAAACATAAGTCAATGAAGCTCATGTTTTTGCTTAGTGGACATTGATAATTTTAGAATAGGTCCTTTTCAGTACTGGTATATTTTTTTTTGTACCCCTTAGAGTAATTCTACAGTATGATCTACGTCTTCTTAAGGACAACCTATACTTACGTATTTAAAATTTCTTAATGACAAAGTATATCAACAAACACATGATTATACTGTTGGATGTCATACTTAAATCAGGACCAATGATAGACAATGGCTTGATTAAAGTGTTAATATTGTATCCCCAATCTCCCAATAATTTAAAATAACAATTTTGAAAAAAAAAATCATCATGTAATGAAAAATTGTATATCCACCAATTGAACATCAACAGTTGGTAGAGATAATCACATTGATATGTAATACAAACCTGTAAGTGGCTCTTGACTTCATCATTAGTTAATCCATCAACCTTCATCAGCTCCCTAATCTGCTTTGGTGTAGCAGCTGTGATAATTACAAAAAGAAAAAACAACAATCAAATTAAACCCAATTAAATCCATAATAATGCAATCAAATTAAAAAAATCCAAAAAGCAGAGTTTTTTTTTTTTTTTTGAAAACGTACTAAGTGAGCCACCAAGTTGTTGAAGGGCATTCAAGAATCTCTTATGCAACTCAGGGGACCAGTTTCTCCTCTGCTTCCTCTGATTCTGTTGTCCTTCCTTCTGATCATTCTTCTTTCCGGCGGTCGAACTCGTCGCCGGAGCCGACACAGGAGACGGCGCCGGCGCCGGCGACCCATTACGCTTCCCAACATTTTTCTCCCTTTGGAAAGGCTGAAAAGCACCCCCATTTCTCTTCACCTCCAAAACCGCAACTTTTTTCGGCAAATCCTACACCACAACAAAAAAGCACACAAAATCAACATAAAGTTTCCAAAAAAAAAAAAAGCTTTCCCGGTTTAAATAAAGTTGTAAAAAATGTAGTTTCCTTTATTTTTTATTTTTAAATTTACCTCTTTTTGGGGTACTGGATCTGGGTCTGGATTATTCCAAAGCTGAACAGATCTAAGCCAATCCGCTTTTTTCTTGTTATCAGCCATGTTATCAGGCTTGTCCTTTTCGGAGGTCTTGCGCTTAGGGGATTGCTCCTCATCCTCGTCCTCTTCATTATCAGAAGAATTAGAACTTCTCTTCAAAGGAATAAACTCCTCGAAAACATGTGCTTCACTTGAAGTCTGCTCCGAAATACACTCCGATTGCCCATGCAAATACTCCGTCGTTGCCAACTGTCGCTTACATCTTTCAATAGCTACCAAAAAAATGAAAAATAAATAAATAAAATTGAAGAACAAGGAACTAAAATGAAAAGAAAATATACAAAAGGGTAAACATAAACATGTACTTTGTGTGACAAGCTCCAAGCAGAAAGGGAGTTCTTTTTGGAAAACTTGAATCTTTTTCTTTTCTTCCTCTAAAGCTTCAACATACTCTCGGAACCCAAGTCCTGGATATTGCATTTTCTCTGAGAAATCCATGTTTTCCTTTTTTTTATCTTATTTTTGCTTGTCCGGGATTTTGCTAATTTTTTTCTTATCTTCTCTTTTCTTGCTCTGTTATGGGTTCTGGTTATGAAAATGAGAAAGGTGGTTGTGTGTTATATCTATGGTGTGAGAAAGCATAGATTGATCCGAACAAGAGGAAAATGGAAAAATATGAAAGAGAGAGAGAGAGAGAGAGAGAGGGGGGGGGGGGGGGGTGTAGTGGCCTTTCAGAGAGACGCATATGGGATCTAAGTAGAATCAGGAAATGGAATAATCTTGCCAACCAAGCAAAACCCAACAAATTATTTTGACAAAGGGCGAAATTTAATAAAAAAAAAAAAGTAATGAAAATTCCGGAGAGAGAAAGTCGTATGTAAAAAAAAAAAAAAAAATTACTAGAAAAAATTGTTAAAGACAATAATATCAATCGGATGGTGTAACAAGGAAGGGAGAGAAATGACACCGAAGTCGGGGCGTCGCGTACAAAAACGAATCTCGGATTGGATTTTTCTTAACTTTTTTTTTCTAGAGAGAGAAAGGAAGGAATTAATAGAGAGAGAGAGAGGGGGGGTTTTCTAGGTTGAATATTCGAGGGGCTGATTCGCTTATTGTACTCCTATCTGTGGGCTGGCAGTGACGTCATTACTCAACCTTATTTTTTCTTTTTTTCTCTTTTATTTAATTTTTATTCAAATTTATTTTCTCATATAAGATCAAAGAATTATTTCAATTTTTTTTAATTCTTTCTACTTATTTCTCTCCCTTTATCATTTTTTTTTATTATCTTCTCATCCGAATATACCTGGTTTCCAAGGACAAGGGGAGAATCTCTGGCGCGTGCCCACGAGCCGGCACGTCGCGTGGGACTTGTCCCGACCTTGGACGCGATAACTCTTTGCGAATGGTGGCTCTTCGGTGCCTCCAAGAGCCACCCTTTTTCTTCGTCCCGATACGCAGGCTTCGTACGGTCCCCACGTCATCAATTGTCGCACCACTCGCCTTGCTGGAGCGTGCATTGCAATCGTCAAATGGAAAGTACCATGTCTGTGTCCTCTCTGTGGGACCCGCCGTCACCCGAGGGGAATCTAGAATATGCAGTTTTGGATTCTGTAAAGTTAGCGTTTTTACCTGTGAGCGGGTCCACCGTAAGTTCGTGAGGGACGGTCATTAATGGGTGGCTGAAGTTTAATGGTTTTGGAGAAGACGTGGACAAATCAAGTCTCGCCACGTGGAGAAAAAGAAGGGTAGCTGATGTTTAATGGATTTTTATCTTGTAGTTCGGGACAATATTGGCCATTACAACTTGCTGTGCACAATAAGGACAACTACTGACCTTCATTTTAATAAAAATACTCCTCTTACAGATATTTTATATTCTTATAAATTAGAAATTGACTTTTTTTTTTTTTTCTGATAAATCTCTCTTATATTTTCAGGGAAAAAAATCAATTGAGATCATATTTAGATATGCCTTTTTAAATTGTGCGTACACCATACAACACTTTATATCGAAACAAATCTTATTAGTGCATTTCGAAATTTGGGCCTAAAAGATGATAGTGGCTTAAATTGCAAAAATAAATAAATAAAGGCCCCGCCGCCGTGGGGGGGAGGGCGTTGTGGTGGTTTGGAAATCTGATCCACCAGAAGCAATCTTTCACCTCATCTTTAAAATCACGTCCGAAGCTTCAAAAATGGTGAAGCTTCAAAAGTTGTAGAAATTAAAAATGTGAAGGATAAAAGAACCAAAGAATTATAATTATCATATACATTCTAACAACATAGAGTTAAAAGGACGGATATAATTATTTGTCTAACTACTATATTGTCAATTTAACTATTTGTTAATAATGTTTTGAAGGATGAAATAATACTTTTAATCTTGAAGCAATAAATTTCTTGAATCCTTCCACTAATGGTTCAAATGGAATGATTCAATTTGGTGCACTTGGAGAGATCTTCTTCCGTTCCTCCCATCTTTTCTCTCATCCACCCACCCATATGATTTATTCCTTTTTCTCAATCTATTTTCCTCTCTCGAGCCAAAAACTAACCCTATTGTTCACTCCAAATCAAGAAAATACTGCGACATTGTTTGGCATAAAATTCTCTAAGTCCTACACTGCTTCATTTAAGTTGGCTTTTATAATACCCAAATCCTAATCTTATTAAAACTCATTAGAATTCTTTTTTCTTTGTAATCTATTTTTTTTTGTGATACTATTTTTCATCCAAGCAGTTATACTTTTTTTTTATCCTAAGGACTAACTTAACATTATTGTACTAATGAAAATATTTGTTGTAGTTGTATTATTAATAAAAAAATTAATGTAACCATAAGTAAGCAGGCATTTGGTAATTTTTTTTTTCGTTTTTCATAATTGTTGTGAATGCAAGAAGTAAAATTCTACATCTTTAGTGCAGTTATATCATGGTGAAAATAAACATATTTTATTATACATATTCATAAATTTAGGTTTTATTTCTAATTTTAAGGTCAACATTTGTAATATTTTTAAAAAATATAGATCTAATTTTATTAAAAAATATTTAAGAAAAATTTAGTATTTTTATATTTGTTAAAGATTTGCAACTTTTAAACAAATATTTTAAAGAGTATATATTTTTTAAGTTTGTAAGAGAAAAAATAGGTGGATTAAGAATAATGCTTTATTATTAAGGCTATTTTAATAAATTTGAACTGTGACAAGCAACTTGTTAGGGACAAGCAATCCTTGCTTGCTTCTAGAATCTTGTTGCTAGACAATAATGTTTAGAAGCCATTAGGTAAAAGCAAGATTTACCAGGCACTCTGACTTACTGTAGCTGCTTATAAAAATGCTAAAAGCATTCTGTAGAAACAACAACAAACAAGATATAAATCTTTAAATTTAAAAGAGGCTTACTTATGATAGGTTTATCATAATAATTTTTATGCAGACAAAATATTCGAGATATGAAAGTCTCATCAAGTGATATATATATTTTTTAAGTTGAGCTGCCCCTATATTGATCTTCTTCTTTATTATGACAATTTGTTGGAGAGGGAATCTTCTCTATAGAAACACTTATGGTAGGATTATTTTTTCCTTTTTATTTTTATTTATGTATCCATTTAGATCTCATTTTATAGAGGTGATAGATTTTGTTTCTACAATCCCTATTTAGTTGTAGTTTTCTACTTAAATTTCAAGTTTTTGTGCCATTTTTTTAATTGTATTTTTAGTTTTTAAGTGTCAAATACAAGAGCTTTTAGACGGACAGTAGCCTATGTGATCCTTGGTCTAATTGGGAAGATCAATATCAACAATGGATTCATATAATATCAATCATAAGTACAAGAAAAATAGACATATATAAACATTTTACTAGTCATATTTTTCTTTCTTTGTTTGTTTCTTTCTTTTATTTTTTAATTTTTTCTAATCTAGAATGGACAGCTTAATAGAGAAGTGGGCTATTAAGGAGTGCCAATTTAATTGGGGTGTCCTAAACGTTCTTAATACTAGTTGCTTTTTCTTGTGCCAAAAAAATATATATACATATACATGCATATATATAATATTCGGAATAAGTAACAATTAAAAAAAATATAAAAGATATTTTTACTTAGCCAAATAAGTAAATTACAAAATAGTGTGTATAATGACCTTAGAGTAATTGATGAGTCAGGGGTTCTTTTTATTTTGTAAGTTTTGAATATCTTTTATTCTGTAAGTTCCTTGCAAGTACTCCTTGACTTTTTTTTTTTTTGAAATTAAGCATAAAATTTATTATCATCTTTGAAATTTGAAAAAGAAAACCAAATTAATCTTTTGACTGTCACGCTGATTTGTTGATAAGCTAAATTATATTATTCGAGAGGTGAGTAATTCAAAAATTTTTATTCCCTTTCTTGAGTTTCAATCGGCATTCAAAATTCATTTAATCAACCGAAGTCTTGCCTATATTCTTTTTTATGATCACGTGATGAAACAAACTATATGTTATATTCTATATATATTCATCTATATACCCACTTATATGTCACGATTATCTATAAAACGGGGTCCAATCACATATTTCCTTCGTGACTCAATGTGATTATTAATTCGGTGTTTTGTTATTTATTAATCACCACGCTTTATAGCCTTAAAGCAATCAAACCGATTAATCAATTTTAAAAACAAGTAACGAAGATTTCAAAAAGCAACTAATTAAAAAAACACAATATTTGTGTCACAGGCGGCAAAACAAAACAAATTAAAGAGATTCCACGTGAGTACTATTTTTTGGTAATTATTCATAATCAACGTAATATGGACTAAGTTCACTGTGAAGATAAAAAAGAAAGACTTGACTTCTTTGTACCCATTCTTATTATAGAATGTTAGAAATTTACACTGTTATGAGTTTCAACATTTATGCATGAATCTAACTTGCATAAAAAATCATCTAAATACAGAAATGTAAAGGAAACGAAATCTAAAGTTCAGCAATTGATAATCAGAAGAATGAATGTAGAGTTTCTCTGCAAGAATTCCTCAAGAAAATTTTATAAAAGAAAAGAGAATCTTCTAAACGTTTTGCACTTTAGAGGGATGGTATATTTTTGAATAATTGCAAAGGCTTAAGGACCTTCTGGATTTTACGTGATATTTATAAACACCTACCATCAGGGTGTATGTTATCATCAAAAGGCATATATGAAACAAGGCCCTTTTTTTGAAGCTTTACAATAGTTCAAAGATATCATTTGGTTAACACCTTTTAGAAAATACGTATATATTGGACCACTTAAATTTATCTCTATTTATTTATTATCATTTAAAAACTAAATAAATAATAATAAATTAATTAAAATAACATTCTCCCACTTGGTCTATATATATTTTCTAGATAACCATAATCAACCAATCTCAAACTTAAAGAATAAACACATGAATCATGGCGATAGGTCCTCTTAGAATGAGTATTATTTTTCATGTATTACAATGTATTATATTCCTTAATACTAACTCATAAATGATAATGCAATTTAATGAATAAACCATATGTTTATTCTAGGTCCAACTTAATAGATTTTCTCAAAATAACTGAATATATGCACAACTAAATACGAGAAAGCATCACAACTTAATAAGAGTTTCATAAAAATAACAAAATGTACGTACAATGAAATTCACATCATGGAACCAAGTCCCATTCGCACTACATGATCCTAAAATCTTTGGTGGCATGCCTTTAGTTAAAGGATCAACAATCATCAACTCAGTGCTAATGTGTTTAATAATCGCTTTCTTTTCTTTAACACGTTCTCTTATAGCCAAGTACTTAATGTCGATGTGTTTACTTCGACTACTACTCTTGTTGTTCTTGGCCATAAATACTGTAGCTGAATTGTCACAGTATAATCTCAACAGCCTATTAATAGAAGCCACAATTCTAAGCCCTAATTTTAAACTCTTCAACCATACACCATGCGAAGTAGCTTCAAAACAAGAAACAAATTTGATTTCCATAGTAAAAGCAGCAGTCAAAGTCTGCTTCACACTCATCCAAGATACAACTCCACTTGCAAACATAAAAACATAACCAGATGTTGATTTTTGCGAATCAACACAGCCAGCGAAGCCTGAATCAGAGTGTCCAATCACCTCTAGAATGTCAGTCCGTTTATACATAAGCATATAATCCTTAGTTCTTTGAAGGTATCTCATCACCTTGTTTGCAGCTCTCTAGAGATCAACACCTAGGTTACTCTGATATTTGCCCAACATTCTAACAGCAAATGCAATGTCAGGTCTTGTGCAAACCTGAGCATACATTAAGCTTCAAACGGCTGAAGCACATGGAATGTTTTTTTATTTGTTCCTGTTCGAGCTCATTTTTCGAGCACTAGTTCAAATTGAACATGTCACCCTTCATAATGGGTGCTACACTTGATGAACAATCCTTCATCCGAAACCTCTCTAGAGCTTTGTTGATATAGGTCTCTTGAGACAAACCTAAAATGCCTCGAGATCTGTCCCTATGGATTTTAATGCCAAGGACATAAGATGCCTCTCCCGTATCCTTCAAATTAAAGTTCTTTGAGAGAATTGCTTCATCTCATATAGCAAACCCTTATTATCAGTTACAAGTAATATGTCATTCACATATAGCATAAGGAAACAAATCCTACTCCCACTAATCTTTTGGTATATATACATTGATCCATGATATTCTCTTCAAAACCAAATGAAGAGATAACTTTATGAAACTTCAAATACCATTGATGAGAGGCTTGTTGCAATCCATATATGGATTTCTTAAGCTTGTAAACTAATGCTCACCGTCACAGGAGGAAAATCCTTCTAGTTGTTTCATATAAACCTCTTCCTTTAAATCACCATTAAGAAAGGCCATTTTCACATCTATTTGATGCAAATCCAAATCAAAATGGGTGATCAATGCCTTAATGACTCGAAGAGAATCCTTTTTAAATATAAGAGAAAAGGTCTCTGTATAGTTGATTCCTTCTCTTTGAGTGAATCCTTTAGCAACAAGTCTTGCCTTATGTTTTTCAATATTGTCCAATGAGTCTTTCTTCATTTTAAAGATCCACTTACATCCAATGGCTTTTACACTATTAGACAACTCAATGAGATCCTAGACTCTATTAGATACCATAGAATCCATTTCGTCTTTCATGGCACTGTATTATAAGTTAGATTTCTTAGAACTCATGGTTTGTGAAAACATTTTAGCATCATTTTTGGCTCTGACATTGTTGTCAGACTCTTATATATACATAATATAGTCACTGTAACACCCCTATGTGGGGGTTAACAGTTTTAAATAAATAAAAATAATTTTAAATTTTATATTATTTAAATCAATTAAACAATGCCCATGGGTCTTTAAACAACAAGAAAAATAAAAATAAACGTTTTAAATACAAACCACAGTTTTTAGTGTAGCACCAAATATATATAATTACAGTCATCATCACCATAGTACAATTCCCAAATAACTTAACACAGCCATAAAAAAAAATAATACAACTCTTACATGTTGTAGATAAGTTGTAATTAAACAGGGTCTTCTAACACGAAAACAGCAGGATTGTTTTCGCTTATTCCTCTTCAAATATGTTGCACTGAGTTCCACCTGAGATATGAAGATATGATAGGGATGAGCATCGACATGCCCAGTAGGGAAATCATGACTCACCTTATGGTTTATCCATTACCACATTAAAAACTGCATGGTTAGTAGGTTACATCATATTCCAGATTATAAGGTTTATTATGATCACATCTTATGGATACCGTAGTTAATCATTACCAAGTGTCATAATTACACATTTATACAAATATTACCAATCATCATTGTTCCTAGGTATCCATGTTAAATTGAGTATCACTCAACTCATCGAAACCCAAATGGGCGCACTTGATCACCCTATAAACATTCCAAGGGTGTTCCGGTGAGGGGACATCAAGCCCCGAGTCCTCACCAAATCAATTCCTGTACAGTGTGTTCTGGGACTTTCAACCCAAGGAAGTGTCATCACCTTCCCCCTATTTTACCTTTTTGGGTATTCATGCCCAAGGACGTAACCGCCGCCCTCTTCATGTCTCACCATTTCTCTATATTAAATCATTATTAATAGAGTCAGTTTTCCTAACCATGCTTCTCAATTTATAACATGTGTCAATTCATTATGTTCCTCGCCGTACAATACAAGACGAGTCCATGTCATAGTTTCATATGTGATACTCATATAATATCAGTTCAACATAGATATATATATATTGCGACAAAACAATCAATTTTAATTCTATAAAAACCTCACAAAAATGAGTAATAGAATCCCTACCTTTCAAGCTTATCAACAATCTTTTAATCCTAGAATCAATTAACGTTAGCTCCACACATCCTTGACCCTAAGGCATGCATAAGGACAATTAAAACTAAAGCACAACGTATAATCACATTCATAAGTGAGTTATGTGTAAACCCGTCTACTAGTGCCATTAAAGTATTTTTATGCATTAAACATGGAGAAAATGCATACTAAAAACTAAGTTTAGATTAAAGAAAACCTACCTCAAAACTTCTTTGAAAAGCACCAAAGTTTGGGTTATCAATCAAGCTTGAATTAACTTTAAAACCGCCTCGATCATCGTTGGGAATTATAATTGTCTTGGCCACAAAGAGAGCTTTGTGCTCTATGTCTTTAGTTAGAAATTTGAAGTGAGAAGGGAGAGAATGAGAACTAGAGAAGAAGGTGGTGATAGTTAAATAAAAAGATATCAAAATGCTTAAGAGGAATGAGATGTTTACGGGAAAAAGTTGTAAGAAGAAACAAAAGAGTCTTAAAGGAAAATATCATCTTGTCTCCCATGAAGACTTTTAGCAAATAATGCCAACATAATTGAGGGGATAATTGGAGTGAATTATAGAAGAAGATAAGGAAATAATTAATTAGGTGGTTGAGAAATATCTCCATGTCTTCTATGAATTGACGGAAAATAATTCAATGTCCCCTTCGGATACCTTTAGCAAAATGAGAAGAAGTCTATATAATTGAGCAATAATTTAGGGAGACAAGATTGGTAGAAGTAAGTGTTGGTAAGTTTTGAATGTTTCTTAGGAAGACTTGGTAAGAAAATACTAAAATGGTATTTTTTTTAAATGATCATAAACAACTTAGTAATTTTAAATAGTCACATTTTATTCATTAAATTTTACAAAATTATGCCCGTTAAAAATACGGGTGTTACAGTCACTAAGTATTGCCGATCGCTTTTCTCTAGTAGATCTCCTTAATGTTGGTTCAACATTCTCCTAAGGCGCATTTAGTTCAACAGGTTGTTCAACATATTCCTGTATTTGTTGTTCAGCTGGATCCACTATTTCTTGATCAACAGTCTATGGAACTTGAACGACTTATTGTTGTTCATCATGCATTTAAACTTTAAGCGTGTTGTGTATAACAATCAATCTATCATAAGAAGTGAAAGGTTAAGCATCTATATGATCTTTCTTAGGAACAGTGTTCTAGGATCGATTGCTCCCACTAATTAAGTTATTCAAAAGAAATTTTGTATTCCTTGATTCTACAAATCTAGTACTATGAGATGAACAATAAAATTTGTATCCTTTAGATGGTTCAGCATAACCAAAAAATATCCACCTATGGTTCTTAGGTCTAGCTTCTTCTCCTGTGGATTATAAACTCTTACCTTTAATGGGCATCCCTAAACACATACATGTCATAAACTTGGTTTTCAACCTTTGAATAACTCAAAAGGTGTGTTTGGGACAACCTTGATTAGAATTCGGTTCAATATATACACTACGGTTTTAAGAGCTTCAGTCCATAAGGACTCAGGAAGTTTGGAGCTAGCAAGCATACTCTGCACCATGTCCAATAATGTTTGATTTCTTCTTTTAGCTACACCATTCTGGTCTAGAGAACCAGACATAGTGTATTGGGCAACAATCCTATGTTCTTGAAGAAACCTAGCAAATGGAGCAGGTGCTTGTCTATGCTTAGTGTATCTATTGTAGTATTCTCCATCTTTATCCGATCTCATGATCTTAATTTGCTTTCCGCATTATTTCTCTACTTTCGCTTTAAAGACCTTAAAAGCATCTAGTGCTTCATTTTTATTATTAAACAAGTAGAGATACATGTATCGTGAGTAGTCATCTATGAAAGAGATGAAGTACCTTTGAGAGTACGTGTCCGTGTCTAGACTACAAATATCTGTATGTATTATTTCTAATAAATCAGAACTCCTCTTAGCACCCTTCTTTAACTTGTTGGTCTATTTGCCCTTAATGCAGTCCACACAAGTATTGAAATCAGTCAAATCTAAAGTACTAAGTACTCCATTATTTATTAATCTCTTAATTCTCTCAATGGAGATATGTCCTAATCTTCGATCCCATAACATAGAGGATTGATCATTTGCAACACATCACTTTATACCAACATTTTCATGAGCATGAAAAGTAGTATAATTAGCATCATTTTGTATATTAAGATGAAAAGGACCATCAGACAAAGTACCACATCCAATAAAATTAGATTTATAAAATAAGTTGAAAGAAGATTCTAAAAAATTAAAGGAATATCCAATTGATACAAGTTTGGAAACTGAAATTAAATTTCTAGAAAAACTAGGAATATGGATGTCTTTTCTAAATACAAAACAAACCCACTACTTAAGACTAGTTTGCACGTTCCTACAGCCTCTACATGTGAGCACATCTTATTTCCAAAATAGATACTTTGCTTACTTCCCACTGGCTTCCGTAGGTCTTGCAATCCCTGTAGGGAATTGGTAACATGGATTGTAGAACCAGAGTCAATCCACCAAGTGTTATAATTAACGTCAATCATATTGGATTCATAATAGACAAGTGAGAGTTGAGTACCTTTCTTGTTAAGCCATACCTAGAATTTAGAACAATCATTCTTCACGTGCCCTTTCTTCTTACACAAGAAGCACTTGGATTTTTTCTTAATATTTGGCTGGGCAAGAACCTTGTCTTTCCCCTTTTGCATGGTATGAAACTTCTTCTTATTACCCTGTGTTGCCAGATTTACTTCCTCTCCCTTTTCCATAATGAGTCTTCATTCCTCCTGAACACACATGGTCAAGAGCTCATTAATTGACCATTTGTCTTTATATGTGTTATATGAGATCTTAAAGGGACCATACTGTCACAACCCGCCTTTTCGGGCTGTGATTAAACTCTTTCTTACGTTCTTAAGGGCAAAAATTTAGGAAGATTTTTTTTAAAAAAAAATAACAGCATGAAGAAACTTTTAAAACGAAAATAAATAATTTACTTACATTAACTTTGGTAACTCCCAAAATACTTTCACATACTTGTATTTACATAATTAATACTTTTACTTTTATAACATCTTTCTTTTAAACATTTCATATCAAAATAACTTTAAACATACATAGTGGAAAACATTACAGCAGCAGACTCTATACCCAATCTGCACACCATCCACCCCTCCGCCAGCTCACCATTTGAACTTATTCTGACCTTCTTGTCGGAATACCTGCAACATGAAATACTTAATGAGCTAACGCCTAGTAAGTCCCATAAACCCCACATGGATATTCAAATAAATGCATGAATCAATTATGATTTCTTATAAACTTTCCTTATCCTCATCATTTCTTATCTTTACTAGAGCCCAAGTGTTCGTACCATTGCACAATTTTATTTAGGTTTACGTAACACCGTGACCATAATATATCCTTTAAACTCCCATTGAGTCAAGAGTCGGTACGACATTCTTTTTACTTTCTGTTGTTACATTTACCAGTCCATGTATTATGGTTGACATACCATGCATGAAGTGATAATCACATATTATCCTTGAAACATAAATTCTCTTGCATAGCCTAGTATACACAGATACCTACTTTATACATAGTCAAGTATTTATCATTGTATACACAGGTACAAAATCATAGTACACATGCTCATTTTCATTATTGTACACCCAGGTACATAGCATATTATACACACAGGTATCCATTTGAATACTCATAGTTATTCATACACGACTATACCCCTAGGTATTCATATCATAGCAAACATACAAGTTTACACTTAATTATACGTACAGGTATACATATACATATATTTCTTTCTAAACCTATATTTCATACTGTAGGTGGGAAGGGTACTTACTTGTTTTTGAGTACCACCAAATCAACTTCGGTTCTCCTTTCTCCTAGACTCCTAGGATCCTTGGTCAATTTCAAAACTATTAGCCAGACTTCATTACGTTTTGTTACAAAACGTTCGTTGCTTAATTAATCGAGTTGCATAACTATATACAACTCTGAAAATTACTATCTTTTCTTATCCTTATCTTATCCTATACCATTATCATTATCGAAAAGCGAAACTACTTCTTTTTCCCCTTTTTTTTCTTTTCTGCACTTTTATAAAAAATTTGTGGTCCACACAATCCAATTCTTATATTGCTTTACTCTTACAATGTAATAACTTTATCAGTGTACTTCTTTACACTGCGTTATTCTAATACTGTATAATTTTTTGTATTATTATTATACAGTATTTTTCTTTAAACTGTGCTTTTCATCTTAATATAATCATTAACTTAATGCATTTTTAATGCATTAAAAATTCTCTGGTGTTACACATACTCCGTGGAGAAAGTGTTCAAAATGTAATGAACTAGGAAAGAATCAGACATATCAACCTCAAGTGTCTTTAAGTGAGCCGCAATGTCCCTTATGCGCATAATATGCTCACGCACATCTTTTATATCGGTAAGCTTCAAAGATGAAAACTGTATGATCAGAATACTTGTCAATGCCTTATCTGAAGACTCAAATTACTCATCGATAGCCTTTAGTAGTGCTCGGACATTACCAATATTGATCAAACGAACCCCTAATCCCAGCAGAGATTTTGGTATTTATGAACATAATTGAGAGACGATTAGATCGCTCCCATTTTTTATATCGACCAACATCGTATGGAGTGCTGGTCTCAGTGGTAGAGGGTGGTTTATCCTTTCTGATGGCATAGTCAGTGTCCATCTTTCCCAAATGAAGGAGAATCCTCTTCTTCTAGACTTTATAGTTATTACCCTTAAGCTCGAGAATATCACATTTCATATCAGATAAATTAACAGGTTGAATTACTGCAATACATCAAATATACATGCTTATGTCACAAAATTTGAAGCTAATAACTACGTGTCATGTTTTACCAACGTAAATCACGCTACAAGAATTATAAATCATATAATATATAAAAACTGCCTATGGGCTAAGTTTTTAATTCACATTGATTCACATAAAACCTTATGATAAAACTATTAAACTATATTTCATTTCTTAATCCCTGTGGGCAAATTAAAAAAATAATTTAATATTTCATCCTAACAAATCATATTTAATATAAGAAAATTTCCTATAGGATAAATTTCATTATACCAAATATAATTAGTTACAATTAATGTCCGTTTAATTACATGTGATTTAAAAACTTAATGTATAATTTCAATATAATTTAAGATGTTGTGGCTACTCTTAAATCAATTAAAATTATGCATATCACTCAAGACATTTAATTTTTATGCATAAAATATTCATGAATTTGCATGTATTAAAAATAACAACTAAAGAATACATGCAAAATAAATTATGCATAAATTCAATAATATATCTAAAATAAATTTCTAAAATTTTATTTAAACGTGAATAATAAAATCTTGGATTTCATTCAATTCATTTTAGATTCATCAAAAATCAATTTTCTAAAATACCCAAATAAAAGATTTTGTAAAAAATATCAAAACAAAATTAATTAATTTTTTTTTTCAGATTTTTTTTTGTCAAAAATGCCCCCTAAAAATGACATGTCGTTTTCCATTACTGAAAGAAAATGACATGTCATTTTTCACTATGAAAAACAATATGTTGTTTTCTAGCCCAGAACAGAACAATCATTGAACAAAACAATGTATCGCTTTTCACTAAGAAAAACGACATATCATTTTTCAAGCAAAAATTACGCCATTTTATGACCAAAACGATATGTCATTTTTGGGCATTGATTTCGATTTTACATGTTATTTTGGGTCTTTTTTGCCCGAATTTGACCCAAATGGGTCTAATTGCATACCCAGTCATTTTTATACCTTATGGGCACTAAAATTGACGTTTTAAAAACTCAAAAATGTTAGAAAATCAATTTCCTAATGATTTTTAATGTTGGTTTTCATCAAAAAAATCAAAAAAATGATTTCATATACAACAAAGTTTTGGGTATTTTGAAAAACTCCATTCAAACATATTAAGGCAGAGTAAAAACCACACTCTTGATACCAAATGTTAGGAGTTTACATAATTATGATTTTCAACATTTATGCATGAATCCAAATTGCATAAAAAAATTATCTAAATATGGAAAAGTAAAGAAAACAAAATCTAACCTCAGCCTTGATAATCAGAAGAATGAATAGAGAATTCTTCTGCCAGAATTCCTCAAGAAAATTTTATGAAAGAAAAGGGAATCTTTTAAACCTTCTGTAATTTAGAGAGATGATGTATTTCTGAATAACTGCAAAGGCTTAAGGACCCTCTAGATTTTAAGTGATATTTATATTTACCTACCATCATGTTGTATGTTACAATCAAAAAGCATCTCTAAAATAAGGCTTTTTTTCTGAAGCTTTGCAACAGTTTAGAAATATTCTTTGGTTGACACCCTTTAAAAATTAGTGTATATTAAACCACTTAAATTTATTTTTATTTAGTTATTATCATTTAAAAACTAAATAAATAATAATACATAAATTAAAATAACATAGAACGCTCTAGTCTAGTGCCTTTTAATTAATCGTGCAAGGCTATATTCTCTTGAAATATTCAGACAAACAACACTAGGAATAGAATAATATATCCCAAGAAAAATAGAATAATAGAAAAATCAGCCGAATTGATTTATTTGAGATTGTTGTTTTCAAATGGAATTTTTCGTTACTTCTATATTGTCCTTCAACGTCTTAAAAAAAAAATAAAAATCATTACATAGCCACAAGTCCGACCGTTTATTATGATGCCGCCCCAACAGAATAGTTGTAGAGATAATTAGAATATTTTTTTTTTTTAAAAAGAAAAAGAATAAGGAGGATATAGAATGCAATATGTAACTGCGTTGAACACTAATTTTCTGACTAATTTAGTACAGTCCACTTAATTTACTTTTATGAGGTTGGTTTGTATTTCTTGACACAGTTTAGACTGGTATACTTGATGAAAAAAAACTTTCTACATAATGCATACATTATTTTAAATAAGTTAAAAATTATTTCAAAATGATACATATATAAATAAAATATTTAATATTCTTGTCAAATATGTCATCTAATTGAAAAAAAAATCCTTACGTATAATTAGTTGACTTTTTAAAAATATGAGTAGATATAAATTTCATGATACTTTAAAAGATCACTAGAGCTTAGTTTCAATTACATTTTTAAGATGAAAGTAAGGATGAATTTTTAATGACATTTTTAAACTCTCGCAAAGCTATTTCTGGTGATGTATAGAATTTTAGCCAACATTAAATTTTGTCAACATTCTTAACTTGCCATAAGAAAAAGTTTTTTTTTTTTTTTTTAATGGTGGTAATCCACACCCCCGGTTTTCGGAGCCCACCACGGGAGGCACGAACTCTTTATATGAAGGGCCCCTCAACTCCCATAGGGTTAATCCAACTAATCCGAACCGACCCATGGAGAGACCCGAAGGCGGCAAGAGTCTTCCAACATTGGCAGCTGAATTCACAAGGACTCGAACTCAAGTCGCTTGCTTAGGCGGAACAGTCTCCTGCCAATTGAACTAGCCAGGTGTTGGTTGCCATAAGAAAAAGTTAATTTATGCTTCAAGAGACATTTCTTTTTTCAGAAATGTTACTAAATGTACTTATAGTTTCATTTTTCTTTCAAATGTCACCAAAAAAAAAAAAAACTTTGTAGTGTGATGTATGTTTCACTCGTGCTGACGGTGAAAATTCATCAATCTCGAAGGAAGTAGGTTTCAAGATATTAGGGGTCCGTTTAGTAAAAGGATTTGAATTAGTGATTGATTTGAGTTAATGTGATTTTAATTAAGATTTAAGTTAGTGATTTGAATTGTTATCCGAATTGGTGTTTGGATATGCGTTTAGGTTTTAATCTGAGTATAGAATAAAATTAGAATTTGTGTTTGGAGAGGTAGTAAAAATAGTTTTTGATTTATTAACAAATCTAAGAAAATCTTACTGTTAATGATCTTAAAAAAATGCAATATGGATCTTAATTTATTCCTCTCTTCACTAGAAACACAATAAAAAAAGAATCATCTCAATTGGATATCAAATGAAGAAGTTATGATTTTTTTTCTTCAAATATAGGGGAGAGAATTTTAGTTTTTACTGTAACAGAGATGTCTGAGTATCAAAAGTTTAGGGGGGATGAGAACGATGAAAACTTAGATTCTTGATACTCAAAGAATTCAAATTTTGGAGGAATCAAACACGTATCCAAAGGACTCTTGATACTCGAATCCAAATTTGAGTCCATTGAGTTCAAATAATACTCTAAACAAACAGACCCTAGGATTTAGACCCTTCCATATATATAATTTTATACGTGTGTTTCTTGACTTCTTGGGATCATGTGTAGAGATAAAGTGATAATTTTTTCCTGCCTGTGTTTGTTAAAAATCTGGATATTTTGTTTGAGGTTCAATTATTTAAATGCAAATGGTTGGTGGTTTAATGAATTAAGTTTATTCTCTTTAAAAGGTTTCTTTCATTATATTTAATTTTTAAATTGCTTGTTCGAAATTGTTGTGTGGCATATTAACTGAATTTATGAGTTTTAATTTTCAAATTAATTCAATCTGTGTTAATTGCTTGTGTGGCAAGACATTTTTAATTTTGAAATAAATTTGAATTTTGTGGTTTGATTTAAACTTGGAACATTCTAAGTATTATCTGAATTTTGTTGGTTTGAGCTTGTGTGGTCTAAATTTGAATTTGTGCTCAAGATTATCTTATCTTTTAAATTTGAATTTTTATTAAGTTATTTTTGTGCTTAATTGAGTCTAGGTTCATTATTAATTGGCTTAACTGAATTTGTGAATTTCTGTAGATACTTTTCATTTTAAGATTAAATGTTATTTGAGATTTAAATGGAGAAACTAATAGATCTCGTCCTGCAGTTTTAAATCTTTTGAGTTGCAGTTTTTTTACAGCACGTACAAACAGTACTCCATCAAGATCGCCCACGTGACTATGCCCGTGAAGATCGAGCATTGTTTGCATGACCATTTTAAAATTTTAGTTCAGCACCTGTCTTTCTTATTTTTAGCAACTGAATTCAAATTTTAAGTTAGATTAGTTGAGATCTAACCCTAGGATTTAGTGGATATATCTTGACACATCTCATGTCTAGGCTTTGGTTAGTTAAGGAGGTAGACTTATGACTTCCAAGGTGGAGCTTCCAAATGAGAAAAAAGTCAAGTGAACCCTTAATATTATAGATGAATATATTGCTCTCAACCCTATGTTTTCCCTAGTGCAATTGTTCCAATCCAGAAACTCCGAGCAGAAGCTGCTCATGGATTAAAGATTCGGAGTATGTTAGTTAGACAAAAGGCAAGCAAAGTTGACTTGGAGCATGAAGCAGAGTCCAAAGGTGAGTCACAAAAGGTGATATCATAGTTTTTAGTGCTCGTATAGATTCTAGACCTTCTTGTAATTTTAATATATGTAACCATAATTTAGCATCAATGGATCCTTTTTATCTTTAATGTGAGTAGCACCTGTGGTGTTTTTTCCTCGAGGGTTGATAACACGTAAAAATGTATGCGTTTATAAGTTTGAAATAATTTAATTAACATTTTATTCATTAATTAAAACCTCTAATTAAACATTTTTGTATGTTTCTAGCATTTTAGTATGATTTTTGTAAAATACTTTAATTTTATGTTTTTATTGTTTAATTATATTTTTAGTAATTTTTAGAATTGCTTTTAAATATTAATTACTTTATGTTTTGTTTTGATTTTGATTTTAATCTTTGTTTTAAACTTTGTTTTTAGTTTTTAATTTACTTTTGTGTTAAATGTGTATTTAATAATATTTACTTATTGTTAGCAATTTTTTTTGTAAAAGAAAAATTTTGTTGGGCTAATTTTTGTGAATATTTGAATCAGGGGAGGAATTGAAAGAAAAAATGACAAGAAAATCAAATTTGGGGTGAAAGAATTAATTCTAGAGAGAGAGTTGGGTAGCTGCCTTTGAGCCATAAAAAATTGAGTCGAGTCGCCATCTAAAGCCGAGCAGTCAACACTCCCCGTGTGTCTGGAGCCGGAGCCAAGCTGCACCACAGCAGCCAAGCCGTGACAGCCCAGGCCCACCCACGTGGGTTGCTCACTATAACCTCCGATTTGCTGCAGCCTCACTCACGCGCACCCACGATATCATCCGTCCATAGCACATACTTGACAAAATCTGACGGCGCTAGATCAGCTCCGCCCATCTCTCTTTCCAAGCCGTCAAGATGAGTCCATTTCCACACCTCCAACGGTGTAGATGGAAAACTCTCGTCGTCCCATAAGCCGTAAAGCACTAAATCGCGAAACTAAACTTGCATGCCTACGAGCTGCAACCATCAGAGGAAAAGAGAAGGAACAAAGCTTCTTTTAATGTAAACAAATTGCAATCTCAAGCTAGTGGAGAAAAAAAAAAGAAAAAAATATAAAAACAATTTCTCGCAAACAAATTGCTACTTGAGGTGGGAGCCGAGGAAAGTCAAGCAAGAGAATCAACTTGCTTCCCTTAATTCGTGAGCCTATAATTTACCCGCTCTTTGAGGACTATGGTTCTGTGACTAAATTATCTACTTAATCCTTCAGAAGCATGGCTTATTCATCGTCTTTTAAATGTAAAAATTCTGAAAGGAATTCCAAGTTTGCCTATAAAAAGCCAGCATACTTTCAGTTTAGATCATCAATTCTCATTTAGAAAATTCAAAAAACACTTAGAATTTTAAGAAAAAAATAGAGAGCAATAGAGAAAACAGGAGGAATCTAAGGAGGTTTATGCAAAAAATTCTCAGAGATCATCACCATTCTTCAAATTCTGCCAATCTTTGGAGCTACGAATGTTATTAATTTTTATGTTTTTGTTATTATGCTCAATTATGTCTAGCTAAATTTATTTTTCGTTAGAGGTGATTTCAAAGCCTTAGACATGATTATGTAATTGTTTGTATGAGTTATTTTCCAAGTTTCTAATTGAGATCATTTATATTTTACTATAATTAATGCTTATGGTTATTTTCTTGTTAACTTTGGGTGTACAATTAAATGAGACTAGGAAACTGTCTAATGCTATGTTAGAAATGTAGATCTGTAATTGTATTTTTAAGCATTAGTAGCAAATTATGATATACGATTGTGGGAGGCTTTTGTGTGATTGTGATTTGAAATATAACCTAAGTTAAATAAACCGAGCTTATGTGTTGTTGCTTAAATCAACCTATCTGTCTTAACTTAATGCTTTCGTTAGATTGAATCTAGAGAGCTTATTCTAAGTTATTTAATGGAAAGAAATTTAGTGAAGAGTTTGTTTTGCTAAATTAAAAGGAAAAGAAAGATCGAGATAGCAGAGCTAGTTGCTATTTACGGTTTAGGATTTCAATAGAAAATTGAGAATAATTCAATGATCATTGCAAAAATTATTGTCTAACAGTGAAGAATGAACCTTTAACCAGTTTTATCATTTTTGTTTACAAATTCTTGAATTTTGTTATAATTTTAATTATTCACAATTATTATTTTGATTAAAATTTTGAATTTAAATTTTGTTAATTTAATTTTGTTATTGGAATTTAATTTTCTTTTTAATTAATTTTTGCATTTTTTATTTGCATTTTAATTATCATTTATCATACATTTTAATTTTATTTATGTTATTTCATTAGTTTTAAGTAATTTAGTTATTAAATTCAAAACCCTCCCCCATTTTAGTTTGGCAAAAAAATAAATATAAAAAAATAAAAAATAAATATAGATAGTGAAAATTAATAACATATTAATTAAAATCAATCCTCGTGGGAACGATACTTAACTCATCATTTATATTACTGGATACGACTATGTATACTTGTGTGAACAAAAATTAACGCATCAATGGTTTTTAGCCACGCTAAATAACTATATCGTTGAATTCATGTTTTCTATTTCCGCACTTGTAATTTACACAATAACTATATTTAGTTATTGTTTACACAGGGTACCATTAACTTGTTCTGTGTGCATAGAACACTTTTTGTTTTGTCTATCAAGTCCTAACATAAGAATTAAATTTGATTAAAATGGATCAAACGATCACACATTAACACATATGAATCAAAATATTGCACTAGATAAGAGTTTACAGTGGTTCAACATAAGAAAGCCTACGTCCTCTTATATTAAGTTTTTCTTAAATATTTCATAAAACACCCCGAAACTCTCCTCACAAGTTCTCTCACGAAAGTAAAAAGACAAAATAAGGGCTGAAGACGCAACAGTCTAACCCCATATTCCCCCGTTTAGTCTCCCTTCCTTCCTCTTTATAAGAGTCTTTCTTTGTATTCAAGGCCACTTGACGTAGTGGTTAGAACCACGTCCTCGATCTTTGGGCACAACTCTTCTTAGACGATCTCTAATGTCAATATTATATTTGTTACAAAAAAGTATAAAAGTAGCATATTTAATGTGTTATTGTATTTTATAATCTAATGCATAATGTTATTTAAAATGCTATATTTATCTTTTGTCGTAGTTATTAAACCCTGAAACTTGTAAAATTAAACTTATAATATTAAATTAATCAAAAAGTAAGAATGTTGTATTAAAGTAAAAAAAGTCAATCTATTAACCAATATGAATCAAATGCCAAATTTGCTGTATGTTAAACTTTATGGCAAATTTACCACAAATTTTAATATATAGTAAATTTAGCATTAAAAAGACATTTTGTTGGAGAGTTTTTTGTTTTATGCTCAAATGTTTATTGGTATATAAATTCATTGTATTGGAGATGCTCTTAGCTATTTAGAAAATGTGGATTTGTCATTTAATATCCAAGAGCCATCTATGACTGAACTCATATACACAGTTACACTAGGTATTTCGAATGTCATGAAATCATGATTGAGACGGGCTCTTATATCATAGAATTGAAAAGGCGACTAATAGGATGTTTGGTGGTTGGTTAGAACCAATTACAGTGAAAAGTTTTTACATACTACAGTAAAAAGTAAAAAGTCACTATAGTGTAAAGCTCTTATAATATACTACAATAGTTATAACTAAAATTGATTCCAACTATTGGTTCTAACTATACTTTACAAACACCCTATAGGTACTTAAGTCCTTCCTACTCACTCTTGCGCTTGTGAAACCAAGTTTGGTTCCATGTAAGACAGTGAGTGGAATTAAGCTTAGTTCCATGCAAGGCGCAAGCTTCTCGCTAATGATCGTGTAAATAACTTGGTTTCATGAGTGGAACCAAGGTTTATTCCATGTAAGCAAGAAGCGTACTTGTGACCAAGCGTAGATCCAGAAAAATTAGTCAGAAGGGACGCAATGTATGTAATATTGTCAAGAAAATTAAATGTAGAGAGATATAGAATTTTAAGAAAGATATAACATAATTTTAAGAGAGATGGAGTATAATTTTCAGGGAGAGATATAATACAATATTAAAAGAAAAAAATTTAAGAGGGCAACCGTTTATTCTCGTCTTTGTATAACTCCACCCCTACTTGTGGCTGTGGAACCAAAGCTTGGAACCAGCCTTTGCGCCCGTGGAACCAAGTTTGGTTCCGTGAATTGGCCGAATATGTGACTAATATTTTTTTACTGTGGTAGATTGGATATTTTGATACTAGATGAGTGTTCTTCATATAGTTGAGTGAATGTTGGATTATTATTGTTGGAAGCTCCTTAAATGACAGAAAAGTACTAGATTTAAGGCCTCCAGACATGCAGGGATGATTTTAGCTTGTAAAAAGCTGAGGTATAACAAGTTCACAGCACTTTTCAACAACGTGTTAATTAATGTTTCTATTAAAAGAAAATACTACCAATACCCTTTATGTAGAAAGGAGTTAATTGACATCTTTATAGCAGTGTTAATACATCTAGAAATTACATTGCTAACACGCTTCTTTTTCTTTTTTTTTTTCTTTTTTTTGATAGAGAGATTAATGCTAAAATGCTTCTTATGACGATTTATCTCATCACTTCGTAGATTTTTTTAGTGCATCCTGCTTCATGTCGTCATAGTTCTTAGACACAGGGTCAAGCAAAATGTAAGGCATTCTCAAGCTTGGGTTTTTGGTATTTAATAGATATCACTTTATGGTACCACTTTTGATTCCTACCATTTCTATAAAAAATTTGAAACATATCATTTTGAGGAAATAGAAAGAGAGAGAGAGAGAGAGGCACAAGGAGAGAGAAGCCGAAAGCGTGAAACATAAAGTGGGAGAAGAAAGAGAGGAGAAGTTAGGTGGGGAGATTTTTTGTAGAGGTAATTTGGACATATTATATGTCAAAAGCAGCATGAATCAAAGGTTTAAAAAGAAGTAGTATAAAACATTAATGTTATTAAAGAAGTGGTATGAGACCTAACATGAGGGTCAATTTAATAAATACTACTTCTATGGTATTACTTTTGACTATTACTACTTTTGTTAAAAAAATTAAAATATATTACTTTTAGGAAATAAAAAAAAGGAGAGAAGAGAGAAAGAGACACAGGGAGAGAGATAGGGAAGAACGTGAAACATAGAGTGAGGGAAGAGAGAGACGAAGAGCTAGGTGGTAAAATTTTTTATAAGGTTAACTTGGACATGTTTATATGTAAAAAGTGATACGAATCAAAGATAAGAAAAAAGTAGTACAAAACATTGGTGGTGTTAAAGAAGTGACATGTGATCTAATTTTCTTTTAGAACCCTTCCGAGTCTGCTCAAGGCCCATTATGTATGAGAATACTAAGCCCATTGACAAAAGACTTGCCCGAGTGTAATTACACTAGCCTACTACAATTTTCAAGTTATGACTTGTACCATGTTTATGGGCAAATTAAGCTCAAATTTTTATAATAAAAAAAATAATCTTAAATTGTTGTTTTTAATAGTAAATTTGAGGCATGTTATATTTATGTTGAATTTGATACTAAATATTATATTGTTTTTAATATTAAATTTGAGGCATGTTATAGTTATGTTGAATTTCGATCTTTGATTGCTATTAGTTAACCAATATTCAAATTATTAAAATATTGTTATGTCTAAATTATTTAAAATTAGAATTTTATTTTTACATGTTTCAAAACTTAATAAATAAAACAAAAAAAATAGATATATAATTTGCAAGCATTATGCATTATTAGAGCACAAAATTAAATAATATATTAAATTAATTATTCTCATATTGACAATGATATTTGCATTGAAGATAGTCTAGCAAAACTCATTTTTCTATTTTCATAATATTGTGAATGAAATCTAGTCGCATGGGACAATTTTATACAAATTCTACATTCTAGAGTATTTGTTTGTGTGTGTGTGTCCTTTTAAAAAAAAAATAAAAATAGAGCAGTATATTTGCCTTATTTGATCAAATCAACAGATATTTTTCTTTCTTCAACGAAATCCCAAACTTTATTCTGCATATCAAGCCTAAATGAAAAATATTTCTAGATCTAAATCATTATCTATAGTCAAATAATTGCGTCCTCCTGTAAACTCCAGACTACCTTCAAAAAATAATAAAAAAAAAGGCAACGAAGTCTCATGATTTTTGGATCTGCCCATATAATCGGTTAATAGTGCAATATTTGGGTCAATTGCTCACAGCATCTTGAATAAGTGCCAAATGAAAGAGCATTTGCAGAGGTAAAAAAATAGTTTGATAATCTTTAAAGTCATGAATGTTCTACAGTAATACTACTATAATGATGAAGAATTAAGAGCGTATTTAAAAAATCGGTTGAAACTATATAATTAGAACCAATTTATTGCAGCACGTGAAAGTTTTACATTATACCCTATTTTTAATTTACATTGTAGTGTTTTAAACTTTACACTGTATTATGTTGTCAAACGAAGCCTAACAAGTTGAAAAATGATTTATATCACTAATATAAGTGTTTTAAAGAGTTTGCAACATTTTGAGAATATCCAAACCATAATAGGGTTGGTTTCAGATACGTCCATATCACTTCCACCAACTATTACCCGATTGATATCTTTGTCAAAGGCTTTAAAAAAAAAAATAAAAAAGTTAAATCTTGCCCCAGCTGTTATGCATATCTTGACGAGTCCTCCTACAACTGTTACATTGTGCTACAAGATATCATTTGGCATTTCTCTCGTGAGAATCTTTACTTTAATTAATTCTCTAGCTGGTAGTTATGATGTTCTATTTATGATTCCATAAAAGTAAAAAGTTGATCACCAAATTCAAAATGGTTAAAGTTCACTCGTACGCAAACTTTATCCAAAGAGTTGTCAGCTATGAATAAAGCCAAATAAGTTAAATATGTTAATATGTTGGAAATGCACACCCTACAGGGGTGCATGACTAGCTCTGCCAAACAAAATAAAGACATATAATTGGAAAACCTATATACCAAAGCTTTCAATGCTTAGTTTCCTAAATAAAATAAAAAAATAAAATAATTCTTTCAATGCTTAGGCTGTTGAAATTGTTCGAGTTTGAATGTAAAGTGTTGTGATAATTCATAGTCTTATATGAGAAACTTATAAAGGTTTGTAGGACTTTCTAAAACTCTATCTTTTTGAAAAGTTTGATGATTTATACACCTAAGCCTCACTTAAAACTCACACGTGGCATGGACAGTGAGGCTATAGAGGCATACTTGTCACTTGGACACCTGTAAAAAAAAATATTTTATTTAATTAAATTTGGATTTACTTTTATTTTGTTTTCAAATTTAGTTAATTAATTTAAAATCATTTAAATTCAATTTGAAAGGTTATCACTTTTCAGAAATAGTGTGAAATTCGAATTTGATTGACCAAATGTCTCAATCTTTTAGAAAAGGTGGCAGTTATTTTCAAATGGTATAATCAACGGTTGTCTTTTAATTATAAATTAAAAATGTGATTGGAGATAATTTACTCTATTTTTCACATTCTTTCTTTCTCTAAAAAAAGTGTTTAGACATTCTTTGTGTTTCTTCGTCATTGCTTGGTACAGAAACACATTCATAGGCTTGTATATCCTAGAAACGATTTGTAAAGTGATTCCCATAAACAATCTCAATCAATAAGTGGAAAATATTGCTTTAAGGGAAGCATAATGTCACGCCCCAGAGTACGGGAGGTGACGTGGCGGATTGTTTAAATTAATTAAAAGAGGATTTAATTAAAAATCAAGGGTTTAGGAGTTGAATTAAGTATAAAATGTGAGGTTCATTAAAAACAACACCTTATAAAGAGTTCATATACATTAGGCAATTTAAGACATTCAACGAATAATAATTAAAACAATAAAGCTGCGAGTATGGGTCCCACAGACCCATAACTTGTGCACACACATGGTACTGACAATATCATAAATACAATCACAGTCCAAGTACAAATAAAGTTAAAAATCTTACATGCCTTGATTTGAATAATACAATTTAAGCTACTAATCCCTCTACGGCTCCTGTGTCTTGTCCGAAGATTCCTCTCCAAACCTAAATGGAAAACCACCTAGAAGGGGGGAAATTTAAAACAAATAAAGCGTGAACGAAAGGCTTAGTAGGACTATGTTTTATAAAATAATTTAATTTAAAGAAACATGTCATTATTCAGGAGTTATTTAAAAGAAACCTTGAATAAATAAATAGATAAATAAATAAACAATTTTAAGTAAAACCATTCTTACCCAGAACAGTTTACTTGGATAACCAGAAATATCATTTTCTTTTCTTAGGCAAACCATAATAATATCACCACCGTAGTGGCCCAACTGGGTTTCGGGACCTGCCCTCAAGGTCGATCGCTACACGACCCGATCTCTGATATGGCATCATACCTATGTATTTATTATCATTATCATTCAAAACCCAATTACCGAGTGTTGTCATTTACATTCATTATGAAGTTCATTTCAGATCACGGTATATTAAAATATAACCGATAAATTCATTTTCAAACAACCGTTGAAAACATTTTAATAGAAATCCCTTTTTAAAGCCAAATCAATTTGAAACTAGGCTACCAAGGAATATGGTAGAAGTCCTACCTCAATACTCGTGCCGGTGCCCCACACCGTGATCCCGGTCCGCTATACGTTAGCTTCGCAGAACCACGAACGATCCTAGATACCAGCTAAGTCGATCAATATCTAGTTCAAGACATTCTAGGTTACTAAATCATTTCATGATGTCATAGTGTGCCATTTGTACCTTTAAAATCATCCTATAAGGTTGGAATTTAAATCAGGGTTCAAAACAGTGAAAACGGGTAAAAATCATAAAATTTTCCATGCCTCGGCTGGCCTGCCGGACTCCCTGCTTCGGCCGACCGAACTGCACAGTTCGGCCTGCCGGAAGCAAAGTTCGGTCGGCCGAACATCCTAAGGTTCGGCCTGCCAGACTGAAGAACACCGGTCTGCCGATCCCTATTCCGGCCTGCCGAACACGTGATCCGGCCTGCCGAACTGGGGAAACCCAGAAATCCAGCCACGGGTTTCTCGATCCCCCAAAACAAAAATCTTAATTTTAACCTGTTTTTCTCAAATCCCAGGCATAGAAAACAATCATAGTTGATAGAAAAACATACTAGAACACATTTGGACTCATTTAAACAAGATTTAAACTCAAAAATCTCAAAAATCCAAAAATAAGAAAATAGGGAGAAAATTGAAAAATCTTGAATCCAATCCGTTTTTCTTCAATCTAAGCTTAGATTCTAGTAGTTCTAAGTTCATTTAACTCAAATCCAAGGTTTTCTAAGCTTAAACAAACATAGATTTCAAAAATGCACAAAATTAAAAATTTTGAAAATAGTTTAGAAATTTCAAAACTAACCTCGAATCAAAGCTTCAATCCACGTTCTCGGTTGCCAAATCACGTCCCCGAGCTTCCTCCTTGCTAACTCAAAGCTTGGATTCGAATTTTGTTCAAAAATTTTGAGAGAGATAGAGAGAGAGGAGACTAGAGAGAGAGAGAGAGTGAAGAGAGAGAGAGAAATCTGAGAGGGTGAGGAGAGAGGAGGAAGAGAGAGAATAAATAGAGAGAAACGGTGGGCGGTTTTACTGTGCGAAAACCATGTGCCGCCCATGGTTTTGTAAAACGGAGTATTTTTAACATTTTACAAATTGTCGTGTTTTAAAACTCAAAATATTATTTTAAAACAATAAGAAATCATTTGAATTCATCAAATTAACAAAATTACCAAAAATTCAAAATCCAACCCAATAATCAAATTAATGTTGAAACATTAATTATGGCACACTAATTCATCATTTATATTACATTAACATTAAATAATTTTCGGGGCGTTACACATAATAAAGTATTTTATTACGTATTTCACGTTTTCATACCAGATTTTCAACACTATATAGTTCTTAAAAATTTTTGACATGGATTTCCTATCATTTTATATATTTTACTACTTCTAGGGTATCTTTGCAAAAAGGAACTATAGTATCCCCAAATATTGTATTTTGTGTAATTCACAGCCCCACGACTAAATTTTTGTCAAAGGTCGATAACCTTGCTTGTGCATTTTTCTTTTGGGTTTTAATAGTAACGTTTTTGGTACGTCTTTTAGAGAATCTGATTTTCAAAGGTATAAAACTTTCAGCTTAATATTTTTGTGTCAGATTTTGCTAGTGGTGTGGTTTTCATTTTTTGGGTGGTTTCTCTCTATGGGATTGTAATTTCTATTTTTGTTTAGACTTTTGTTTTTTTTTTATTTTTATTAAATAAAATTCAGTTAGTGGCTTGGTGTGGGAGGGATTTGTTCTTGGATGCCAACCTATTAAAAATAAATCTATAAGAGCATAAGGGGAAAAGAAAAAGATGTAATTTATCTTTACAGTACTACAACAAGACAAATGTTGATCAAGTTCCTAAAAAACGACACCGCAACTTCGGCAAATTTGATTGCTTTGTAGTAGCTAGAGCTTTGCCTTCTAAATGTTGGTTCCTTACTATGCAATCAAGAGTACCGCTAATTAATTTCTTAGGTTTTTTTTTAAAAATTTAATATAGGAGTAGAACCTTTTTTTTTTTTTTTTTTTAAATGAATGATGATCAGATGAGATAACTAACATGTTAAAAAACAAAAGGACATCTCAACTGAGTTAGCATCTCCTTCCTTCATCTAGGCTAAACCTCCCACTCTAATATTTTTAAATTAAAAAAAGGAGCAATAATAAATATACTGTTCTAAGGCTGCCAGTGAAAAAACCCAAAGGAAAAGGCTTGAAAACTTGAAGCAAAAAGTAAAACTTACACTACATGACAAAATTAATATGATGGAATTGAAATTTGGCAAAGTTTAATGCAGCATATTTCTAAAATAGCAAACTTACATAGTCATTATCATACGATGTCATATTTTCTACTATATAAATGCATAGAAATTATTTTCATGAGATTACTTTCTGTTGTTTTTTAATACTTTGAAAATTGTTATATTCCAATTTAACAACTAAATTTGGTTATATATGTAAAGAGGCCAAACAAAAAAAAATCCGGTGGTAAAAGAAGAAGAGGCCTAATTAAGACCCTTCCCCTGCAAAACTGTGAGAAAAAAAATGGAAGAAAGGAAAAAGAATGCATCAACCATCTAGACTTGACCATTAAGAGACAAATTTATCATTCGGAAGATTTGAAATGTCTTTATAAAAAATCTGGAGAACCACCGCCACTACTTCGAAGAGAAATAATTTGATTGTGATGAAAATTTGTCTACAGTTGAATTTCCTTCTCTGTATATATGAGACACGACGAATTATAGAGATACTTGAAAGGTAATTTGTTGCCAAATTCAGATGAGTTTTAAATCTCTGAGGAACTTCTGAAGCTAAGAGTGTGTTTGACAATGCAGTTAGAACGATTTTATTGTAACATACAAGAACTTTACACTGAACTTTACTTTTGTTTTACGCTGTAGCATATGAGAGTTTTATACTGTAATACTTCAAACTATGTAGTTAAAAAATGGTTGTCAAATGCACCATAAATTCACTACATATGTTGAACATAAGAAATCAAATAGAGAAGTTCCATAAATGTCATCTTTTAAGATTTATTATTTATAAATATTACACATACTTTATTTGTGACACAACTTAACATAAAATATAAATGATAGTATGATATAATTTTTTTTTATAAATGTGGAATAAATAAACATAACTTTTAAAAATACAGCATAACATATAATTTTTTTTCCAACCAAATAACAGTTATCACCTCAGGTATAAACATTTAATTCACCCTTTCAATTATCTATAATTTTCTCCTCTTCTTTTATGAAAAAGTTAGATTAAAATCATAGAAACATAATTGGATAATCCTATTCGTCGCGTTTTCTATTGGTAGTCAAAGCTTGACCAAGCGAAGTCCCGTAAAAACATGAACCAAAGTGTGCAGTGAGTCAATGTTACTGCTGGCAGAACTTGCACAGTTAGTACCAGAGTATGTTCATGCATTAAACAAAACGCAAATATTTACATGAGTGTTATTTATTTATTTATTTATTTTTCCTTTCTCATACAAACATGAAGATCAAGTTGTCAAATATTTACATTGCCTTTCCAATATTCAAGTCACCACATATACCTAAATCACAAGGAAAACCCCCCATGCTTGCCCTGGCACATGTATGATGTTATTTTCGGGTTCAACAAATTCAGAACTCATGAGGTTGGGCTTTTTTTCTGCAGTGACCCTCTAAACTAAGCTTCGGTCGATAGGGGTTTATGTGACAGGACAGGACAGTCCGATACTGGATTAATGCCGCATGTGGGTAGGGCGAAATGGGCACCAGCAATTTTCTCAGTTAGGGTAAAAGGTTTAGTTTTACTTTTCTTTTTTTCCCCATAAATTTTTTAAGGCAAAAGATCATATCTAGAGGAGGGAAATTAATAATCTTACTTTAGTAAATTTTCAGGGTCAATTTGCAAAATACCGCTCCCAGAGATCTTGACATAGGAAACACCACTCTCTCTCTCTCTCTCTCTCTCTCTCTCTCTCTCTCGTGTTCTTTTTTTTTTTTCATTTTTTTTGTTTTTTCAATTCTTACAAACATACCGCTTCTGACATATCAAAAACCAAACGTACCCTCAAAACCCTAGCCTCCTCGTCTCATTTTCTCCTACCTCCCTCCCTTCTCTAACAGCGGCGCTGGAGCTCCGCCTCTCTCATCTCCATCGCCGATGTAACAAAGGCGCAAAATTGGCACCGCAAGATGCCAAATCTCCGTGAAACCAGGAGAGGAAGTCGATGTTGCGACCTAGCTAGCGCACGAACCATTGTGAACCCAACGCGACAAAGTCGATGCCTCTATGTGGGTCAGATCGTCACCAGATCTAACTGACGTGAGGAGGTGTCGAAGCTACGAGATTGGTAGCAAAATTTGCCGGTTTCGACACTTAGAGAGAGAGAGAGAGAGAGAGAGAGAGAGAGCAGGGGGCTAGGAGAAGGAGACGAAGGAGGGAAAAAAGCTCCATTTTTTCTGGTTGATGATTAGGTCTTGGATAAGGGTAATTTTGACTTATTGTGTGTCGAAAAGGTATAAATCAAAGGTTTTTAAAAAATGGTAAAACATTAGTGATTCAGTGAAGGTATATCAACTACTTAACTCTAATGTTCATGGAATGAGACATATTGTTGGAATATTTGTAGTCCTTTTTCATGGTGTAAGTTTCGGCTTTATCGACTAAGAAGCAGTGGTTGAGGTATTCAAGGCCTAGCTAGTGGGGCTTGTCCACCCACTGAATTTTTAAAAATCAAAATTTGAGCCTTAAAAAAATTTGTAACTTCTTTCTTTGTTCCCATTGAAATTTAATATTTTCTTATGTACCTCTATTGATTTTATACTCATAAACTTTTGTAAAATATTTTACGATACCATATATTTTAGAGCACATTGTATTTATATTTTCATATTTTAAATTTATATTACATTCTTACTTTTCTTCCTAATTATTTTGTTTTATTTATCAAGGATGTTTAAGCTTGTTTTATAGTTAAATTTCCCATTGACTTATGAAAGGTAAGAATTGAATACAATTTTAAAATCTGAAGGATAAATGTGATACAATCTAAAATATAAGTAATAATTTTTATATCTTCAAAATGCAAGGTATCATTTTTTAAAGAAATTGTATGATATGGTATCTTATCGATAGCACACATTTACAAATGATAAATCCAATAAAAATCATATCAAATTAAATATGCAAAATGAACTTTTTTTTTGAGAAATATATTATTTTAAGACACCGCCCTGCTGGTAAGATGTGTTTCATAATGTAAAATTCTCGATATGTATTTAATCTAATAGTTTTTGAAGATATTGTAATACATTTTTGGAAAATATTTTATGTTATTTATTTTCAAAAAAAAATAATATACACTTGCTCTGCCCCTGCTGAACTACCCCGCCATTGCTGGGGAGGACTTTTGGTTTAGGCTTATTTTGTTTCTAGTCCTTTGTTTTTTTGTTGGAATTTATTTGCTTTCTTTTACATTAATGACTATTTGCATTTTCTTCTTCTACTATTAATAAATGGATTGATAAGCTTAGTGTGGATGATTAAACTATATATCAAATGCTGACGTTAGATGCGATTTTTTTTTTTTTTACCTTGAATATTAGCTGTCTATTCTCATCAGCTCCTTTTAAAACGTTATGAATTGGTATAGTTGTTGGAATCTTCCTTTATATATAGCACATAATTTTAGTTTTGTTAGTTGTATCTTTTTCTTTTTATCTTTCTTATTTCTTGTTAGGACTTTCTTTTTCTTTTTTCTTTTTTTTGCTTATCTGAAAAAGATTAAAGGTTAAAAAAAAGACGACCATAGTCGCCACTGCATGCGCAAGATGAAGTAATGAACAAGGGTTATGAAAGTATAGGTACAAGAAAACATGGAGATGAACTAAAATAAACCAGAAAAAATAAATAAAATAAAAGCTTAAACATGGAATTTAGTGTATTCAACCAAGAGTTAGCATAAGTTCAGTATCAGTCAGCCAGTCTCTGTAGCATGTCTAAGGGCCTTCCAAAGTAGTTAGTGTTTGGGAACCAAGTTGAAACTTAAAGTTGAAACTTCAACATCGTAGCATGCAAGTGCTTTATTCTGTAGTATACTTTATCTTTAAACTATAGCATACGAGAGCTTTAATAGTTAAAACTTTGGTGTTGGAATTGTTTCTCAAACACGTGCCTCTGTTATATTATACTGATTATATAAGATAAAATTGGTCCTAAATTAAGATTGATAAGCGCTATAATGCTACAATGTATGTATAACATCACTGCTCGGTAATTAAATGACTCTTTTATCTTTTTAGACAAGTCAATCCTTTCAACTCCGATGGTAGTGCTGAACAGATATTTTCTTTCTATTTTATATATTTTTTGTAAACCTTCAGACTAAATATTTTTCATTACATTCCCTGATTTATTTTCCTTATTTTAATATAATAATATATTTTGAGTGGATGGTTTGATGTGGCATGTAGATTTTGGTAGGTGCCAACCTATAAAAGGTATGTGCCAAAATCGTTTGATTCCCTATTGTCACTTCGTTCATTAAAAAAATAGTAACCTATAGCTTAGCTAATATATTGAACGACATTTATTCTGGACTCAAGATTCTACATAAAATGGATATATGCTTTTTAAAAAAATTTAAAAATAAAAGCGTGTCTAATTATATAAATATTATAAATTCCTAGAAATATAGTACTTCATGTCACCAGTAATGAATCCGATAAGTAAGATTCTACCTCAGTTATACAGACTGTTTGTTTGGCTAGAGCTTTGTCACCGTGTGTGTCACCATTCATTGCTTTAGAAGTGTGTTCTTTTTTTTGAGAAAGGAAACCCACAAAAAAAAAAAAAGAGAAAAAGAAAAGAAAAAAAATGATCTATACCTTGTGATGTCGTATTCTATTACTAGTAATATTGATTGAAAATAACAGCTTTTATAATTATATTTTTTTGAAAATATCAAAGGGTTTTGATTACATATATAATATCAACTTGGATCAGACGGTGCGTCTGATAAAGTTGATCCATATCACTTGCTTTTCAGAACATGCATACGACTTACAATTAATAGCTTGTATAAGTCTTTGAGCTAGCTGTATATATATGTCTCGGAATATATTGTTTCCACTTTAGGATAGGCCTGAAACAAGCTTTTTAAGTCCATGTTTGGCCTGTGATGACCTTAAAAAGATGCCTTAAAGCCTGGCTTATACACACACACACACACACATATGTGCGTATGTAATAACCATGTCAAGTTCTAGCTAGCATTTTCACTGAATAGGCCAGGGCCTAGCAGTTAAGTGATCTTTACGATTTTACCTAAATGCCCCTATGATTTCCTTACGCAACAGTATATTATATTATAGGCTAATTATCTAGCTAGCATAGTAGGCAATTAGATTAAGCACTTCTTATCTTTCCATTCTATAAATCTATTGTTTTTTTTTTTTTTTGGCATGCATGAAAACAAGAAGTAAAGAAAGGGAAAGGAAGAAGGAAAAGTCACCTTTGCATTGCGCGTCTATATATATATATGTCATAGCAAATTACGACAACTAGTGACAAAGTAAGGAGGTAGTTATATACCAACCTTAACATGATATATAATCAATTTCTTTTTCTTTCATAAGATTCTTGGCAAGTAAATGGCAAAAGCAAGGTTAAGGCTGCTATATTATGGGACATCCCACGTTCATTGTCATCCCTTTATTTCTACATCATGGGCCATGCATATCTATCAATTGATCACTGCGCAGCAAAAAACTAGAAGTTCAAGTACATATCAACTCCTAATTTGGCGAATCTCTTGTCGGTTAGCCATGAAGACATGATTCCCAGCTCTTCATCAGGTAGTTGTTATATATATATATATATATAGTGATATGATACATATACTGTTTCTTAATCTTTACACTAGGTGGCGAATAATAGAGCTATAAACATCAGAGAATCTGCAGGGCCACTATACCTAGTACTCATTTGCCAGCTCTGTTTGGTTGATGTTCGTAACAAGACGTTTGGAAAATACTACACTTCTGGCCGGGGCTTTTTGATTCATTTTTGGAATTAGCTATGGCATTGGAAAGATGCATAACATTGATGTGATATGTTTTCTGGGGTTTTGTGTGTTGTCTCTTTTGGTCTTTGTATTTGATGAGGCAATTGTAATTAGCACAAGGATTTTTGGTGATTATAATTTTGGATTTTTGTTGATTGAATAATTTTTCATTTTTGCACTACTTGCTTTGTGTTTGGGAGATGGTTTAAACTCATAAGTTTAAATCATGTACAATAAAAAGCTCTCATATGTTACAGTATAAAATAAAAGTATGTTATAATATTAAACTCTCACATACTATAGTGTTTAAACTTATTTTTTGAGTTTAATCTACTTTACCAAACCCCCTATTACTAATTTATCTTCGCTCATCTGATAAATTACATATATAATTTTGCGCGTGCATGAGTGTAATTTACCCTCTTCATAATTTACTTAAAACAAATGCGTATGTTTTCCCTCTTAGCGTACGTTTGTGCTAAATATTGAATATATACTGTCTATTGGTGATTGACTGAGAAATCTTCAAGCTGGTACTACATTGTACCGTGGTGGTGACTCGTAAATGATGCGCGGATATATATTATAATTTTATTGGAAGTATAAAAAAGTAGAACTTCGTCGTAAAGGAGTTGAATTAGAATTACATTACTAAATAAAAAGGAAAGCAGTGTAACAAAAAAGTTGAATTAAGGTTGATCCAAGCATAGGACGTTTCCTTATAATGTTCTCAAGGACACTGCGGATAATCATCTTATGGATAGTAAAAACTCTACCGTCTTTGTCAAACCAAAAGTATTTAGACTCATGTAGGTAATAGTAAAGCCCCAGCCAAAAGAGGAGGGAAAAACAGAAAAAAGAACAAGAAAATCGTCTTATCTTTACATATTTCATCACTAGGTTAATTAATATTGGTCTCAAATTCATGCAATGTACGTCCATTTCAAAACATTGGATTAACAATAAATGAATTGTATATTATGTTGCTATCGTAATTGAGACTTTTTCGAATTACTATTTCTAGGATTATTTACCTTTTATACCCTATATTAATATTTTTTTCTAAAAAGTATACCTTCATTTTTTGATCTCGTTAAATACATATCATCAGAATACACTTAATACACAAATTTATACATTTTTCTTGTCAACTCAATTTTTCCTTTGAATTGTCTAAAATATTCTTAAATAAAAAATTTAAAACAAAAGGGTAAATTGCTATAATAGTTCTTAATCTTTCATGAGAGTGAGTATTTAGTCTCCAAACTTTTTTTTTATTCACCCAACCTCAACCTTTAATTCTAGTTGTTGAGGAACCAATTTGGCTCACACACATTTAATAAAAGATCACGTGAGGCAAACATGATCTATTTAGTAAAGACATTTTAGTAAAATGACTAATATTGCTTTAAGAAATTTTAATAAAAAAACATATTAACCAATAAATTAAAACCAAATAATATTGATTACTTTAAACAAAATTAAAAAGGAAAAAAATCCAAAATCTCGTCCATCAACCCATCACCATTTTTTTCCACTTTCCTCAGCCACCAAAGAAAAAAAATGGACCTTTAAAAAATTGAACCCATAAATCGAACCTTTAACCAGTTTACTAACTACGAAAAGCCCCCCACCCCCTCTTCCCATCCTCCGTTGTTCACCTCCCCTACCCGATCTTGACCCCTTCCCCTCTCAGCCTTGTCGGCAAACCTTACCCCAAGAGCAGTCGCAAGTGATCTCAATCGAGATGCAGGCCGTCACTACCCAAGTTGTTGTGAGCCACTATTCTCTCCCATCATGCAAGCGAGTGGAGACCCAGCAATCGTCCCTCACCTAGTCCACTGTTTTCTCCCATGGCCATCTCGCTGACGTAACAGCGAGACCCAACACATGGTTCTTCCCACGAGATTATGCAATGGCGATGGTTTGAGGTTTGATGTGGCAGCACGGGCAGGCTAGTGGATGATCGATGCAGCATGGCCATGAAATCCTATCAATCGATGGGTTTTGGGGATTTTTTTTATTAGTTAAATTATATAATAGAAGTTAATTTGCTCCTTCTATTGCAAATTACAGGTTTTACTCCTCTCTAGAATCTTGGAAACAGTTCATTGTCACAGTGTAAATGTTTAAAATGTTAAGAAAGAGCAGAGGTTTGAGAAGATTATCATCTACCTAACAAAAAATAAATCTAGGAAGGAGAAGGTATTCTCATGTCTATAAAATTATTAAATTTGTTTCATTCAGATCTTTTATCCATGTTAACTTTGAAGCAAGATTGATCTGTTTGGCGTTGATCAGATTTGTTCCCTTTTTTGTTTGGGGTTGTTTGATATTTGAGAATTTTTAGCTTTCAATTTGCCTTTTGTTTATGATGTTTGGTTTGTTGTTGATAGATATGTGATTTTTTTCTTTTAATTTTTTGTCACGACCCAAAATTAAGGTAGTGAATACATTGAAAAAAAAATATTTTTGAAGATCTAGAAAGTCAAAAATATTTAAAAACTGTAGTAGGGTCCATAAATTTATAAAAATAATTAAACATGCTTCGAAGTCTTTAATATTAAATGAAAAGATAAAAATATAAACAAAAAATTAAAAATGAAAATATACAAATTTTAAATGAAAGCTTATAGAATAAGTAGAAATACAGCTGTTACAGCTTTAGCCAAAATAAATAAAAGTAAATTCAAATAACAAATAAAACAAAGTTTATAGATAATCAACCATCTACTGGAAGTGTTCATGTCAAGTATCTTCCATGCACCAATAAAGTTATAGGAAAAGTATACCAATCAAGTAGGTAGGAGCATCGGTGAAATTTCTATACATCAAGGATCAATTGACTAACCTGAAAAGAAAAGTAGGGGGAGTGAGCACACGGTGCCCGGTTAAGAAATCTATTACTTGCCTCAGAACACTTCGTGTCCGTTGTGCTTCGAAAGAGCACCCCGTGAGATAGGCCATATAGCATCGATGGTACCAAAAATATGTATATCTGTTGCACCCAAAAAATGAGCACCCCGTAGGATATAACTTTGAAGAATACTTTGGATGGCTTTTAAAATTGTCCGATGGTGCCGTGTAAGATTTCAACATATATAGGATCTGGTTTTAACCCATCTGACTACTAAAAAATCATCCTAATTCATTCTACCCCAAGTTAGTCAGTTTTGACAAAATTCAGCAGCATAACGGCTTATTTTTCTTAAAACCAAAATTTAAACCTGTAGGAAAACAATTTACGAATATATTGTGGTGCGCCATAACTTTAAGACACGGCTTATTTTTCTTTTTTTTTTCTTGTCAAGGGTATTTTAGACATTTTAAATTCAAAATTGCCTATCGACTTAGAAATTAATGAATTTATGGAATAATGTAATTCGGTGGTATATATTTAATGAGATCAAAGATTAAAGGTATAGTTTTTGAATTAACCTAAAATACAATATAAAAAAGTAAATAATTTTTATTTTTAACTAAAGAAAAAAGGTAATTGATATACCAAAACATGATTAGGATGTATTGCTAATTCTTGATGCTAATTATTTTCTCTTATCAATTAATAAAAAACAAGATATACAAAAAGTTTAGCACATTCCAACTAAGCTCATCATTAAGTAAATTAAGTTGATAATAAATACTTGCTAAATTACTTTCAATGCCTAGCTAGCATTAGTTTTATTTTGAGAGAAGCCTTCAAATTCAAATTCTGTCCCACGTCAATAAATATTCTTTTTTTGTTCTTCTTTCTTCTTCTTTTTTTTTTTTTAAATGTAGAACTTTATATGTTATTTTTGTTGTTGGGTTGAGCATGGAAACGTTCCTATCTCGTTACACTTTTTTGGCACCATTACTATCACTATCACCATCTGGCTTTTGTAACAAATGCAGAGTGGTAGAGAGAGAAAGAGAGATATTCACGCCTTCCATGATCGACAGTTCTCCATGTCTATATACTGTCTGCGTGTCATCTCTAGTGTGCATCTCTATCACTCTCTTTAGTCTTTATTATTTACTTTTGGACAGAGAAAGTGAGAGTAAATGAGGCCAGAAGAGAAGAAGAAAAAAGAAGAAATTAAGAAGAAGAAGAAGAAGAAGAAGAAGAAAGAAAAGAGGTAAAAAAAGTGTACAGCACTTGGGAATCGAGCGAGAGCATTTGGAGAGCAAAAGTGATGAGTGAAACAGAGAGATTGATCAGTGTTTGTTTGTGTTTTTGTGGGTGCGCTATTCTATGCAATTTTTCTTTGCCCCACCAAGGTCTCCCTCCTTTGCCGGTTCTTTGTCTCCTGCATTACCAAACACGCCAAACCCTTAAAGTCTAAAATCATGTATGTGTGTGTGTCTATATATATATATATATAGATATATATATGTATGTATGTATGTATGTATGTATTCAATTTCCTCTCCCACGGTCCACGTGCAACATTACATTATGAATCATATGCATGGTAAAAGTTAGTACTTAGTAACATTAACATTACCATACATTACTACACTATTAATTTCTGATTTTAAACTTAAGTACACACTGGCATATTTACACACACACACACAAAATATTTGAATTTGACATGGTCTTTTTAACTGCTTAAAAAGAGGAAGCTACCCTTTGGCTCGGGAAAGGGGGAGCAGGCCAAGAGGCTCCCTAGCTTGAACTTTTCTCAAAACAATTTTTCTCTTATAATTTCTCTTTAACAGCTCTTTGCCCTTGAAATTTTTTAGTTGCAGTTTTATATAGAACTTTCCAAATTTTAATGTTCAAGTATATTTATACTTCGTTTTTTTGTTTAAATGTAAATATACTTTTTATTTCAAATTAAAAATTCTAAACAAAGTAAAAATAAACAAATACTACTCTATAAATTCCTAATTTTGTAGACTGTAAACTTTAGAAAGTGAATCCAATATGATTATAAGCTAATTGGTTCACTTGGAAGAAGAAAGACAAGATACAAATACATATTAGAAGAATAAAAGAGAGACAGAGTAAAAACCAACAACAATTAGTTTTTTTTTAATAAATGATGAGAAAGAGCAACTAACGTCAAGGCCCTTTAGTATATACAATGTTCCTAGTTTGGATAAAAATTTCTGGCCCTACCACTGACAAACACGTATTATGTCTTTCTTTGTTAAAATCCAAGTATTAATCACTTACATGGTATTATAAAAATAACTTTATTATCTTTCTGAAAACGGCTCGCTCCTGTTCTCCAGTTTTCACCAAATCCCACTATATAATATGCACATCACCAAACTCTCCATGTGCAGCTCTCTCTCTCTCTCTCTCTCTCTCTCTCTCTAATATTACAGAAACATCATAAGTAAGCATGCATACTGCTCCAGCTACTTCTCCCTCCTTGAGCTGTATTTGCACGAGTACTACTGAGAGCGATTGTCTAGAATCAGCAGATAATTATCAAGAAGATGAAGATTCCGTTTTTCTCTCTCTTGGCCCTCCCGGAAACCACAATATCTCCAAGCAGTACAAACCCATTTTTCATCACTCTTCCTCAAGCCAACCTCGAAATGCTCAGAGCCTCATGAGCAGACATGAAGAGGGTGTCACCGTGGCTCTTCATATCGGTCCACCAAATATTCATTCTGGATCAGTAACACGTTCTAATAACTCAACCCATCCTAACGGAGGCCCTCCTATTGAAGGCCAGTATTGGATTCCCTCGCCGGCGCAAATCCTCGTCGGCCCGACGCAGTTCTCTTGCTCAGTCTGCAACAAAACCTTCAATAGATACAACAACATGCAGGTGATGATGAAAAGAAAAATTTTAATGTACCATAAATTCGTCTTTTTTTTCCCATGTGAAGTACTAGCAGATATACTGCAGAACCCTAACCCTATTTTTTTTTCTTCGTTATTGTTAATCTAAGACAACCCTAAGCTCAATTTTGAAGTAGTTATAATCAGACGACGAATTTTTAATGAGCGCAGTTGAGATGTGCTAAGTTTGGACAATATTAGTTACCCCTTCGTGACAAATATGTAGTTTGGGAAGAAAATGTACTATATTTGACACTTTATCTATCAAGTAATATATTCTTCCACGCGCTTTCCTCTTTTGTTTCAAACCTTACTTTCTAATGGTATATCCAAGTCCAATATCTGTAGTTTCTTGTGTTCAATACAGATGCATATGTGGGGTCATGGATCGCAGTACAGGAAGGGCCCGGAATCTTTGAGAGGAACAAAGCCAGCCTCATCAATGCTGAGACTTCCATGCTATTGCTGCGCCGAGGGCTGCAGGAACAACATTGACCACCCGAGATCAAGGCCACTGAAGGACTTCAGGACACTTCAAACGCATTACAAGCGAAAGCACGGAGCGAAGCCTTTTGGGTGTCGCAAATGCGGCAAGCCCTTTGCGGTGCGGGGTGACTGGAGAACTCACGAGAAGAATTGTGGGAAACTGTGGTTTTGCATTTGCGGGTCGGATTTCAAGCACAAGAGGTCGCTCAAAGACCATGTGCGTGCGTTCGGGGACGGCCATGAGCCGCACACAGTGCAGTTATGTGAGATTGAGGAAGAAGAAGAAGATCAGGAAGATGATGATGGTGATGGTGATGATCAGGAAGAGTGTGAAAATGATGGTCCAGGATCTGTTGTCTTTTAACTGTTAATTTATTAAATTATATACCGGATCTTTGCTAGCTATCACTATATGTTCTTTCTTTCTTTCTTTCTTTTTTTCTTTGTCAGAGTACTATATACATTTGAACGTTGGCCGCCTAATTAAGAGTTTAACATGTCCTAATCTGCCTATTCAATTTGACGTCACTTATGGCTAGGATTTTGGGAGAAATTTTTCAACGTTTTTATGATGTGACTGTTGATTAAACCCTTGTATTTTGCATTTCATTTTTCAAATTGTCCAGCGAGTTCAAATGTAGGCTTTTACAGCTAGGTTTTTGAGATAAATTGGTTTTTAGATCGTTGACATATGATAATTAAGATCTAACTAACGACTAATGTTCTCTCTTGTACTTTTATCATAGTTTAGTTTATAAGATATATATCTCTCTACTAAAGACTGTTGTATGTTTAGTATGTGTACTTTGATCGTCTGTCGCTTGGGATGCGTGTGTGTAGGTGAGAGAGAGAGAGTGGAAGAGGGAGAGGGAGATGACGAATAGATGAAACTAACAGTATCATGAAAGCCAAATTCTATGATAATTAATGTTGGAAGAGAGGCACATTATAGCTCTCACTTTTATCTAAATAAAAGAACCTTTTTTGGCCATACTTTTTTATATGGTTAGAGAGAGAGAGAGAGAGAGAGAGCTAGGTCAAGTGAATTCAGTGACTTCAGAAGAGGAGAGCAGACATGCAGAAACATGTGAAGACATGCAGTAATAGATTCTACTGTTCATGACCACATCTTTGCATTCTTTCTTTCGCCTAGACGTTGCGGTGGCTAGAGAGAGAGACTTTAAGAGAGAGAGAGAGAGAGAGATGAGTTCATGTGTTTGTATTGCTCTTTCTAAAAGGCAAAGGCAAAGCCAAATTAAGGGCAGTGGGATAGGGGTCAGTGACTGTGAGTCTCTTCTGAGGTTGGACTAGTAACACTAACACTACAAAGACTTTGATCGAGCAGTAGTAGTGTACTAAATGTGTGTCAGTCGAGAGTGATGACAAAGAAAGTTGTGTTGTGAGAGGGACCACTTAGCTTTATGCATGCATGAAATACAATTTTACAAACACACTACTGCTTTTGGGGTTTCACCCAAAGGCCTGCCTTTTTCCTTTCCTGACAAACTACAAACAGATGACACGAAAACATTTTCAGACCCCCCTCCTCTCCAGTTATCAACAAGGATAAATTTTACGAATTATCCTAAATTATATTATTTGCATTAATATATTGCAAATTTTAAAATGTATATATTGTACTCTTTGAAGTATAATATTTCTTCAAATTTAACCCCGAACTTGAAAAATATTATTTTTTGGATGTAATTGTAGAAATTTTGTTTGATTTAAAATTAGATATGATACTTATGAATTAATATGAATGTTCTTTTTACTTAAAATGAAATAGTTGGGCATCAAATTCTCATATATTTTATCTTTAGAATAGCTACTCAAAAGCAAGAAAAAGATTAAGGAAAAGTGAAGAACTACAATAATTCAAGTTGGTTCTTTAAGGGTTTCGAATAAATTGATGAATTTACCTTTTTAATGATGATAACAAGTATTATTTTGTCTAAAAACAACCCTTTTCAACATTCAGGGTAGAGAAGTATTATAATTCAAGGGTATGTTTTAAAATTTAAAAGGTGTTTTGATACAAGTAATATAGTTTAGGAGAAATTCGTAAAATTTGTCCGATCAATAATGTGCATTCATGGTCCTAATTTTATTAGTACAACTATTTTGTTAGTACTATCTCTCTCATTTTCCCCTTTCCTTTTCTTTTGTTTTATTTATTCTTTTTCCAAATCCACTTTTTTCTTTTCTTTTCCTTTCCTTTTATGTTCAACTCATATTATTGATTGATCAATTCCTCTAACATAATTGGTGTTACATGATTCCTTATATATGCATAACATAATTATAAGTCCATCATAAGTTCATAACAACAAAAAAATCGTTGTTTCTCGTAAAGTCGCTAAACCATGACATTCAACAAAAATCGATATTCTTAAGACATTTGTTCAAAACATCACTTTTAGTTACTATTTTCTAAACCAATTGTAGAAAAGTGAAAGATACTCAAAACAGAATAGTGCCGCACCTTTTCCCTCATTTTTAATTTCACCCTCTCTTCAAATTTCAAGAAAAAAAAATACTCCTCTAAAAACATTTTCCCTGTAATTTCCCCTTCTCAAACTATTTTCTCCCCAAATTCTCTCTCTTTTAAGCCCCAAATTATTATCCCAAATCCCCCAATTCTATCTCTAAATACTCTTACTAACCCCAGCTTTATTGTCCAATATCACCATTGCCTCGTTGTCAACCGTCGACACAACCATAGTTACCATGACCGTCTAGATCATCTTAGTACAACACTTACATCGTTACTCCTACCGTTATCTGAATATGTCTAGGAATTTTTTTTGTTTTTACTATTGTTACTTAATTGATTGTGTATTGTTGGTTAAACTTGAGGTTTTAGAGTGATTTAATGCCCTGTTTGTTTCATAGGTTTAACTAAAACTTAAACTTTTTTGATAAACTGTTATCTCTTATAAAAAATTGAATTTTTATTTACACTTTATGTTTGAACCTGTGAAGTAATTCAGACTTTGTTTAAAGTACTTTAAGCATCTACCACGATAGGAAAATAATAACTCAGCTGCCTTGGTATCAAAAATTTAGTTTAAAAGTTAGAATTCCTAGCTCTATTTTATTCTAAATTCATAGATTAGAATCAAATTAATCTAAACACATATTTTTTAAATTTTTTTTTTTTTTAGGAAATTAGTCTCGGCATCGGAAAGACTGTTGCCGTTATATAGCTGGATGTGAGAAGAATTCTTACAAGTTTTCGCTCAAAATAACTCTCTCTCTTTTCCGTCTGTCTCAGTCTTTTATGTCTAAATCTCCAGCAAATTCTTAATTTTTCTCAATAAATCTCCAAAAGGAAGGAAAAAAAGAGAACCCAAGATCGACAGTTTACAATCTAAAGTTTATCTGAAACTTTCTGTCTCTTAGTTTATGTCATTAATGTGTTGCATTTTCAACTGCCGACTTCAAAGTGCCGAGCGAGCTTTTCGTTTTGTTCTTTGGTCTCTGCCGAGTGCTAAGTGGTAACCTTGATTTTTTTTTTCTTTAAATTTAATATGTCCTCACAAATTTTCGAAAAAGAGAGAGAGAGAGAGAGAGAATATGCCTCACGATCTCTGAATTGTGTCCATGTCCATGGCCATGAACGGTAATAAATTAGGTAAATTAGGTGAATACGTCCACATCCATGGCCAAGCACGCTTCAATCGACCAAAGGGCGACCAACAATTTTTTTTTTGACGACCAAAATTTGCACATTTTGCGACCAATTTTTTGGTCACTGAAAATCCAATTTCTTGTAGTGCTACCTTGATTCTTATCTAATTATTTCATTAAACTTTCATAAATTCTCGAGAATTTGTCTTATTTATATTGAAAATTACTAGTACATTTAAAGCTTCCTCATGATCTACATCAAATTTCAATCTCATGTTAATACAGAACATCTCTTCAATTATAGTCAAACAATCCAATGACGCTCTAGATTTAACTCATCCGATGAGGCTTAGGGACAAGAAACAATGAATGCAACTAATTAAATATTCTTGTTTATATCGCTAATACTGTTCATTTAGTTCTGTATTAGAAGTCAAAATGATTGACTTGTCAATCTATAAAATCACAGTTGTCTTCAATATTGCTATTGCCCAGTTAATACTGGTTCTAATGGTTGTAATCACAACATACTAATTACAAGATTATAAGAAAAAGTAATTTAACTCGTTTTAAAGTTGTTGTCAATTTTTTTTTTTCGATGATCATCATTCCTATTGTAAGGAAAGTTTGTTTCGTGCAATATAGAACTGAGAATTCAAGCTTCTTCAAACACCGCGCCTTCTAATTGCTATGGATTCATGAGGAGCCGGATTTGGTTATGACTTACAAGTTTGTTAAGATTTTTTTTCTTCTTTTTAAGTGTTAATCACAAAGTATGCAGGGGTCAAGTATGCTGTCTGAGATCTTATTATTCCTGGAGGAAAGTAGCCCTAACAGGGAAAATTTCCGATGCTATAAAATTCTTTCATGTGGCATTTCTAAAGAAAAATTTCATAGCATATAGTTAAAGGGGATTACAACGTGTAATGAATTAGTCGCCTTTTTTTTAGAATGTTTTGCAAACAAATTTTAACTGAAAAAATAAGTTCAAGTATTGTAGTATATAAGAGTTTTACGTTGTAATTACTTTTTGCTTTATATTGTAGTTACAGAGAGCTTTAAACTGTAGACAGGTTCGAACACATTGTGCGCTAAACATTCTATTTGTCTCTGCTCGCGCACAACAACATTTTGAAATGTGGGTGATGGTAGAGTACAACTTTTGGTGGCGTTGAAGGTTTTCACTTATTTATCCAATTTACGATTGGGCCACTTGTGTGCATTTATTCCCCTATGGCATTCTGGATAGATGATTGAATCATGTCACATATGACCTTTATGCTCAAAAACTCTAGGAAAATTAACTTCACATTCCTGGATCGGTGTTGCCACAGGCAAGTCGTGGTTTTCCTAGCCTAAAGAGTTTAGTTTCAATGAAAAGAGAAATATTTTTTTTTCTTATTTAGATAAATGATGAACAATCTTTATTTTTTTTTTCCAATTCTTTATAGTAGGCCTGTCTTCTGAATAATTTTTGCTCCATATGTACGTATAAACAACACCAACAACAACAAAAACTTAGTTAAATATTTCATAAATCAAAATCAATGGGCACATCCTGAACAAGCGAAGTCGTAGCACCAAAGTTTAGGCACGTGTGAGAGGAACACTAATATATTAATTTTTGGAATTCTTTATAAAATGACAGCATGCACAAGCATGCATTAGAGAAACACAATTCCTTAGCCGCAGTAGATAAATGAATAAATATAACTCTCCTGCGAATCATGTACATATATCCGACATTGAAGTGATGAGTACATAGGATGCTATTTCAGTGCCTATCCAATTACGTATTTCACATATGTTTTGTCAAATGTCACTGCATCCCCCATTAGGGCCTACAGCTTTCATTTTCTCTTGTGAAAGTTATAAGGAGTTTGATGAAACAATTTCCTCCACCCCCTCGGGGTGTGCTTCCCTTGTCTCCTACTCAGAAGATAGCTCCTTACCCCCTTGTCCCCATTCTAACCAGATACGGCGATAATCACCCATTAAAGGGCCCGTACCCATAATGGTCCACGGATAAATATCACATTCGTAAAAGGGAAATTATATGTTATCTTACATTTTTAAAAGTTATGTTTATTGGTATTACACTTAGAAAAGTTTATGTTAAACGATTATTCATATGATATGTTAAGTTATACCATAAACAAATATGTGCGGTATTTATAAAATATAAATATTAAAAGACGACATTTATGAAAACTCTCCTTCCGAAAATAAATTTGTGAATTACAAAAAGAGATAGAGAGAAATAAACAACTATATTATTGCTCCGTGGTGAGATTCGAGACTTGTCAAGCCAAAGTTCAATTAATTGTCACTAGGGTTAGGAAGATTAGTTGATGCTGAACTCGACAAGATAGGCGGTGTCAACAGGGGATAACACGTGATCGGGGCGTGGACAGAGTTGGAGCGTGCTTAGAGTGTGATCGGAGTGGGTCTGTTGCTTTATTTTTTTAATTCTTTTGAAATCAGATTTTGTGTTCCATAGTAACTTTTTGTATATGATTTTTTTTTTAAAAGACGATGTCTTTTGGCCGCCAGCGCTGTTGTTGGTGAATATGTAAAAATACAACATTAACGAAAAAATATGGTATTTCTCGACCTCCGACAATGTTGTTGGTGCCGATAATGTCCAAAGATATCACCAGAAAAATTTTATATTTTCATGGAAATCTATATTTTCATGTAAATATAGTATTTTTCGACCTCTGACGATGCCGCAGGTGCATGTGATGTCCGATGACATGCCAATAGTTTTTATATTATACATGAAAATACTATATTTCTATGTAAATATAGTATTTCCTAGCCTCCCACCATGTTGTCGGTGCTAGTGATGTTTGACGACTCATCGGTAAATTTTTATATACATGAAAATACAATATTCCCATGTAAATATAATATTTCTCTACCACTGGCATCGAGTGGTGTCTGTCAACGTCGCTAGTAAAAATGTTGTATATATATAGAATACAATATTTATGAGTAAATATTGTATTCCTCGGCCATCGGTGACTTTGCCTGTAATTTTTTGTATCTACATGAAAATATAGTATTTACGAGTAAATACAGTATTTCTAGGTAATTTTTGTATTCATATAAAAATATAATTTTTACAGGTAAATACAATATTTTTGGGCCTCTAGTAACGTCATCTGTAACTTTTTGTATTTACATAAAAATATAATATTTGTATTTCCATGTAAATAATAAGGTAGTCCCTATTTTAAATTTTTTCTCTTTTTATTTATTTTGTTATATATTTTTTAAAAAAAAATAATAATTGTAGAACTGAATCCTAAGACCCACATATTTTAAACTACTAGTAAATGTATAAACACAACAATTATAGTCAAAAATTAAAAATTACACAAATAATTGTTTGGCATAGCACTAGTTGGGAGACTCTTTTTTTAATTTTTTTATTTTTTAAGGTTTGAGTTTCAAATCAAACCTTAAGAAGAATAAATGGTATCCTTTTTTTGAAACACTCAAGAGGGCCAAGCCTTCCTAGGCTAGGCCTAGGCTCTCCCAGGGCTAGGATTTCTTTTTATGGGCATTGCTTAGTATGTTTTCTTTTTCTTGGGTTCGCCATTGGATTGCAAACTTCTTTATTAATTTATCTTTTTAATAAAATAGAGTTGGACTTGCTTGAGTTGCTTAGTCAGTACCAACCTAACAGGGGAGTACTACGTTTCTCTACCCGGTTATTCTCTCTCCATTCTGAAGTGACATTTTATATACCTTAATTATTATTTTTTTACAATGCCTATCTGATCCGTGTCTCAGAGAAAACACTAATATTTACCGATGGACAAATATTAAAGTTAGAGAAAAAAATGACAATTGGTACTAAAAAATTGTAGCGTGGGGTATTTTTTGATAGACAATATATTTTTATTTAGTTACAATGAAATTTATTTTGTCAACAGATTAAGGTAAGTATCAAGTCCTATGTATATCGTGTTTTATTGTTTATCCCTATTTATTGAGGATTCATGCTGCATCAATTATTTGTAATATATTTCTTACAATCGAGAAAAATGAGAAAAATGACTCGTTTGGAAAACCAAAAGCTTCCAGATTAATACAATTATTTTATCCATTATTTTTAGAAAAACTTTAATTTATTTGATAGGGTTTTGATCCTAACGGGACAAAAAATTGGCCCCACCTAGTGGCTCCTATAAGGTCCCACCACCCTTTGTATTGGGTTATATGGTATTGTTCTTGCTTTGATATAGTGATACTTTAATTTGCACGGCCTAATGAATTTAGTACACATGCACGTGCTTTATAGTTCTAGTTAGAATTTTACCACGGATTGGATTTCAAATCATTAATCGGAATAAGAGCTTTATTAATGACATGTGTAGTGGGGAGTATTTTACGATTGGAAGACCATCTGACAGTCCGTAGGCTTAATCACACTACAAGTACTCATGGTTAGCAAGGTTACTATAAGACCAGAGGGCCTAGGACAAAGTGTTTAACCAGGTCTAGAACACCAATTGTCAATCAGACCAGAATCAAGTGCCTCACCAGGCCGATCATGACGAGGACCAAGTGGCCCACTAGGCTAGCCTCCTGTTTAGTTAAGGGTGGTTTTCACTACAAACTCAGTTATAAACAATATAAAGCTCTCACATGCTATAGTAAAAAGAAAAAAATTTGTTACAATGAAACTCTCACATGTTACAGTAAAAATGGTTCTCACCACTAGCTAAACCCCCCCTAAAAAAACAACTGTAGCTTTGTCGTTACATCTAAGCCTCAACATACGTCAACTGATACTCAGCAAGTTCCAAGGAACAATATTCAAGCAGTGACCTAGTTAGGCTCTCCAGAGTCCGACTAAGACAATACCTAGCTCGGGCCAATACTTACTCTCCAGAGAACATTTCCTCTCCAAGGGGATGCATAGTCCAAGTCACCACATGGCACTATCTTGTTAGATGTATCTCAAAGTATTTTATTGGGCTTGTTATTATTTTGTGGGTTTAGCTAGGTTAAAATTGTGGCCCTTTAAGAGTCTATAACTGTCTTTTGCATAGGGTTTTTATGTAGTTAGAGAAGAAGAAAGAAAGTATGCCTCCTTTTTGTGTGAAAGAGAAAAGTGAGAAGAGAGATAGGCAAAAGGTGTATGGGACTTTGGGTAGAGAGAAGTTGAGAAAGTTTATTGAGTGTGTAATCTTAAAATTGTTAGTTAATTTCTTCGCTCTATCCCAATGGACGTAGGAAATTTTGCTTAACGAATGTATGTTTTATGCTAATTTCTAAAATTGTTTATTTTCTAACGCGTGAGTATAGGTGTGTGTTTTTCTCAACAAGTGGTATCAGAGCTATGATAAAGATCTAAAAAAATAGTTTAAAATGATGACTACAATAGAGTTTGAACAAATTGACCAGATTGATGGAAAAAAGGAATTTCAATATTGGGCAACTTACCGTGAAAGATGTTTTGATACATCATGGACTTTTGAAAGCACTACAAAGAAAGAGGTCAAAAAATAAGATAAATGAAGATTAGGAAGAATTAGAAGCAGGAACGGTACGCAGCATTCGTCTAAGTTTGTCTCTTGATCTAAAATACAGTGTTATGAATGAAACATCTCCTTCTAAATTATGGAAGAAATTAGGAAAAGTTTATATGTCGAAATTCTAAAAAATAAATTTTATTTAAAGAAATAGTTGTATGAGTGGAAGATTAATGAGGAAATTGAAATTAGAGATCATATAAATAATTTTAATAATTGCATAACTTTACAATAAAGTGTAGAGGTCAAAATTAATGAGGAAGAGAATGTTGTAATTTTGTTGGCCTCCTTACCCAAATCACATGAAACTTTGGTAACAGCACATTTAGTTAGAAAGACTATGTTGACTGTGTCAACAACTCTGTTAGAAACTATGAATAATTCATCTCATATTGAACAAGTTTTGATGGTGAAGTTAGAAGGGGTAGAAGAATGTCAAATGAAAGATTTTATGATAAGAGAGATGATTGTTCCCAATCCCCTCCAAGAAAAGATATTGAGTATTACTATTGTCACAAGATGGGGTATATTAGAAGCAATTGTGAAGAACTAATAATAGGCACCTTGAAGAAGAGAGAAAGCAAGAATCCCAAGAGACTTCGGGTCCGCTTGGTAAATGAATTCAAATTAGTGATTTGATGTGAATTAGTGCGATTTAAATTAGGATTCAAGTTAGTGATTTGAATTGTTATCCGAATTGACGTTTGAATGTGCATTTAACTTTTAATCTAAGTATGGAATAAAATTAGAATTTGTATTTGGAGAGGCAGTGAAAATAACTTTTGACTTATCAACAAATCTAATAAAATCTTAATGTTAATGATCCTAAAAAAGATACAATATAGATCTTAATTTATTCCTCTATTTACTAGAAATACAATGAAAAAAAATCATCTTAATTGGATAACAAATAAATGAGTTATGATTTTTTTTTCTTAAATATAAGAGAGAGAATCTTAGTTTTTACTATCGTAGAGATATCCGAGTATCAAAAGTTTAAGGGAGAGTAAGAACTTTGAAAACTTGGATTTGAAAACTTGGATTCTCGAGAACTTTGAAAACTTGGATTTGAAAACTTGGATTCTTGATACTCAAAGAATTCAGATTTTGGAGGAAACAAATATGTATCCAAAAGATTCTTAATACTCAAATTCAAATTTGAGTTCCAAGAATCCAAAGAGTTTTCGAAATAAAGGGGCCGTTTAGTTTTCTGCAAATGTTAATGGCGACATGTATGGTAATGAAGATGATGTTAATTCTATTATTGCTAGTAAAAATATTTTTGACTCCTAGATGTTTGTTTCATATGTGCTCCCATAGGGAGCAGTTTGATTCTTATTACTCCTGTGATGCTAGTACTTTATTGTTGGCCCATAATTCTAGAGCTAAAGCTATTGGAATGGGAACTGTAAAGGTGAACAAGTTTGATGGTGTTTTGAGAAAATTGAGGAATGTTAGGCATGTTTCTCACTTGAAGAGAAGCCTAATTTCTTTAAAACTTTAAACACTTTGGGTTGTGAGTACTATGTATTATGCCAAAGGTGGTTTTATAAAGTTAAAGAGAGATGCTTTGGTTGCTATGAAACGTGAAAAAGGGGAAAACTTGCACAAGCTTATTGAGACGACAGTTGTACGTGGAGCTATGAAGGTGGGGCCACACAAAGGAGAGTCATCCTTTGTTGTGAAAGAAGTTGCAGGAGTAAAAGAATGCAATAAGATGATGAAGGTTAAAGATGATAAAGGCAAGATGGTGGAGATTTATGATAGTGAAAAGATATTAAAGAAAAAGAAGTCAGTTTCTCACGTCAAGTTTGATGAGGGTTTGAACCTGACACATGTCTATTTTTGTTGAGCTGGTATCAGTTGCATCCTACCTATGAGGAATGTGATAGTGGGTGTCAGGATTGGATACCCAAGTGTGTAAGTTGAGAGGATACGAGCCAAGCTAAATACTGTTAGGTGGGACTCAATTGTTTTATTCGGCTAGGTTATTATCTTGTAAGTTTGGGCTAGGCTTAAATTGTGGCCCATTAAAGTATAAATAAGTCTTTGCATAGGGTGTTGTTATGTGATTAGAGAAGAGAAGAAAATGTGCCTTATTTTTGTGTGAAAGAAAGAACATTGAGAAGAAAGATAGACAAAGGGTATAAGAGGTTTTGGGTAGAGAGAGATTGAGAAAGATCATTGAGTGTGTAATCTTGAAGTTGTTAGTGAATTTCTTCTCTCCATCCCATAGATGTGGGCAATTTTGTCGAATTACGTAAATCTTTGTCTTCTTTATTTTTGTGTTGATTTCTATTTCTATTTATTTTTCTACTATGTGAGTGTAGGGGTGTATTTGCCCCAACACATTTGTACCCTCTATTAGGGCCTGTAATTTGGACACGGCATGAGACACGATACGAAAATGACATGAGATAAACGGGTTTGGACCGTACGTTTATTAATTATGTCATAAATAGGTTGACACGAATAACAGGAAAATAAACGGGCTGGATTCGTGCTAACACGCTAAACATGCTTTAACACGTTTAATTAAACGAGCCATAAAAGTGTTAACACGGCATGACACGACCCGCTCATTTATAACACATTTAAACTTAAAAATAAAAATATTTGAAATATTTATATTAGGTTAATTTTCTTTATTGGCTTTTTTAAAAAAAATTAAAATTAAATTTTTTTTAATTTTAGTTAATTGGGTCATAAACGTGTCATATGCGTGTTGTTATCGTGTCAACCCATCACAGCACATTTAATAATCGTGTTAATCGTATTGTGCCGTATTACGCGTGCCATAAGCGTGTCGTGTTCGTGTTTGCATTTCTGGCACGTTTATTAATCGTGTCGTGTTTATGTTCAAGTTAAACATATCGCGCTGTAAACGTGCCAACAGAGACACGATTATTGCCACCCCCACCCTCGATTGGGGAGCATTCTACCTCTAAGATATTGACATTTGTTACCTAGCCTATGGACCCCATTTAGTTGAATACTGAAATCTTAGATTAGACCCAGCTATCAACTAGATCTAAGCTATGCACTATAAATACATGCATTAAGTATGTTGATGATCTTGAATGGGCTTTAACACCACATGTGCAGCAACACCACATGTGGCTGGGCTGCACGGTGGTTAGCCGAGAACTGAAATCGGCAGGCCCAATATGCCGAGAGCTAGAAGGAGTTGCTTAACGGTCCGAGAACACCCCAACGAAGTCCTCATTGAGGGATGGACATCCTTTCTATGCCCACTTTGCCCCTCTGCTTGTTCTTTCTTGTTAATCTGCTGACTTAAGCATATTGGAAGTGCCCTTGACAAATACGACGGTTGTCACACGCAATGTTTTGCCACTTTCAGTCATCAACTACATGTCAAGTTCAATAAATTCTATCAATCCTGCAAGTTAATGTTGACAGTAGGTGCAAATAATTGTTGATAATAGCTGTTTCTCAAAAAAAAAAAAAAAAAATAGTTAATTACTATAGCTTCCCATGTGAGTCTCCATTGAGTTGATATACATATAAGAAACCTTTTCCCTTGCAGCGGTTTTATTATCATGCCATCCACCTTCTGAATGAATTAAGCTTATAAACTAATTAAGCATGTGTCCTACAAGCAATTTTTTTTTAATAGAAACAAACAAGCATTAAGGGGCTGTATGCTTCTTTGAATATCAAAGCTGTCTTATTGAACCACTTATCCTCACATTTTATAGGGTGTTTAGAGCATTGGTTAGAACTTTGTTGTAACCATCAAATAGTGTAAAGCTTTCATATGCTACAGTAAAAAGCAAAAAATTATTACAGCATAAAACTCTTCCATGTTACAGTGTTTTTGAAACAAAATTAACTCTAACCATGGTTCTTACCATGCTTCCCAAACATTCTATTAAATACTATGATTATAATCAATCAAAAATTTTGTGCGGTTGATATTAGATTGTTAATTGTAACATTGGGTTAAAAAGAATATATATATGTTACTGGGTAAACCCCAAACGAATTTAGTTCACTACAACAAGCAAAAGTTGATTTCGAAAGACAAAAATTGCCTGAAAGGAGCAATGAATGCAATGCTTGCATTTAACGACCACATTTTTTCGTTGATGAGTGGCATGTAATTAATAGACTTTTCAAACCATGACTTTTGTCGCAGAAATTTAGGTATGAAAAAACCTTAATGCTACCATGTCGCAGTAACGGGCAACCATTTGGTGCGAGAGTTAAGAAAAATACAGTTTAAAATTTTATGATTTGAATTGTGTAGTTTAAATTGTATTGTTCAAACGGTGATTTTGAGGTATTAAAATGTGATAAATAATGCCGGCAACTCTAAGATGTTACGGGTGCGTTTGTTTTGTAATTTGAATTACAATTTGAATCATTTTACTATAGTATTTTCTCTTACAAAAATTTAAATCTTCATTCAATTACTCTATTTAAATACTCGAACCAAACAAGCTCTAATACTACTCAAAGATTTGAGATAATCCAAAAGGCATATGCTTCCTCCAATTAATATACATACCTCATATCTAAACACACTCAAAAACTTTTATTTTACCCCTCAATTAATTAAGTCATAATCAAGCAATTACTCAGTTTACTAAGGAACCAAATTGAGGTAATTTATTAGCACATAGTAAAAAAGCACATAAAAATTCAAATAATTTATTAACTCTGCCCTCATGATCAGTCCGTGAAGTTCGGAATGGCGGCGTGGCTCTCTGCCGCCTTGGCGGCCGGGGACGCCTCGACATCCGGCGACGGCTCCACGTGCTTCCCGAGAAGCTCCGGGGGCAAATCACGAATACCCTTGAGATAAAACGTGTAGAAGATCTTGAAGGGGAAAACAAGCTGCTGAAGCTTGACCTGCCCGTACGCCCCCTCGAAGATTCCAGAACCTCCGGTGACGGCCAAGTATGTGTCCTGGTACGTGAGGTACGGGCCCTGTACGGATATGTGGCCGTAGTCGCCAAAGTAGAAGCTGTAGATGGCCTCGTAACGGTCTCCTTTCTTGTCGGGGACGTGTTGGATGAGCACGCAGAGGCCGGTGGTTATGCCGAGACGTTTCTCCAAGTCGCCGGAGTAGATCTTGTTGGTGAACGGTACGAGGTCGCCGAGAGAGTTCACCTGCTTCTGGCTTAGCTTTAGGAATGCTGGGCTTCCTCTGTCTCGCTCGTTGATTTCATAGACGTGGAGTTCTTGGACTTTGGCTGAGGATCATCATCATCAAAGTGAGGAAATAATTCTCTTTGTAAGAAATTTAAATGTTTAGTAAAGCAATGGTACACTTTCACATGATCAAAAGTGATATTTGAAAAGCTGTGATATTAACGCAAAATTCCCCAAAATTATAATACCAAGTTGCATTTTTCAAAAGTGATTTCGAAATTAGAAGCTTATAAATCGATCCGGAATTTGCATGTTTCCCTTTTTGATTTATTTTGTTTTAAGAAAAAGGGAGGTTAAAATAAATAAATTAATAAATAAAGGATGGATGATTAGAAGTACTTACTGGGTCTAGAGGAGTCTGGTGATGGTGGTGGGGATTTCTTCTTTTGGAAGAAGAAAGCTGTGGTAGTGGAACTCTTAGGGTTTCCTGTTGGGAAGTGTTGGTGGGTTGGAGAGAGTTTAAGAGTGGGAAAGGAGTGTGAGAGGTTGAAACCCAAGTGTCTCTGTGATTGCAAAGTTGAAGGAAAAGAGTTGATTGGAGTGGGGATTTGTCTCAGAGATGAAGAGGTTTTTAGAGAGATTGTGGACGCCATGGATGGAGATGGAGAGATGTGATTCTGTGAGATTAAGGGAAGAAAAAAAGGAGGAAAACACAAGCAAAGATGGTAATGTTGGTGGGGGAGCTTTTAGTTTATATAATCATCACTAATTGGACCGAGGAAAGACTAATTATAGTTTTGGGTTTTTGGCACGTGGGTTCTTTTTAGTGGGCAATGGCAAATGTACCGTACATATTGGTCGGCATGTGGAGTGTGATTGCAATTTTCGAGTGGACATAACTCATGTTGACGCCCTACATCCACATGGGAATGGGATTCCTTTTGCCCTCTTGTTCACTGCAAACTCTAGCATGCAAAAGTCGCGAGATCGGTTGTTGGCTTTTGGGGTGCCTCGCCTTTACTAATCACCAGTCACCAAAAGTCATAAAGCAATCACGATGACACCAAAATTTTAAAAATACACAAAACCGAGGGAACCTAGCTTCCTTTTGCAACTCCAGCACCGGCTGATATTTTAAATTTAAAAGCTATAATATACAATAATTTTACACTGTAATAATTTTTTATTTTTTATTGTAATTGTTAATAAATTGACATTAAAGTTCTAAACATCCTTTAAAATTGATATAACAACTTAAGATTAAACTCTTCCGAGAAATTCTCATAATGGGCCTGTTTAGTTGTATATTCAAATCACGGTTTAAATTATTTTACTACAGTATTTTATCTCACAAAAATTTAAATCTTCATTCAAATACTCTACTCAAATACTTGAACCAAACAGGCCCAATAAGTTTCTCAACATGCTCAGGAAAACTTTTACTTAACATAAGAATTAGCAATTGATCACTTATACAGCTTTGTTTAAAAAATTCATAAAAAATAAAAAGTTTCAACTGTTACAGTTTAAAACTTTTACATATTATAAAAAAAAAATAAAAATTTACTATAATATAAAACTCTTATATGTAATAATTTTTAAATTTCAAACGTTTGTTTCCAAACATGCTAGTACATGTTTTTGCAATTTGTAAAGTCAACTCAAAAAAGCCATCAACGTTGAACCAGGTTGTTTCGTGTGCTTTGGACGGTTGGCGTTCCAAATGTTCTACATTTGACCGTTCGTAAGAAAGGGAAAGTTACACGTCGCATGTATAATGATGTATATTATTATAAATTGAGGCGCTACACAACTGGGATCTGTACAAGTCCACCTGTATGTGTCATTTTTAAGGATTTTATTAGAACCATAGAAGACACGCGTCTCTTATGATTGGATAATTTATTTGATTTTTTTTTGTTCTGATAGAAAAATAAGAAGTAGAAAAATATATGGCTAGTGTTTTTACCAGTCAAACCTAAGAGCAGAAGGTCGGAAGCAGGTTCCTACTTATGAACCACCAACCACCTCAACTTGTTTGATCTAAATTTAAAAGGTAGAAATTGCATACAGCCAATGAAATGGAAGTGGAACATGAAAATGATGTTCAAAATTTCAAAACAACGCCATAAAATGGAGTTAGTCAAAATGTCACTTTCTGACACGCCTAGAACTGGGTTAATTCCGAAACAAAGCAAATTGCAATAGAAATTTCGAAATTTTACTTGCTTTTGGCGTGGACAAATTTGAAGAAATCCAGGTCTAAATTCTCTTCCTTGACCATTCGAAAAGCACCGGCACAACTTCACATCTCGAATAAAAAAATGTTCATCACTAATTTTCTTTTACTAAAGGAAGTATATTTCTCATGGTTTTCTCTCTCTCTGTAAATACATTCCTAGTCTCCTTTCAAGTGTGCCCTTATCTCCTTTGTTTTTCTCATCCATCAACAAGGAAAACATTTCAGTTTCAACTGTGTTTCCTCCTAAAGACCTTTTTATAAATGTTCAATGAAATTGCTCTGCATATACAAACTAAACGAGAAAACTACCTGATCAACATATTGTCAAAATTTCAGCACCAGTACGCGTAATCAAAATTGTATGCTCAAACTGGGAGGTGGGACCACCATCAGCTGTCACAGTTGTCCAGTTGTCTGGCCATGTTATACACTCGATGCTTCCCATGGAAAGAATTGGTTCTGCAACAACCCGAAGGAAAATTGGAGAATCAGGACCATAAATCGATATTCCGGCTTTATTAGCATGTTAAAAGAAAAAAAATACTTGCACCAAGATTTTTGTGAAAAGGATTTAATAATTTTTTTCTAGTTGACGATAGTACATAGTTATGCTGGATCTGAATAAAGATGGACAAGCTTATAATATCTGCCACCTATTCTCTAGTCTACTAAAGGCCTTGCACTCACCAATTGTAAATGTTTGACCTTCAACCATGATGCCAGGGCTTTCGTTTCCTGTGACACAGGAACATATATAGGAAGTTGGTAACAATCATAGACAAACTAATTCAAAACCGATAAACAGATTAAACAAAATATCAAAACAACTTTGCAGTTTATTCAGAAAAGCCACACATTCCAAATCATTTAAGTTTCATATATGGATCGCCTTTGTAACAGAGTTTGAAGAACACCCATCTACAACAAAATTTAGACAGGTTTTAGAGATAGATCAGAAATAGCCCTCTCTCTCTCTCTCTCTCTCTCGGGGAAAAAATATAAAAAATAAGTAAAAGAAGAAAGAAAGAAACCAGATCAAAAGGACATATCAGATCAACAGGAACCAGGTTTCTTTCAGAAAGGGAAGCAGTATAAATTTCAGCTGTTAAAATCGGAATTTTTCTTCAAAAATTCTTTATAATTCCAACCAAATGGATTCTGTACAAGGTGTTAGGAACTAGCCATATAACTCGAATTCTTGACTTATCTTAAGGAACATAAGAGACCAGGAAACATTCGTTGACATTACAACAATGCGAAATTTTGAGGTGGTTGATATCTTCATTCTGATACATCCCCTTCTACCCAAAAGGGTGATATGGCACCTCCTCAGAATGATTTATAGAAACCACAAAAAAATTTTCTTCCTAAAACAAGAAAAGTAACATTTTTACAGAAAGATGAATTCACAGAGAAAATAAAAAAGGCACTTACGGTGATGTAATATAAGTGGTTTAGAATGAAAAACAGTTCCAACACCATGCCCAACAAAACGTTCACCACACCGTAACCATATCGCTCAGCATGCTCACTAACAATGGTACAAATAATATTTTGGGAACATTCGGAAGAGACGGTAGATCAAATCACAACCAAAAAAAAGAAGGTTCTTTATTTCATTTGCCGCATCATGGTCAGGAAAAGCAATACCTGATTCGTTTTCCAATATTTTTAAAGCTGACACCATCCTTGCAAATTGCTATGACTCTCTCCAAACACTCTATCGTTACCTTCAACCAAAAAAAGATTTAAATATTAAATCTTTAAAAAAAATCTCAAAAATTGAAAAGAAAACAAATCCAAGTAGGGGTAGCTCGTGGTATATCTTAAAAATGGTACAAAGTCTAGATGCACATGAAGATATCGAAATTCAACTTTTCACGGGTTTGGAATATTTAAGGTTATAATTGCCAAAACTAAGAATAGAAACTGAAGAAGGGGAAAATTGAAGATAAAATAGAATTCACCTAATTCACCTTAAGTAGGCGTTTAACTGCATCACTAACATCCCCACATAGAAATGTCTTTGATGTATCACCATGCTATCCCTAGCCAATCAATCAAAAAAAAAAAAAAGGCCTCATTATTAAGAAAATGATTGTTGTTCAAGAAGTATAACAGCATTAGCAACAGATTCAGATACTTTGCGCCATTTGCCCAAAAAAAAAAAAAAAAAACACAAACCAAAGGTAACAGTACATAATGTTGGCCCACAATTGCCACTCATGTTTATGACACAACCCACAAATTATATGATTTATTATGGATGACAAGATCGAACAATATCCACAAGGCTTATAATGGAAAGAGAAATTAGCAAAGGAGAAGCTCACATTGAAGTATACTGAGACATCGATGTTTATTATGTCTCCATTCTGCAGGATAGTGAAAGTTAGGGAGAAAAGATTTAATGACATCAAAAGCAAGAACCAGCAGAGAATGGCAGGAATTAAACCTGCAGCTGCCGAGAATCGGGTATTCCATGGCACATGTACTCGTTTACAGATGTACAAACACTCTTGGGAAATCCCCCATAACCAAGACGTGATGGATAAGCACCGGCGTCAATGATCATTTGATGCACTGCTTTGTCAATTTCATTTGTTGTCAATGATGGCTGATACAATGAACCCAAAAAAAAAAAAAAAATTCAATGCAATTGTAATGAAATTTCACGTCCTCATATCACTGTCCTAATGCAGAACAGAAAGGGATTTGCGTGCGATATATCAAATAAAAACAGACAGTTTCCACAAAGAGAGATTAACAACGGAAAGAAATGAAACACACTTTAGGGAACTGAAATCAATGCGCAAGAATTTCAACAAGATCAAGAACCAAAATCCAAATCTTGAATCTTGACTAGGAAATTAATTGAAATTTGATCATTCAAAAGTTAGACACAGATAGAGAAAAGAAATGTAAGCTCAGAAGGCTTTACCCTGAACAATGTCCCTGCATACTCCAAAACCCTAGCAGCGAGCTCGCCGGCAGCTCTCATGCGAGAAATGCCTTCATCGTCGTGAACTTGATGCTCGCTCGAGATCTCCGGCAACGCGGCCGAGCCAACGTACGGCGGCTTCGGAATGTCGTCCGGCACCGGAAGAGGAGGCGACACCCTTCCGCGCCTCAACGGCGGCAGCCTCGGCACCTTTCTCGTTTTCAGAAGCTCTCGTTCTCTGCGATCGAATTACAGGACAACCAACGGAGGCAGACCAAACGACATGAATCGTAAGCTCGAAACTGAGGGTTCTGCGTACCTGGATATTCTCATGGCCTCCTCCAATCCCGAGAATCTCTTCGACCAAACGACGAGTCGTTTGGCCGGGGAAGAATGGCGACGACTGTGGAGCGACGGTTCGGAGGTGGCCGTGGAGGAAAAGGGGAGTCCGAGAAACGGAGTTGATTTTAGGGAGATTAGAGAGAGTTCGCCATGGCAGGTGGAGGAGAGTTGCAGAGAAACGGCGTGGGGAAGAGCAGCACTGAATCCCATTCTCTCTGCGTGTAGAGTTCGCTTCCCTGCTACTGCTGAGAGTGGAGAATGGCGGACGCAAATATAGGATTATCGGAAGTTGTACTTGTAACCAATGAGCCAATATAGACACCACAATATTGTTAATTACAGCGAAATCTCTCGTTAAATATTTTTCTAAATACCAAATGTATCCCTATTTATGCAAAACTCCAACTTTATGGGCTCATTTCGCATAGCTTTTATTTGTACTTTTAATCCATAAAAAAAAAAAAAACAAAAGCTGTAACGTTTTAGTTAATATTTTGAATCATATTTTTAAAAGAATTTTAATGTATCAACAACGTGTTAATTTTTTTAAAACTATTACAAAATGTTATACTTAAGTTTATAATGTAGTACTAAGGGGGTGTTTGGAAGGTGGTGGGAACCGATGGTGTGAACCACTTTTACTGTAGCATGTGAAAGCTTTACACTGTAGCAATTTTTTAAATTGTTAATGTAGCATGTGAGAGCTTTACACTGTTTATAACTGAGTTTGTGGTGGGAACCACAATGCCAAACAGGGGGTAATATTATGGTATAAGTTTCAAAGTTTATTTCAGTAGTGTTTTTTTGAGAAGCCATATTTTATGATTTTGACAGAAAACACTTCTGACAGTTTATTCAAACATTTTCAAAAGCAACTTTTAGACTCAAAAAACTAAAAGTAGCTTTTAAAAAGCCTCTCTCATAGGTTAAAAAATTCGGTTATTTTATTTTGTACTCGCATTAATCTCTTGATAACAACTAATATACAGTTAATTCCTTGATTGTTGTGCCCGAATCAATTTCCATGTTATTTGAGCATGTTTACATTTCCATGTTGATGCTTTGATATGTAATACGTGCATTAATATGACAATATTTTAACGTGGTGTTTTTCATGTACATGTCCATTTTCCTCGTCTTTATATTGATATCCAGTGCTGTTTTTAATGACATGGCCTACTTTAATCATATGTGTAACCAATTAGATTTTGTGGTCATTAAAAGCTGCTCAATAAACCAGGACAATCTCATAACCAGGCCATCAGAAAATTAAATATGTAGTCATTAAAATGATTGGTCATTGCCAATCTTATAACATGGCCATGATCAATTTATTCCCTATTCCCGTTCTCAAAATATATATATTCACTATTTAACTCTGTTGTCATTAAAATGCTTTATCATTACCAATCTAATTTAATTTTGTGTGATTCTAATTTACTTATTTATAAAAAAAATAAAAAATAAAAAATAAAAACGTAATTTTTGTCATTAGAAGATGGAATGGTAATGCATTTCAAAATAGAAGATGCAATAGTAATAAAATTTTGCCATATTTTCATTGCAAGTAACAAAGCTAATTAACAGTTGATGAAATTAAAGCATGATTTATTTTCACTTCACCCGAATCCAGATCGTTAATAATTGATTGACTAATTAAAAACGTTAATAACTACCAGTAATACATTGTGTCATTAAATAGCATCAATGGTCTTGAAACACCTTTTTACCGGATGTGCTTACCTTTCACGGACAAGGTTATTGTTGTCTTGACAATTAAATGAATTATGTAGGTCAGCCAATATTAAATTTAGTTCAAAAAAGGGCACTAATTTTTCGACTTCAATATTTGGCCATATATAGTTAGATTTAAGGTTTTTTAAATTTAGAGAAACTCGGATTACAATATGCAAGAAAGATTAAAAATTTTGAAACTAAACTTTGAAATTTCAAAAGAGAGGGAGAATAAGCTAACCTCAAGGATGTTTTGCAAAGATTATTGAGGACTTGAGCTTCAATTCCTTGCCCCGAATCCGTGGAAATTCAGAGAAAACAAAGAGAAGAGAGAGAGAGAGAAACGGAGAGAGAGAAAGCAAGAAAGTGATTGAGAGTGAGGAATAAGAGAGGGAGAGGAGAAAATAAATAGAGGGGGTTTGAGCGGTTTTCTCAAGCTGGAAACCACGTCCAGCACATGGTTTTCAAAATGAGATGTATCGGGTATTTGACAAATTGTTTTGTTTCAACATTCAAAATAACAAATAAAATAACTAAAAGGAAGATAAATTTAAAATATGACAAAATAATTAAATTAGGTTCAAAATACATCAAGGTATACTAATCCATTATTTACACACTAATCGTACTAAATTAAATTTCTAGGTGTTACATGTCGCATTCATTTAAAGCTTTGTTTGACAATGTTGTTAGAACTTATTAGTTTCAACTGTAACAGTGTAAAACTCTACACGTAAGACATTGTGTCATTAAATAGCATCAATCGTCTTGAAAGACCTTTTTACAAGATGCGCTCACCTTTTACGGACAAGGTTTTGTTGTCTTGACAACTAAATAAATTATTTAGGTTTGGCCAATATTGAATTTAGTTCTCAAAGAGGACATTAATTTTTCAACCATCAATATTCGGCCATATATAATGGGCTTACTCAACTGGCTCTAAGTGAACAGATCCAAATTATCTTTGGAATCTTGATGAACAGCACCCGTTTGGTTGTTGGTTCGAATTGTCACTTTGTGTTCATTTGAAGCTTTGCCTGGCGATGTCATTGGACCTTATTAGTTTCAATTATTACATTATAAAACTTTTATATGCTACAATAGATTAGTTTCAACTACATCCCAAACAACCTATGAGCTTCTTTTAGTTGAAATTTTTGAACTGTGTAGGTTAGATTGCAATCTAAATATGCGTTTGGATAAGCAGTTAAAATATAAATATAAATATGGAATAAAATCTTAATTTATGTCTAGATAGATGTGGAGAGCTAAGAAAATGTGCCTATTTTCTTTTCCAACTCAAACCTATTTTTTAAGTTCATATTCATGTACAATTTAAAAGTTTAAGGTCCGTTTGGTACACATATTCAAATTGTTGTTTCTTTTCAAACCCAAAATCAATTTTACATTCAAACATCAATTTGGATTCCCGTTTCAAACCATAGGCTTGTTTGTTTCATTAGTTTAGTCTAGTTCGGTTGAGTCTAAATAGTCATCACAGTTTAAATTGATGTTTAATAAAGCATTTAATTCGAATTAAACTAATAGCTCAAACTAATTGAATTGCCTATCTTAAAACTCAAACCTCATCTCCATTTTAACATTTTGAACCAATATTGAATAGTGATTTCATTCCATATAGTTGTATGTGTAATTTAAAATTATTGTTTCATGTTATTTTTCAATTAAATAACTTCTTTTTGCATATTTCATGTTTATTTTTTAATTAAAGAAATTTTTCATGCTTCAAAATAGATTTGTTAAGATTCTAACCCCTTATTACAAACACACAAATTTAAACTTGTTCACGATTAAAACTGAAAAATTCAATCCTATTTAGTAAACCAAACAGAGGATAATATCAACTGCAACATTTTTTACTTCTCGTTCGGTTGTTTACCATTTTTAAGATGTTGAAGAATTCGGCCTATTTTTTTTTTTTTCAATAAAAATGATGGGCTTGAAATTCAACTTTCTGGAAATGGATTCCTCTAATTCACTTCACGTTAAAGGATAGAAATTTATGCTCAGCATCACCAATTCTTAGGAATCACTAATTGGATGAGTGTAGATCCTCTACCATAGTTCGGTTGTCGGTGTTTGTTGTGGAAGTCATCCATAGAATTACCACTAATCATCAGCCAACGTTGGTTGGCTGTCACCCATTGGATGACCAAACAAAATTATATTTGTTAACTAAAATAGTTATAGAATCTAAATAAAATATCAATATAAAGTTCAAATATAAACACTAAAATTAATTTCTCAAGTGTTTTTTTTTTTGGGATAATCTAGTGAAAAATAAATATTTTAATATCTAGATCTGCCCGCAAGATCACACTGTAGGTATTTTGCAGTTTTTTTTGATGTGCCAACGACAAATTTGCTATTTGTTAAACTTTAGCAAGTTTAGCATTTGATTTTTATTGATTAGTAGATTGACATTTTTACTTTAATAAGTACAACTTTTTTATATTTTATTTACATTAATGTTAAAAGTTTATTTTTACAAGTTTCAATGTTTAACAATTATGATAAAAGATAAATATGACATTCTAATTAACATTATGCATTAGATTATAAAATAAAATAACACATCAAATATATTATTTTTACATTTTATTGTGATAAATATAACATCAACATTGACATTTGTATTAAAAATGGCCTTAGTTGCTAGTTGGTCACTGGGGATTACTGTCTATCTTATTATGCTATTATTAAGGTTATTTAATATTTTTAAATATGATAAGATGACATTTTTTACGACGAGCTTATTTCTTTTGGTAAAAATCATTTAAAGCTTAGGCCGTTTGAAAGAACAGTTAGAACCATCAATTATAATTATAAACAGTATAAAATTTTTACATATTATAGTAACAAATAAAAAATTATTATAATATAAATTTCTCACATATTATAATTTTCAAATTAAAACTGTTGGTTCTAACCGTTCTTTTACACACAACATATTAATTTTGTGCCACCTGTATGGAAACAGAGATGACGGAAGCCGAAATTAGTCGGCAGCGTTCCTGTTCTATTAATTTGGAGGGGCCCAAACGTTTATCTTGGGCCAAGTGGGTTCTTTTTCTTAATTTAACTCAAAGATTGCCTCAATCTTTTTCTTCCAATGGTTCCTCTTGGAGATTTATGGGTTAGAACCCTATTTTTCCCTGCTAGTCTTGTACATTTGAACTTAGAGCATCTCAAATACCATACTAAAATATCAAAATCAAATTTTAATATTTATCTAGTGAAATCACTATCTAATGTATTGTTATTGTTGGTACTAAATTTGACATAGTTACCATCAAGTATAACATAGGCCAAATTTTGGCACTTGACTGTTTGTGGTTGATGTGTTTACCTTTTCATTTAATCATTATAGTATTATATTTTTCAAATTATTTTGATATCATAAGGTTTTTTTTTTTTTTTTACATGACCAAAAGTAAATTACATACGACATAGAATGATGTATTTGAGCAAAAATGAAAATAATATATTGAATATGCCACAATCGTAATTTTTGGTACTAAATATAACATTGGCTTTAACATTCGAATTAGAAAAGGGTCTTTAGAAGGATAAAGCTGAAATCCATAGTTAAAATCTAGACTATAACTTTGTAGCTTTCAATAATAGAAGGTGAATTAATTTTTTAACAAGGTATAAAAGTACAAGGTAATTTTAGTAACTATTCTATTAATTAATATGCGGCATAGTATTGAAGTTACCACGTTTTGTGTTGAGGGACTTCACTTGATATCGTGTTATTGTTCTACCATATGCTTATTATTAATGTGTCTATAAATCGTATCACTCTTTATATAGAGGGTGTATTTATATGTTTTACACGTAAAATTAGTGCTAAGGAAGCAAAGATCTTACTGCATCTTACCTCAACATTTTAAAGGGGGTGTTTGGCAGTTCCCACCACAATCTCAGTTATGAACAGTGTAAAACTTTCACATGCTACAGTAACAATAAAAAAATATGCTACAGTGTAAAACTTTCACATGCTACAGTAAAAGTGGTTCCCACCACTGGTTCTCTCACATGCTATAGTAACAATAAAAAAAAATACTACAGTGTAAAACTCTCACATGTTACAGTAAAAGTGGTTCTCACCATTGGTTCCCACCACTTTTCCAAACACCCTAAAAGCAGTGATTCACCCACTTGTTACCATAGATCCGCTTGGAATGTGTCTTTGCAATTTCTTGTCTTCAAAAAAAAAAAAACATTCTACTCCATATGGAAATCATGTATGGAATATATATATATATATATATGTTAACTGATTTGTGGTTTGAAAACAGACTTTAGTTCTTTGTTTCAATACGCTTTTCAAGAGGGTAAATTTTTGTGCTTTCTTTTACTTTTTAATCATTTGTTTTTTTGGTAGCACCCACTTCTTGTACTATATCATCTCATCATCATGCGTCTCAAGAAAAAAAAAAAAAAAAAGAACATAGCCGTAAAATTCTCTTGCTTGTTTTTTATTTAGCCCGATCGATATCAAATCATGCGACGAATAACTAAACGCGTTAAGTTACATACTCGTGAACTAAAATTATACTAATTATTAAGGACAACAAATTAAAAGTGACAATTATTACCAACAAACGTACCACATATTTTCTTCAATTTCCTTTAACCGCAAAACTTGACATGTGTGTTTATCATTCACACCAATCTATTTTTTTTTTTTTTTAAATTTTTGTTTAGAAAGTCATTGGATTTGATTTAAATCACATTAATACTATATATCTATATATAAACAAAATTGACACGACTTACTACAAATATGAGTTTCAAAATAAAATGTAAAAGTAGGGTTTTCAAATTTTCGGAAGTAAATTTCTTCTTTTTTTTAGGAGGGTCTTTCTTCAATAGATATTTCCACGGGTATACGTTTTCAAATCATTAAATCTGACTAAACCTATCGGTATTATTTTTTTCAATATCTAGTTCTTTTTTCGTGGTTAATTAGACGAGAGGGAGAAGGGAAATTGCACCAGATAGTGCAATTTCAATTTTTATTAAAAATATTAAAATAATAGCATTTTTAGAATCTTGTACTTTTCTTACACACTTAAATTTTTAATTTTACCTCCTCCTTTTTCTTTTTTTTCTTCTTCTCTTTTATTGTTTTTTGTTATCCCATTGTTGTTTTATGTTTTCCTTTATGTTATTCAATACAAAAAGAAATTTTATTTTAATCTAAATGGGTTATTTATAAACACTATTACATTTTGTTCTTTTTATTTATTTTGGTCTATTACATTAGAGAGTGGCTTCTTGGGTTAATAGACGGCAAACGACGTTGACTGTGGGGAAAAGGACATTTAGGGTCCTTTTGTTTCGAGAATTTTTTAGATTATTTAGACTCAAATTTGAATTTGAGTATTAAGAATCCTTTAGATATATGTTTGTTTCTCTCAAAATTTGAATCCTTTGAGTATCAAGAATCCAATTTTTAAAGTTCGGACTTCCTCTAAACTTTTGATACTCAGAGATCTCTGTTATAATAAAAACTAAAATTCTCTCTCTTATATTTGAGGAAAAAAATCATAACTTCTTCATTTGTTATCCAATTGAGATGATCCTTTCTTTATTTTGTTCTTAGTGAAGAAAGAAATAAATTAAGATCCATATTGCATATTTTTTAGGATCATTAATATTAAGATTTTATTAGATTTGTTGATAAATTAAAAACTATTTTCACTACCTCCCCAAACATAAATTTCAATTGCATTCCATACTCAGATTAAAACTTAAATGCACATCTAAACGTCAATTTGGATAACAATTCAAATCACTAACTCAAATCCTAATTCAAATCACACTACCTCAAATCAAATTACTAATTTAAATCTATTTACCAAACGGACCCTTAGTTTGCATAAGGCAGGTCAATCTCAAAGGCAGCTAAGCGAAGCTAAACCAAAAGCTTTTAAGGGGTTTCAAAGAAAACGCATAAATTTCAGAGTGTGGTATGGACCATCAATAATATGTTTTAGAACCCTATCATTTTGTAGAAATAGAACAAGACACAACTCTCATAAAAGTCCAACAAAAACTACACATATTTATCACTTTCATTCCTTCCAAAAACAAAAGAAAGAAAGAAATTAAGAAAAGAATGACCCTAAAGTGAATGCACAAAATTCTCTCACAAAAGACATTTACCTTAGTTCAATTTGTTGATTGATCGGCCCTACGTCGGCAAACTATGAAAAAGAAGGGGGGAAAAAATAAAAAAGAAAAAAATTATTAACTCAAAAATTTCCAAGGTGTGACTTTCCTATTGATAGAGCAAGTTTGGTTGGTTTAGGCCTCAAATGAAGTCTGAACTATTTGGAAATACTTCATAAACAAACAAACTATTAATAATTTCAGATTGGTTTGTCTAGAAGAAAGTTGAGTATAATAAAATCTTGATCATCTCATGGCTGATGTCACTAGCTCCAAATAGTCCAGTGATGTTTTCTACTAATTATGATTTGTTGGTTTCCCACACTGTGACACATTTTTCATGCATTTTACTGGGACGAAAAATTGAAAAATTTCATAAAATCTTACGTAGCTCTGGATGAAAGTGAACCAACAATCAAAAGAAAATTTGAATTTTTAGACACTTTTGCATGGACATAGTTATTCAAATCATAGATAGCTATAGCAGGTATATTTTCTAATTCATGTCTGTGGAAGTTACGCGTGGAACATCTAATGTAAACTTGTAATAATTCTTCAGATGTACGGATTTGGAATATCTTCTTTTTTCATGATAAATTTATGTATTTTCCTTTTTTTGGTTTGAATTCGTCAAAAAAGGAATCTAGAACCCAAAAAAATAAAAATAAAAACAAAAATGTCAACAATATTATGTGAGTTTTGAGATTTTGTTGTTATATGGAATTATTTTCATTGATTGTATACGTTTACTTTGACCAACATACACAAAGTTTCGGTCGACTCATGCGCGAGTGATAATGTCAACAGAAGTTTTGTATGTTACCATTATTTCGAAAATTTAATGTTGTAACACCAACAAGTCGTATATAGCTGCAAGGCGCAGATAAGAGGAAATTAATGTTTTATTTTTCAACCCTAAGCTAAGTGAAGTTTCTTTGATTGAGTAGTTGTCTATGACTAAAAACATATATATATATATATATATATATATATATTGGAATGGTGAAATTTGCTTAATTTAACTATTTAATCATTCTGGAGTGTGCGCGTGCTTTTTATGTCTTATCAAAGATTTTCATTCTGATAAGAAATAAAGCATACATTTGCAAACTATGAGGGGCAAAGAAAAGTTCCATTTTCTGGAATATTTTAAGTGTGACGGTGTTCTTGTTAATGATTCAACTCACACGTCTTTTTTTTTTTCTCTCTTTTTTTTGCCTCCCCTTTGAATAGCTTAGATTTATCTTGCAATTATTTAATTTAACTTATGATCCTTTGCATTTAGGAGAATAGATAAGTCTTGGCTTCAAATTCGAAGTGCTCATGTAATTGCCACTCTCAGTAATAGAAAACCAGTAACATATGATTTTCCTCATTTTGTTTTAAAGTGTTAAACACTAATCATGTACTAAGCTTATGTATGAAAAGAAAGGAGTATTTTAAGAAGAGAAAATTACATATTATGCCACACTTTTAAAAATTGTGTTTATATTTATGTCATAATTAAAAAAAAAAAGCTGTACCATAAATAAATATATACATGACAGTTATAAAAAGATAATCATAAAAAGTGACGTTTATAAAAATTCCCCTTTTAAGCTTTTGAGCTCTTTATTTCAATTTTTTGAAAAATAAAAGTAGTATTAGGTATTTCAACTATATACATATATTTAGTATATACAATCTATAAGCAAGTTTCATGTATTGGATCTGTAGTGATAGAAGAAGAAAATATATAACGTAATTTATGCTAAATCATTCCAAGAATAATTTCCTATAACTTGGAACTAGGATTAGGAACAAATATAGGATTAATTACTTGAAAGATCCAATATTGATAAAACAAAATTTCATCTCTTGCCTCATAATTAGCCTTATGATTATTCGAAAATTCCCTTTTATCTCTTCATTTCTCCATTTGCATTTTCTATAGCGAGCGATATATACGATGATGAGATTCGGATGTGTGAAAGATATAACCAGTACACGAAACTATTTATTCGACAAAGACAAAAATCAAAAAAGAACTTCTGGTTCACTTCAATATTAATAATTAGTGGATTTTCTCCAAATCTTTATTTTTTAAGTCTATGATCTGCCCAATCATTCATTGAACGATAAATTTTTGTGCAAATACACCAAATCACTCACAAACTATCTTACACGATATGCAGATGAAAATTGAGAATAACTAATATTCGTAAATTAGTAATTTATTTTTATTCCTAATTATTAGAATTTATTCATTTAAAGCGAACGTGATGTACCAAGCTCGATTCAAAGCCTTTCAACATACGAAAGCATTATTCATGCGTTACAGTTGTGAAACTTTGACACACATGACATAAAAAATGTAAATTTATCATATATTTGGAGAAAGAAAGAAAGAAAGAATCAAATAATTCTTGAATATTCTCTTATTATCAGCTAGTTGTTAGAGTTATCCTGCAAGATCTACTGATAAATCGACATAATCAGCTAAAGATCCAAACGACCATTAAAAAAATAGTCTTTTGTCCATTGTCTATATATATATATATATATAGACACCCGCGGCATCTGCAGAACCCGTGGTTGAATTACAATGACTTGTATTTATAATATAAAAATAGGAGAGTAGTACGTGGTTTAATGTAGGCCAAAAGTGAAAGAAACATGAATACGTAATGAAAGTACTAAAACATAACCTCTTTTCTTATAATCGGACAAAGTCTAACCCAATGACGAACCACATAGCATCCTTCCTTCCATTAGTTTCTCTCTCTATGTCTACTTTCTCTTTCCAACTCACTCATGTGCAGCATAGTTTGTCAACATAGAGAGATATTTATAGAAAGCAACAACACCAACAAAGAAAGAAAGTATCCAAAAGCCTTCCCCAATTACACGCAAGATATGATATAACTACTGCCTAACGTAGAAGAGCTCAAAAACGACAACAACAGAGACGGATTGACAGTTATCCCTTCTGAGCAATGTTTATAAAATTAAGAAGGAAAAAGTAAAAAACTATGTCGCAGTTAAAATTTTCAGCTTTTTCCCTCTTCTTTTTTTCTTTTCTTATGTTTCCTTTTGTCACATAATATACAATTCAACTTTAGCCAACTTGCAACTACACCATCCCATCCCCCAGCTCCTATCTTCTCTTTTCCCCAGTCACAAAATGCCAAAAATTACAAAATTATGAAAATTCAAAAAAAAACAAAGAGGTTGAGTTTGAGTAGTTTCAACTTTCAATATTACAAGGCTCCTATTATCCTTGGCTTCTTACTAAACTCTAATTCCAACAATTCCATGTCCCTTATTCTCTTCCCATTGCAACCACCACCAATCCCAATCCCAATCCCTTCCACCATTTCATCCCCAGGTATTTTAAAAATGTTCACCCCAAACAGCCTAACCATCTGCACCGACCCCACCGATCCAACCGGACTATCCCTAGCCTTCCAGTCAATGTAAAGCTGCTTATCCGGGCCGGTCGACCGCATGAAGCTGACAATGTCCCCTGCTTTCAAGCTCTTCTCTTTAACGAACCGGCTCCATCCTTTGGTGAGCACGTAGCTCTGGCTACTGTTCCAGTAGGAGTATCGGAATCTCCAGACCTTCCCTCCCATGTCCTCGAAGTTGAGCAGAACGCCCTTGCACGTGTTGGCGCTCTGCAGGGGGAAGTGCTTCTCCGCCTGCTGCTTCGGGATCACCAGCCGGTTCAGCTTCCCGACATCGCTCGGCGTGACGGCTTTTTCGAAGAGCTGTTCACGCGATTTCGATGACGAAGATCCCAAATCGGAACCGAACAACGCCCCCGGTGATCTCGACGACAGTCTACGATTCCCATTCCGCTCGATTCCGAAGCTGTTGCGCTTGCTTTGCTCCAATTCGTCGTTGTACGTGTGTTTCCTCAGCATATCGACGATTTCGGCTTTGGAATGGGAGTTTAGGAAGGCGGCTTCGATTTCGTCGTCCTCGGTGGCTTCCGAGAGGGGCTTGAAGTTGGTGACGGCGTCGCGGCCGCGGAACCGCTGGGCGGCGACGTCGTAGGCCTTGGCGGCCTCGTCCTCCTCGTTGAACGTGCCCAGCCACACGCGCTGGTGCTTCTCGTAAATCTGGGCCCCCCACCGTCCGTTCGGCTGTGGGACCACGCCTTTGTACTTGGAGGAGGGGAGTTTCCGGCCGGACTCGGCGTCGGCGCCGGTGTTGTTGTTGTTGGCGACGGTCTCCGAGTCGACGATGACGCTGCTAACGCCGCTGCCCAGGCGGCGGAGAGGGCTCTCGGCGGGCGGAGGGGAGTTGGAGATGGCGGAGAAGGGAGGGGGAGTGGCGGCGGGGGAGGCGGAGAGGGTGAAAGACTCCGTAGTTGTGCTGTCGTCCGTTGTGGATGAGTTTCCGTCCATGTTTTTTAGAGAGGAAGAGATTTTGAGGTGTGCTTTTGACTAAAATGGAAAGATGAAGAAGAAGGAGGAGAAGAAGAGGAGGAGTTTTCTTTTGTTGTTGTTATTTTGTTGTGCTTTAGGTATTGTGAATTTGGGATAGTTTGAAGGAGGTATATATATAGGGGTTAAGCCTCTTAAAGAAAAAAAGTTTGTATGTTATGTATGTAATGTACGTATTAGTTATTTTAAGGGAGAAAAAAAAAAGAAGAAAAAGAAAAAAGAAATTAAGTTGTGGCGATATGGCGATGTGCGTGTGGTGGGTCAACCCAGGGGAAGGGGAATGGTAAGGGACTAGGAAGATTCATTAGGAGAGAGAAAAAGATAAGAGGCCCTTGGGAATAGGGACTAGAGGTAAAAAAAAAATAAAAGAATATATACATATATATATATATCAATCTCACTTTTGCTCTGTGAGAAACCTCATTTACTTCATTTTAACCTTTAAACATTTAACCAATACATTAATAGTGTCTAAACTTTTTAAATATTACATTAATAATACCACTACAATAGAAACATTGACAAACGAATTTTATCATATCAAGTGCTTGTGAACTAGTCTATACACCAAGATAAATCAAACTATCTAAAAATAACCTTACTAAATTACATCATCAAATACACTTCACGTGATAAAATACGTCAGATTTTCAACATTTTCGTTACAGACCATTAACGTACCATTTCAAAAACATGGGGACTATTTGTGTGTGTATTGAAGGTTTAGGGACTAAAATAAGAAAACAACTATTTTTTGGGATCAAAAGTGGAATTAAACCCAAAAAATAAAAATTTGAAAAAGAAAAAAAGAAAAAATGACAAGAGTGGGAGAAGTAGGGTGATAGTATGTGTGGGGTGTGGGTTGTGGGCTGTGTATGTGAGGTGGGACCCACATAAACAAGTTGATGGGGTTCACATGATTGTGGACCGTGTTTTAGTTAAGTTCATCCCCCCTGAAACCTTGCTGCTTCTGCTGCCCCAAGCATGGCCATTGGTGATTGGTCCCAGCTCTCTCTTCCTGGGCTTTCAATATCTACATGTATTATTTATTTTTATTTTTTACATATTTATTTTCTCTCTCTTTTTTTATTATTATTTCAATTTCCTCAAATATAAATCTTATCTGATCATGCCTGTTTCATCAAAATCTGCTCTATTATTTGCTGTTGGCTTTATTACACCAATTAGAATCTAGATAAACATTAGCACTTGGGAAGAGAGAGAAAGAAAGAGAGAGGAGAGAGAAAGGTTACTAACTGTCTACTACTGCCACTTCCCACTAGAATGGATTGTGGGCCTAAAGTTTAATGAGGAGGAGAGGGAGAGGGATGGATATTGGATAGGCATTGAAGAGAAAGGCTAATCCAACAAAAAATTCCCCCCTTCTCTTTTGAATCTTACCTGGCATCTTCTGATTCATCTTCCCCAACTTTGGTTTGTCTTATTGGCTAGGTTCAACCTTAGTATCTCTGAAAAATTAATTTTTTTTTGTCCAAAAAAACAAAAGAAGACAAAACATGCAAGAGAAAAATGGGGAAAGCAAAAAAACATAATTAAAAAAAGAAAATTAGAAAAACCATCCAAACTCTATAATTTCCAACCAACATTGACATTTCTCCCTCCAAGTGGGGTTTCCCCATTGTTTCTCTTTACCCATTCATTGCTCAAAACTAACATATAGCCCCTAACATTACAAATGCAAGGTTTAGATCTCAATGATATTCTTATTTCCTCTCCCAAAAAAGAAAATAGAAACGAAATCCAAAGAGGATAAGTACACTGCTGTTTTAATATACACCATCCAATTTAGAGATAAAAAATTAAAAACCAGAAAATAATTGAGTTGTACGGCGTCGGGTGTGTGGGAACTTAGTTAACTAATTTGTCTAAGGTTTCATTTGGTTTAAGTACTTTTTATACTCAATAAACTTAAATGTAGATTTAAATATTAAGAATTTTTTATATGCATATTTATTTTTCTTAAAATTTAAATTTTTTAACTATTAAGAATCTAAATTTTTAGAGTTTTGACTCCTCTTAAATTTTTGATACTCAGATATCTTTGCTACAGTAAAAATTAAAATTCTCTCCCCTATATTTAAGGAAAAAAATCATAACTTCTTCATTTGATATCCAATTGAGATGATTCTTTTTTTATTATGTTCCTAGTGAGGAGATGAATAAATTAATATCCATATTGTATTTTTTTTAGATTATTAACATTAAAATTTTATTAGATTTGTTAATAAATCAAAAACTATTTTCACAACCTTTTCAAAGACAAATTTTAATTTTATTCCATACTCAGATTAAAACTTAAATGTACATCCAAACGTCAATTCGGATAGCAATTTAAATTATCAACTCAAATCCTAATTTAAATCACACTAACTCAAATTAAATTACTGATTCGAATCTATTTACCAAATAGATTCTAAATTTTCAATGGGTCTGAGCTAAGGATTGCAAAATTTATTTGTGGGCAAGAGAAACTTGTCTTCTACCCTGCAATTAATAATAGGAATATATTTATATTTATATATATATTTATATTTACATGCGTTTTAAATTATTGGGTTTGTGTTATTTATATATGGATAATCCTGTACGGAGGAGTCCTTGGTCTATGGTGGGCCCTTCTAAGAGGCAAGTTGATCAGCAAAACCAAGCGCTGAAGACGGTGGGTTTAGCACCTTTTTTTTAATTTGGAGACTCTGGTTTCACTGGTTTTTGTTCTTAACGTGGGTCCTGTTTTCAAATTGATTCTCTCATGTAGTACAAGGGATTTGGAGTTCTCGCGGTAGCCCAAGTATCTTGGTCCTGTCCCCAAAAAAAGGGTATTTTGGTTCTATTAATAGATTTTGTTATTAAAATTGTTAGATTAATTTTTCAACTATATTATCTGTAATTATCTTCATGTACAGTAAATAATGTAAAATTATTACTAATCATAGATAATACTGTTAAAAAGTTTATCTAGAACCTATATTAATGGTCAAAATAGATATTTTATCATAAATTTTGCTTATTGTTTATTTATTCTTTTTTTAAGGAATTTTTTTAATTATTATCAATTGTTTTTTGTAACTGTCTTAGAGTGTGTTTGAAAAAATGATAGAAATCGTTGGCTAAAATCATTTTTATTGTAACATGTAAAAATTTTATATTGTAGTAATTTTTTTATTTTATTATAATATGTAAAAATTTTATACTATTTATAATTAAATTTATGGTGAAAATATATGGTGAGAACTGTTACGAAACTGCCTATTATTTACCAGCTTGCTGTGTTTTGTAAAAAAAAAGGTATTTGGGAAAAAGGTATTTGTACGGTATGCCGGTATATTGTTGATACGGAAAAGGAAAAGGGTGGGTTTCTTTTTTCTCGTGTTTCTGTTATTGCAATGGCACCCCCTCCTTCTGGCAAAGTGGGAGGTGGGTAACGTGTATAATATTATTTTATTAAAAATGTTGCAGTGAAAGCGCGGTGATTTGACCAGCTGGAAGTCTATCAGATCAGAAAGGATTTCACCTTGTTGATGAACGATCATGATTACCCATATCACTATGAAACTGTGTTCAAGCATTCATGGCCACACGTTTTTTCTAATAAAAAAATCGACCTTTTCAGTCTCACAATTTGGGGAATGCGGTGGTGGTGGGGTATGAATAGACATATTTTAATCGTAAAAAACATCAGAGTCGTATTATATTAAGAAAAGTAAAATAATTTCACAGATTATAACAAATGAAACTATGAAAGTTTATAACTGTGCTTTATTTACAGGTTGTTTGGATGGGTAATGAAAACTACAGTTTTTATTATTTTTTTAGTTATAAATAATGTAAAAATTTTATATATTATAGTAACAATAAAAGAATCGATACAGTATAAAGTTCTCATATACTATAGTAAAAATTGTTTTAACCAATGGTTCCCACCACCGCTCCAAATACCCTTTTAATCAAACAGGTAAAGACTAATAGCATGTGAGAGCTTTACACTATAGTAATTATTTTTATTATTCTTATAACATATGAGGTTTTGTATTGGTCATAACTAAAAAAGTGGTCCAAACTATGGTCTAGTCCAACTTGTCAAACAAGCTATAAAAGAATTTATGAAATTATTGGTTGATAATATGGAGATTCATCTCAATGTCTACATGTTAAAACGTATATAAATTATGTCCGTAACGAATATTGAGATTCCATATAATAATTATATGTTTCAACGTGTTAAGTATATGAAAGAATCTATATTTTTATAATATCGAAGAGAAATAATAAAATTGTAAACAGTTACGTCTTTGATAGTAAGGTATGAAAACAAACAATTACCCATCACCAATTATCATTTTTTAAACCGTCATATTTTAATCAATGGTTACATGTTTGGGATGCAATAAAATTTTCTTCCCCTAACTCTCCCTTTTCTTCATTTATTTACTTTTTCAAGATTCCACATCGTCTGTGATGTCTAGAGTATTTCAAATTCCTTGCTCCCAAAATTGAAATAAAAAGTCTAGGTAGTTTTTTTTTAGAAAAAAAGACTTGGAGACGGGAGATTTTAATTCGCCTTATAGTGAAATCAAGTGTGGTTTTATCACAATTCTAGTAGTGTTAATGCATCTCCTTAATGCAAAAGAGGAAAGAAAATAAAATAAATAAAAAAACCCAAATTAGCCCATATTTTTTGTGGTTGTAAACTCTCCCTCAATATGTGTATAGAGTAGTGATCACATCCCACATTCCAATGTGGTGAATGTGAAACATGTTTGTTTTGGATTTTTGTGTACTTGCTAATCCCCTTATTAGGCCATCCTGCTTCTCTGCTTTGGGATCTATATACGTCAGGATTCTATCAAATCCAGATGTGCATTATATATGTTAACGAAAAGTTAAAAAAAAAAAAAAAGGAAGAAAAATCCGGCAAGAAAGATATCAAGAACTTTTTGCACTACACGGCCATCACCCCTTTTAGCTGATATCTTAAATTAAATTATTAAAAATATTTTATATTTAATTATTTATTGATTATGTTATCTTCTTGGAATCACTTATTTTGATCCCACCAAAAAATCTGCTTACTGGTCCAAGTCTCTTCCTTCATAATCCTAATCTTAAAAAGGCAAGAGGGAAAAAAAAAAAGGCATGTAAAGAGCTTATTCTAGTACTACTAGAGGGTTAGAGCACTTTGTGGGATAATTTAAAAAGCTATATTTATATTCCAGTTTGGTGCACCTCCACTCATTTTCCTCTCTTTAATCATCATCTTTTAGTACTACTACCCTCTCAATGGTTCTTGCATATACGTGTCTTATCTATTAGGCAGCCTCCATTTTGCCTGACCAATCCTTTTCACTTGTGGAGATAATTAACACTTTTTCATTATTATTTTTTTTAATTTCCACTCCTTTAACACATGTTATATATTTGAAAAAAGCATATTTACAAGGTGCATTCACTTTTTACTTTTTTTTTAATTAATAAACTAATTCTTAGAGTTAATCTCCTCTACCAAGAAATGTTGAGTAACCTATTAGCTAGTGGGAAAGATCCACTATTTTAATCATTATAACGTCCGTGATGCCAACCCTCACACAAGCCCTTCAACAAATATATATATATATATATATATATATATATGCTCATGTGAGGAGTACTCTCTCTCTCTATACATACATACTTGCATATATATAGGGATGTGTATGTATGTATGAACATGCATGCTCTTTATCACTAAGCCAACCAAAAAAATCCATTTAAGATGGGGATAATGATGAAGTAAGCAACTTGTTTTCGCTTTTTCATCAATATATATCACAAATTCGGTTAGTGCCTAGTATGCCTCAAAAGCAAAATAAATAAATAAATAAAAGGCATGTGTTCACGTATTTTTATTTGATTTCTAGTTGAAATGCAAATCTTTTGTAATTATCTAGGAATTAAAATTTTATATACAAATATGTTTTATTTATAAAGTATTCGTATATAAGTGCATGAGATGTCGTCACTTTCCAACTCCCTAGAGTTTTTTTTTTTTTTAAGTTGTTTGATGATTGAAGATCATTATGCCACATCATACCTAACGGGCCGATGCATTTGCAACAAACCCCAATATATATGTCACACTTGAAAGAAAGATTTTATACGTTCTTTATGTAATAAAAAAATAGTTTAGAATCTTTGATTTGGATGCAAAGAAAGAACTGGGCAATAGTGATAATATTTATTGTAAAAGCCAAACACCATTAAGAAAATTAATTAAACCATCTAAAGTACGACAAAGATAAGCTTGTGTGCCGCAAAGCTTGCCTTTTTCCTTCAACTTTCCGAAATTTTCCTAGAATATATCGATGATCTCAATTATCACGGCCGTCTTCTGCCAATTACAGATAAATCATGATCATGATCTCTCGCTTTTTTCGTGGATTTTTAAATGTAGCTTTTCATAGGTTTTTTTTTTTTTTTTTTGTTATTATTAGAGTAAACTTTTGATATGTTGATAAAAGGATATATATTGAAAATATTTTTGTCTTCAACTTTTGTGTTTAAAATAACAACATGCTAATAAATAAAACCTATAGCAAAAGTATGGATCAAATCCCACTATATATTATAAAAGCCAACTACATATGCAAAATTATATGTTTGTGTGTATATCTCTATATTTATATAATCTCAACAAATATATTACAAGGCATATAGAGTTGATTTGATCATTAAAATTAATTTCCTCGAAAGCTAAAAAATTTCAACGCCAATTTTATTTATTAATTATGAGAACAACGTAAAACAGAAAAACTAGTTATTCATTTTAAAAAAAATTATTCATAGAACTTAAAGTGAAACTAGAAAAAGGTCTCCCAAATTTGTTCGTGGAATATGATAACCACAAAATTATTCTTGTATTTTGACAATGTTATGAAATCACTTTCTATTTTTGAATATTAAATCTACTTTTAGAACTAAGGCTTGGAAAATTCTATTCATACTTGCAAAATTCTTAAAGGCAGTACTCAAAATTAAAAATACTGTTTAAAATTTAAATTAATCTGCTTCTAATATTAGAATCTAATGTATTCCCCAAATACTCTCACAGTGCACCTTAACTTACCAACCAAAAAAAAAAAAAAAAAACTTACACTTAATAACTTACGAACCATCTTAAGAAATAGAGAAGCTCTTCATTCAACTGAAAAAAAAAAAAAAAAAAGAACACAAAACAAATATTCAACAAACTCTCAGTTTGCGACTTCATGTTCTCAAAGCGTTAATCATCTTGTATCTGAATTTTTTGGAGGTCTTACTCAGTACTCATCTTTGTTTCTTGCTTATGATTTTTCAATAAATTTGTTTTTTTAAAGAATATATATTTCTTTAAGCCTTGACCATGTTTTCTAGCTGGTTCTTTTTTTTTTTTTTTGGGTAAGCCATTCGAGGCGTACTGTATGAATATTTGAGGAATTTAATAGATTCTAACATTAAAAGTAAATTATTTTACATTTTTAAACTTATGATTTTTATTTTAGGGTACTTTTAGAAATATTTGGAATGTGAATAGAATTTCTCTTAATGTTTTGATTTCAAGTATATCCGTTTTAAAAATTTAAACTCAAATGTAGTTGCCGAAAAGACCGTTTTGCACATAGAGCAAGGAGAAAGACTTTTTTAGGGCAAGTTTTTCCCTAAAAAATGGCTATTAAAAAAGATTTTTAGCAGTTTTATACTAAAATCACAAGATCTATTTGATCCTTAATTATTTCAATTATAAAGAAAAACTTTCTTATGAGACAAAAATGCCCATTGTGAATGGGTTTTTTGAGTATATTTGCCCCGCTTTTGGTTCATTGGTTCGAAATATGTTGATTTGAACAAAAAATTGAATCATATAGACTAAACAATTTTTAGAATTGGTATTTAGTTATGCAATTAAAGTATTAATTTAAACTAGAAATCAAAACCAAATTTGTGTTTAGATAAATATTGATAATTTTAGTTTGAAGCATGAAAAAGTTATTTAATTGAAAATCAAATATAAAATATTTAAAAAATTTATTTAAATATGAAACTATAATGTTAAATTATAAATACAAATATACGGGATTGAGATTAATGTTTAATGTTGGTTCAAAAAGTTGAAATGGAGAGGCTTTTAATTTTGACTTGGGTAGTTTAACCCAATTTGAATCACCAATTTAATTTGAATTAATTCTTTTACTGTACACCAATTGAAACTGTGATGGGTACTTATAACGCCCCGAAATTTATTTAATGTTAATATAATATAAATGATGAATTAGTGTGTCATAATTAACGTTTTAACATTAATTAGATTATTTTGTTGGATTTTAAATTTTTGGTTGTTTTGTTAATTTGATGAATCCAAATAATTTCTTATTTTTTTAAAATGATGTTTTGAGTTTTAAAACACAACAATTTATAAAAATGTTAAAAATACTCCATTTTACAAAACCGTGGGCGGCACATGGTTTTTGCACAGTAAAACCGCCCATCGATTTTCTCTATTTATTTTCTTCCTCTCTCTTTCTCTCCTCACTCTCACGGCCACCTCTCTCTCTCTTCCTCTTGATCTCTCTCGGCACCCTCTCTCTCTCTCTACATCTCTCTCAAATTTTAAACCCCATTTCGAATCCAAGCTTTGGGATAGCAAGGAGGAGGCTCGGGGATGTGATTTGGCAACCGAGATTGCGGATTAAAGCTTCGATTCGATGTTAGATTTGAAATTTCTAAACTTTTTACAAAATTTTCAATTTTGTGCATTTTTGAAATCTAGGTTTGTTAAGCCTAGAAAACCTTGGATTTGAGTTAAATGAACTTAGAACAACTAGAATCTAAGCTTAGATTGAAGAAAAACGGATTGAATTCGAGATTTTTTATTTTTCCTCAATTTTTCCTATTTTTGGATTTTTGGGATTTTTATGTTTGAATCTTGTTTAGATGAGTTTTAAAGTGTCTAAATATGTTTTTCTATCATCTATGAATGTTTTCTATGCTTGAGATTTGAGAAAAACAGGTTAGAATCAAGATTTGGGTTTTGGGGAAATTGAAACCCGTGGCTGGAATTTCTGGGTTTTCCCAGTTCGACAGACCGAAGTGCGTGTTCGGCAGGCCGAAATAAGGATCGGCAGGCCGGTGTTCTTCAGTCCGGCAGACCGAACCTGGAAATTGTTCGGCCGACCGAACTTTGCTTCCGGCAGGCCGAACTGTGCAGTTCAGCAGGCCGAAGCAGGGAGTCCGGCAGGCCGATCGAGGCATAGAAAATTTTGTGATTTTCACCTATGTTCACTGTTTTGAACCCTGATTTAAATCCCAACCTTATAGAATGATTTTAATGATACAAATGGCACACTAGGACATCATGAAATGGTTTAGTAACATAGAATGTCTCGAACTAGATATTGATCGACTTAGTTTGTATCTAGGATCGTCCGTGGTTCCGCGGAACTAACGTATAGCGGACCGGGATTACGGTATGGGGCACCGGCACGAGTATTGAGGTAGGACTTCTATCCTATTTCTTTGGTAGCCTGGTTTTGAAATGATTTGGCTTGAAAAGGATTTCTATTAAAATGTTTTCAACGGTGTTTGGAAATGGATTTATCGGTTATATTTTAATATATCGTGATCTGAAATGAACTTCATAATGAATGTAATTGACAACACTCGGTAGTTGGGTTTTGAATGATAATGAAAATAAACACATAGGCATGATGCCATATTAGAGATCGGGTCGTGTAGAGATCGACCTTGGGGGCAGGTCCCGAAACCCAGCTGGGCCACTACAGCGGTGATATCATGGCTTGCCTAGGAAAAGAAAAATGGTATTTCTGATTGTGCAAGTAGACTGTTCTGGGTCAGGACGGTTCTATTCAAATTATTTATTTATCTATTTAAGGTTTCTTTTGAGTACTCCTAACAATGAATTGTTTCTTTAAATTAAATTATTTATAAAACATAGTCCTACTGAGCCTTTTGCTCACATTTTATTTGTTTTAAATTTCCCCCTCTATGTGGTTTCCCATTTAGGTTTAGAGAGGATTCTTCGGACCGAACTCAGGAGCAATAGGATGATTGATTTATATATTGTATTATTTAATCAAGGCATGTAAGAGTTAACTTTATTTGTACTTGGACTGTGATTGTATTTATGATATTGTCAGAACCATGTGTGTGCACAAGTTGTGGGTTGTGGAACTCATACTCTCAGTTCTTTAATAACTTTTATTATTTGCTTAATATTTATAAATTCTTTTGTAAAAATGTGGTTGGAACCTTTTTATTTCTCACTTAATTTTATCCTTAAACCATTGGTTTTAATTAAATTCTTATTTAACTAATTTAAATAATCCGCCACGTCACATCCCGTACTCCGGGGCGTGACAGTACTTGCTACTTAGACATAGCTGAATGAGACCGAATCAGTGTACCAAACATGTAGTCAATCATTGTGCTTTTTTTACGACTTTCCACACAAACATCTTCAAGGTCTATTCTTCATTTCAAAAAGATAAATAGCTCTTTAGAATTTTTTGGGTGATTCAAGTTTAATTATGGTGAATGGCTGAGCTTATGAGCATCTAGAATCAAAAATCATTTTATCATACAGTCGACCTATAGCTCTTGAAAAAAAAAAAGGAAAGGTTTGAAGGGAGTGGAATGGCCAGAGTTTTTGGACCATCTACTTGCATGTCACCGAGCTCCCAACCTTAAAATTTGATCTCCAAGCTCATTGAACAATGGATTTTTTAGTGGGGCATTACGGACACAGAGCTTTCATTAGGGCAGATCAAAAGTGGGACAAAGGCTGGTCGACATTAGTTTGGAGTTTTCTTATTGATGCATCTAATGTGTAATAGCCGAAATTCTTTTGAGGTTTCAATCTACAAGGTGGTGGGAGTTATGTGGTCACATTGTTGTGGTGTTCTAACAACTGTTTTAGTGGCATGTAGGGCTTAGGAATCACGATTTAGGAAGCACTTTGACTATACCGTGCATCTCTGAGGTTATATTACCTTTTTTAATGGGTCTTCACCAATCGTCTCATTGGAGGTTGTGTTAGTTGTGTTTGGGATTTTCGGTGGATTGCATTTTTATATGGATTGTAAAGGTTTTGTATAAGATCTATTTGTCTACTTATTTAGGCCTCTATCGTCGAAACTCAATACACATCTACTTCCCATGGGCGTTTCTTTTAATTTTACTAGCAGAATTGATTGCTTGTATCAAAGTTGCAGTTCCTTATAAGTCAAATGGGTCAATATTGGTGTCTCTATTTCTTTCATTTGGAACATTTTGTTAACATTAAAAAAAAAAATCTAAAACCATGTTTGGAAACATGTGTTAAAAAGGTAGCTATGGGATTTAAAAGGCTAGTTCAAATTTTTAGTTGATTCGGTTGAAGAGGTAAAATTAAAATCAAAATTTCATATTTAAAGGGTGAATAATTTCTAACTTCTAAGAACAAATGGGGCATTTGGTATGCAATAATCAGTATGAATCATATTCCCGAGAAAGTGATAGTAGGTAATATGATTCCCAAGAAATTAATATTATCACATTTGATTGTATACAAGAATCTTGTATTAGATTCCTATTAATAATATATTACTGTGTTTGGTTGAAATAGAAATCTCATATAATTGACAAAAAAATAAATTGTGGTATTAACCTTAAATGTATCAATATAGTATGTTAGTACTTATATTAAATAATAATAACAATATAAATATGAATAATAAAATAATATTATATATAATTTAACATTAATATTAAAAATACTATTTATATTGATATTATAGTATTAAATTGTTACTATTGTTCATCTTATTGTTATCATTATTATTAAATTATTATTATTTTATATTAATATAATATTTACATTTATATTATATAAAAATATTAATTTATAATAAACATAGAGTTAATATTTAACAATATATTAATACATTAAAATATTGTATACAATAAATAATATATTGATATGAATATAAAAAAATAAAAATAAAAGTATAATTTTTTAATAATATATTATTATTTATATTAATATTAACTTTAAATAAAAATATTGTTGTAAAAATAGTATCCATAGTTAATTATATTTTATATTTATTATTATTATAATAGTATTAATATAATTTAATATTGATATTATCATGAATATTAATATTATACTATTTGCATTGATATTATATTATCATATTATTACTATTGTTAATGTTATTATTATCTTTATTATTAGATTATTATTTTATATTAATATAATATTTACATTTTATATTATATAATAAATAGTACTAAATTATTTTTATTTTATTTCTATATTATAGTATTTATATATATTATATACTAGTATTAATTAATGATAATATATTACTTAAATATTGTATATGTAATATATTATTGTTAATGTTATTATTATCTTTATTATCAAATTATTATTTTAATAATAATATAATTATGCTAAAATATTATATATATAATATATAATATATAATATATTTTTTATGGTAAATAATATATAATGTATGGATATGAATATAAATAATAATAAAAATATAATTCTTTATAATATATTATTATTTTATATTTATATTGACATTAAATAATAATATGAAGTTCTGATAATATTATAAATATTTAATAATTTTTATATTGTTTTATATTATTTAATTATCATCATCATGTAAGAAAATGTGAAATTCTCATGAAATCAATATCACATTGTTGGGTGGGGTTTAGATTACCCCAAAATAGGGTACAATGAATCCCATGGGATTAAGTTTCTCAAGAATATAAAAATCACAATTTTTGTACGAAACATAGGAATCTTACAGATTCTAATTCCCACCTTTAAGATTACTGCATACCAAACGCACTCATAGGAATAAAAATTTCCCAAAAAAATGGAGGATAAATTTTATAAAAAGTCAAATTACAAGATTTAATTTTGTGATTATCATTCAACTTACATCTACAACATAAAACAAATGTATGTGGGATACACTCCTACGTGGAGTGGCTACTGTTTTCAAAGGTGTGAACTGTATGTTCAGACTAGCTAGGGCACCATATGCTTAATTGAGAGTCTAATTGGACTATTTTATCTATTTTTAGCAAAAATAAAAAAAGGATTGTTTGATCTCGCTGACCTTTCTTTTTTCTTTCTTTCTTTCCTTTTTTTTTTTTTTTTGCTTTTTTGTGTGTCATTGGAATCGCATCTGCAATTTCCTAGAGGAGAAATAAGAAGGTGTTATTCTGGTAAAATCGGTGATCGGGGGATTAAGATAGGTTTATATAAAAAGCTATTGACTTTTTGGTTCAAAGGTAGTTTTTTTTTTTTTTTTTTTTTTTTGGTAATCAAAGGAAAAAATTATTTAATAGTAGTTATAGATGAATATTGAGTACTCTTTGCTTTTGTCTTGTGCTACTAATTGAATAAGAGTTCTTAAAGTAATTCTACATTTGAAATTGAGAAATTAAATTTAATTACTGAGTATAAGACAAGAGACACATCCTCCGTTTGTTTATTAAAAAATGTTTGAAAGACAACAATATCAAAGATAGAGGTTAAGGTGAGAAAATATGACGCTGAGTTGTAGCATAAGTGTACGTGGGCATAAATATCACCCCTTCGACTCTATTTATTATAGCACAAAAATAGTGGATGGGGCCACTGGTCTTCCATTAAGCAGCTTTAAAACTCTCATCTAATTATTTTTGCAATTTGAACATGTACCTTTTTAAAAAGAAAAAAAAAAGAAAAAAAGAAAAAACGCACATATTATACTATGTTTTATCCTGAAAATAAAAAATGAAATAAGGATTACACATGGAATTTCATGTTATACTATGATATGATTTTCTTTTCTTTTCTTTTTTAATTAACTTTCTTACACATGAAAAGCCAAAAATATTACATTAAAAAAAGCCAAAAAAATAAAAATAAAAAATATTACTCTTTTTGGAAAAAAAATTAAAATGATTTTTTTGAAAGGAAATGATCAGAGGAGAGCTACACATGGACGAAAGTAGACGGCCATCCCCCTAAACTTTTTTCATTTAATATTGTATATAAAATTTGAAAAAAATATATATATATCACCTCTCTTAAAATTATATTTTGCCCTCAAAATTTTCTATTTCTTTCATGTAATTTTTCTTGGCAATATTAGTATACGGTCCACCCCTCTTGATTAATTTTTATGGCATCACCCATGGAAATGATTATATATTTTGCGAGTGAAGACATTGAAAAACCGTTATATTAATACTACATTTTTTTTTGGTTAATATATTAGTATATTTGTTTTTATATGGAAGAGGATTGCCTCACCAACAACATGCAATATTATTTCAATTCTCAATTTGTCTGTTTCTTTATCCTCGCACACATCCTAGCTGTTTCTTCCATCCTTTCACACGCAACCACACACCAAATAAAAAAAATTGCATATTTTAGTAATAATTAGATTAATGATTAATTGAGATAATCAAACATATAAAACTGATTAAAATGAATAAAAAAAGTTGTGATATTTATGAGATCTTTGACTGTTGCTAGGTGCTCTATGGACATGGACAATGACCCAACTTTCCGGCTCAGACCACGTGACCTTATGATTCGAAATCAGTATCTGATCAGCTGTAAAACTCTTTAAACATTAATTGAAGCTTCTAATCTAATCAGATCCCTTTTATATTTATCTTAATTAATCGTGCAATAACTTGCATGTATTACGTGCAAATTGTCGAAAAAAAAAATCAATAATTCTTCTCTAGCTTTATACATATAATCCATCTACAGCACGTGAACCGACGTGGTCTTTTCAGTAATATATATATATATATATATATATATATATATATATATATATATATTTCGTTGAAGGCTTTTAGGGTACAATTATTTATTTATTTATTCTAAAATGATGAGAGTTAGGTGAATGGCATGAATACAATCTTAAACTTGCCATAAAAGAAGTAGTATTAAACACTTTCCTTATTTTCCTTCGAAAAAAAATTATCCTTATTTACTTTAACAATGTTTCTGTTCGCGAGCTAATTCAGGTCCTCTTTTTGGGTTCCATGTGAATAAATTTACCTATATAGTAATTAATATTTGTCCTTTCTATATGTATATGGCTGATGAACAGGTAGGTTAATCTAACTTTTGGAGATATATATATATATATATATATATATATATATATATATAGTACGGTGAGACGTTAAAAACATATATCTTATTTGAGATATTCCTAGGTTCATCCAAAAAGGCTTGTAGTTTTTTCCTCTTTTTTCATTAATAAAAAATGTACTTAATTACCCAGAATCTCTAAATTAGAGTTTAGAGTACTCAGTATCTAAATTACAGTTTTAAATATATATTTATCACTGAGCTGTCCTGTAATTAGGGTAAAAAAAATATCCCAAAAGCTTACGTACAAGTCTATGAGTTTATGGAAACTAATGCAATAATCAATCTGTTATTAAAAAGTTTGGCAGCCTAATTAAAAGCTCTTATTATTCACAGAATATATAATTATGTTGGAACTTTCAAACTGCCCCGTCTAGTATTGTTTTGAGAGTTTTTGAAAATTTTTTATATATTTTTTGAGATAAAAATTTTAAAAATACATTTAATATAATTGTAATTAATTCTTATTTTTCTAAACAAAACTATTTTCATCTATTTTAAAAACATTATCAAACAGTAGTCATCAAGATATATTTATGTTTTCATGGTGTGAAGTTAGGTTAGTGTCATTTATTCAGTTATAAAAATAAATAAATAAATAATAAATTAAAAAAAAAACAGTGCCCAACTTGGCATGCAAGTAGCCGAAAACAGTCAAAAGAAGTTTCTTAATTGGCAGCCTTGCCTCATGCATTCAGACTTGAGAATAAGATTTGGATTTTTTACCGACAAAAGAAAAGATATATATAATAATTAATATAAAAAAGAAACAAAATAAATAAGAGGACTTGGAGAAGATTCTATGCAAAGTAAACCAATACAACAAACATAGGTAGGCAGAAGCATCGTTTTAAGCGACCAATAACTAGCCTCACTTGAGCCACTAGGCTGTAAGGCAAAAGTAGAGTATACACCCAACTCCTCAAGTCTCTCTCTCTCTCTCTCTCTCTGTCTCTCTCTTGTGTAACTAGAAGTTGCTTTTGTTGACTAATGAAAGCCAATTACACCACCATTGGGTCTTTAGTGATCACTTGAGATGGGTCCCACCATCCCCTGTATGCCACATAACTCTTCTCATTGGTTGAGATGTTACGTCAGAAGCTGCCCACAAATCCAATAGGGATTGATTGGGAGAGGATAAGAAACAGCATGTACTCCTTCTCTTTCCTCGACAAGCACTAAAACACGTACAATTTATACTACACCACTTTTTGAAATTTTAACCCGCCGTTTTATTAGACCATATTGTTGCAGCGCCAAAAATATCTCTGTAAAGTTTGTTGACTGGTTTTCATTTTTTTAATCTCTCTGGTAAAATATCATGTCAAGCATTAACACTTACTCAAGCCTGATGAAAATGTTGGTTAATTTCTGTAACATAAAAATATAAAGCTCGTTTGAAAACATAAATCCAAACAAAAAAATTTTGGTTCAAACTATTAATACAATATTTTACTTTCCAAATTTGAACTAGTATGGCATGTTTAGTTTAAAGCTTTGATTCGAATATATGTTCTCAAACGGGCTTATGGTGTTGTATTATTGTCGTGCTGTCAAGAGTGGTCGGTTTTACATGTGTTCTGATGAGTGTGGTACTCAACACTCATATGCCATCAAGTCAAGAGAGTAGCTGAGGCAGGAGAAGCTCGATTGAGGTCTATGGTTGAGCTAGGAGGAGAGTTGGAGTAACGCCTACGGCCTAACTTTGAGGAGCGTGTGGGACCGAGGTTTGCTACCAAACTAGGAGGAGAGATGAGGACTAAAATGAAGACGATTACATTCCTTCACTACTAGTTTCACTCAATGGATATGGGATTAGCATCTAGTTAAAACAGAGAGTTGAACTTTCAACTAAGACAGACAATTATTACAATCACAAAATAAATCACAAAATTTATAACCAAAATCACATGATATTCATATTCAATTTAAAAAGAAGACTAAGCTTTGAATTGGCTGAATCAAAGATAATCGTAATAAAGAGACTTGAAGATAATGTATATATTTAGTCAAAGATTGGTATATCTATCCAAAGCCCTAACTTCATTATTTATGCTCTCAAGTAATCTGTGTAGTAATCCTCGAAATAATAAATCTACCCAAAGAATATAGTCAATGTAAATCTAATATCGAATGTGAACCACTATAATTATCAATCTTCAACTGGGTCAAGTATCTGATACCATCTGTAATGACTCCACCCCAAAAAGCCTCATGTTATTGGGAGATGATGTCATTACTTATGAACCACTATCTATGACCATTACCAGGCAATGTAGGACTACACAATCCACCTTTCTTGGCTCCCTTTGCCTCAAGAGAATTATGATTGTCACATTTATGCTACTAAACATGTATTTTTAATGTCTTCACGTTATTTTTTTATTCTGTTTTTTCATTTACTAATATTCTAAGATTTGAAAATACTCTCTCGTACAATAAAAATAAATAGATAGAAAGCATGCACTTTTGATTAATGCATTAATATGAAATCCTTCCTTTTTTTATGAGCAAAAATATTAAGGGTACGTTTGTTTTACGCATACTTTGAACTCAATGGACTCAAATTTGGATTCGCGTATCAAGAATTCTTCGGATGCGTGTTTGTCTCCCCCAAAATCAAAATTATTTGAGTATCAAGAATCCAAGTTTTCAAAGTTCTCATTCCCCCTTAAACTTTTGATACTCGGATATCTTTGCTACAGTAAAAACTAAAATTCTGTCTCCTATATTTGAGAAAAAAAATCATAACTTCTTCATTTGATATCCAATTGATATGATTCTTTTTTCATTGTGTTCCTAACGAAGAAAGGAATAAATCAAGATACATATTGCATACTTTTTAAGATATTAACATTAAGATTTTATTAGATTTATTAGTAAATTAAAATCTATCTTCACTACCCTCTAAACACAAATTTTAATTTTATTCCATACTCAGATTAAAACTTAAATACACAACCAAACGTCAATTCAAATAATAATTCAAATCACTAACTCAAATTCTAATTCAATCATACTAATTCAAATTAAATCACTAATTCGAATCCATTTACCAAATCGACCCTAAAAGAATCCTTAAATTGGAATTATATGCATGAGACTTTTAATCACTTTTGATTTTTGAATCATAGCTTTTTTTCCCAAAAATTTTAATAAAATCTTTTAAACTATTAACTAATAGTAATATCTTGAGCAGAGTTTATATATATACATATATATATATATATATATATATATATATATATTATGCGATCTATTGCGCCTACTTTATCAATAAGAAATGAAACCACCAGATTTCTAATCTTGGTAGACATGCACACATTCTCGCGTCCAGCCAATTAAGCTACTTTCAAGTGGCATCTTGACAAAGTTTTAGTTTCACAAGTGCCTCTATTGAGATAAATTTCTGGATCCATCAATAGTCACTCACGGTTTATTTGTTTGATGGTTTTATTTTTATGTTGTCAATACGTGGGATTACTATTCCTTTTTCAGTACATCGTACATTCAAAATGTGCCATGACTCATTTGTACCGCGTAAACTACAAGCTAGTCTTTCCTATGGTTTTTGGAATATTGTCACGGCAGAAAATTCAGAATATTTTGTGCTGCTCGATAGTATAAACCTTAGGACGATTTGGTCCCACGTATTAATTAAATGGGTCTCACTGAATTTGACCTGATCAAATTGGGATGAAATCCCATTTGATTTCAGAGACTGTCATAGTCGTGTGTGTGTGTGTGTGTTTGCTAGAAAATAGTTGTGTATAATTCTCTTTCAATATTTTCGTTATGATGCTTTGGAGAAGTTTCTGAGGGAGAGAATAATAGTGCTTTTTTGCTCCATTATCTTCTTTTGTTGTTTGGTGTGATTTGTCCTTTTCTTATCCCCCGTTAACCCCACGTCAATCATTCAAGAGCTGAGAGGCTACTCGTAATAATTTACTTAGCTTGGTAAATTATCATCTAATATTACTATGGAGATTAGTATTCCTAATGATCCGGTCCCATTTAGGCTCCTTTCAATATCTAATCCCAAAAGCAAAATAAATAAATAAACCTCAAGTTGCCCACTCTTACAATTTTTTGACTAAGAGATGTAAAAAATAAAATTTAATCCAAGTAGGGGCGGAAAAGGTAAAAATGGTAGAAGAAAAATAATTCAAGTAACATTCTTCAAAACAAAACGGTTTGTTCTAGTGTGTGCATGACAATAAGAAATATGCCAATATTAACTATTCAATAGAAATTAATTAAAGCACCAACCAATTATAACAAGTTTCAATCTGGTCAAAAAATTGAATCACATGCAGAAAATCCATTTATATAGTTAAGCATGCTAAAGCTCTCTCCAATGTCATCACAAAACTCATCAAGTGGGACCCCCAATCCCCATACTACTAGTTATATATACATACACACATATAGGAGAGAACTACAAGTGGGTTATTTATTTGAGGTTATGCTGCCGACATGGCACGCATAAACTAAACGTTGCAAAGTCAAAATAAGTTTCGCAACTTGTATGTTGTGGTTGGCCAGCACTAGCATTAGCAAAGACATTTCTTTCGTTTTCTTCTTCTGCTGCAGATAAGCATTTATCTTTCTCTGTCAATCGTCACCTCCCATACTACTACGTGCCAATCGTATTACATACATACATGCATATATATAATATACGTATACATTTAGTTTTGTACGTATGTGCAGTATATATTTAATATGTCTATATTATATTATTTGATGTAAAATTTATTAATATTATTATTATTATTATGTGTGATTGATGATAAGAGAGTGGAGAGGCCGGTGGAGAAAGTTATGGCATCAGTGTGGGAGACCTTGAATACCTTGACATTGTGCATAAATCGAGGTCAACCAAGTCAAGTAAATGCAAAGCTAAATTCTCCTTTTCCGTCTGCGCAATTAGGATAGACTACTATAGTTGATTCAATTCTCTGTTTAGGGAAAATTTCAGTGATAATATTGTAAAAAGTTAGGAGTTGTTAAAGATGGTAATTGATTTGGTTTGGATTATATATATACATATATATATATATATATATGTGTGTGTGTGTCTCTGTGTGTGTGTGTGTGTTTATGTAGAAGATAATGCATGGAAGTCACAAGATTTTTGTAGTTTGGATTTTCTTTAGCAAAGATTTTATTTTTGTGAGTAATAAAGTTATGTGTATAATTAGGGGTGAAATGATCATAACTAGCTAGTTGAGGGGTGACTATGGGGATTGAAATTGGTTTAAAGCTAGCTAGCCCATTTGAAAAAGCAAGTGCTTTTTTAGGGGTCCACTTAATAATGTCTCCGTAAGTTTTTTTCGAAAGAACATTAATAAAGAAAAAGAACGGAAGAAAGTAATTGTATGCATGGGAATTAATTAGTTAACGATTACTTCTAATTAACTTAGAGGAAGCAACGTGTCAATAGCATTTTATGTTTTTAACCAAAAAACAAAAAAAAAAAAAAACAAAAACAATTAGGAGAAAACGTTTTAGTGGCATTAAAAATAAGTACAACGAGTTGATCATACCAACTTGTTATAATTATTATACATTCATTAATCTTCATTAAAAAGTTTAATATCGTTACCCACAAAAAAAAAAGGTTAATATATCACCCAAATTAAGCAAAGAAGTATAGCTCTCCCTTTTTTGTTTTCCTTATTTATTTATTTATTTATTTATTTATTTTTCCCTATATTGACTATCTAGATGAGTCTTTAAGGCAACTTTGTCCCTCTTTTTTTCTTTGATTTTCTGAAAACCCCAAGAATAAACCTATATGATATTAACTAGGTATGCCTAGAAAAATATTAACTTGGACATATATATATATATATATATATATATAATAGTCATACGGATAAAATTATTTGATAGGATAAGATAGGCTTACACGAATTCTTGGTAATCTTTTTTAGTTTCTTTCATTTTATCATTCATATTTTACTTTGTTCACTAATTGTGTCATCATTAGAGGAAACATTATGTTACAAATCATGTTATCATCGATTTAAAAGAATTTTTTGAATTAAGTTATTTTTTAAAATTTATGTGGCTAGAAAATTTTGCACTATATTTATAGGTAGCAATATAAATTTGAACCCCCCAAAAAAAAATTCTGAATGGCACAAATCTGAATGATTATAATTAAAATTGGTTGCTCCACAATAGCTAATGCGCTTCAATATCGAATGGAAATGTATTCTTTTGCATCTCTTTTAGTATCAAATTAGGGCACAAGATAGTGGGCTTACTTACTCTCTATAGGTCAATTATATGTAATCATCACATGCTTAATTTATCCATAATTATCCATTTACATAGCATATAATAAAGCGCATACACTTTAATCTTTTGGTTAATATATCTGAACTTTTGAGTTCATAGTCAAAAGGCACAGAAAGTCTCATTCAGAATGGTAGTTGAAGGTGGAGATTTGTAATATCATTCAAAAAAACACACATAAAACATACGTGTAAGCACAGTATAACTTTTGTCAAGTTTTTGAACTTTTTATAGATGAAATTAATTAAAAACCATCAAATAAATTAGTCTTTGATATATATATATATATAGATACACACACAGTGTCGCACCTTGTATTTGTATTTATATAGTAAAGAAGAGTCAACTTGCAGTTCATGGCTGTTTGCTAGGAAGTCAAAGGTCAGAACAAACAATGCAACGTATGATTTATTCCGACTTTCAAAAGAAGATTGTAAGCCACACATTTTGTTAGGTCGACGCATAATAATATGAGAGACACCCTGTTTTGTTAAGATAGACCTGACCCATATAATTGACATATTGTTTGGAAGCTGTGTACAAACAAGTAGTCATCTTTTTTATTTTTATTTGTTTATTTAGGGTTGAGTAAAAGACCTTTTCAGTTAAACCCATGTTATAAGAAAATTTAGTAAATTAATGTTATTGCTTAATATATTTTAGATTAATTAGTTTTCTTCTGGTCCATTATCTTAATCCCTAAATTAGTGTTAATAAACTCTCTTAATCCTCAAATCTCATCACGTTTTTCAAAAACAATAATCGCGCCTATTCCATTATTATTATTATTATTATTTAATTTCCTATCCCTAGTCCCCACTGCTTGGTAATTTGATACATGAAACGTTTATGATAATCACACTCAACTCTTTAATATCTATTACCTATTTTTTTCTTTTTTTTGAAAGGATATATATTACCTATTCTGTCTTCTTCTTTTTTTTTTTCTCTTCCTCCCTATCACTTGGTGTACGAAGCACTTGGGGAGATGCAAGGTGACGATTATTTTTATAATAATATGGCATGATTTTTGTTGAACAAGCAAAAGGGAGGAAGAACTGGTCAAAAGAACGGCGACCATGACTGAAGGAGCGTAGAATTTAGTTGTAACGACGTGGATCCTGTTGATAAAAAAATAAATTAATTAGCAAGTCCGTGTTTGATCAATATAATTAGTCTTCTTCAATTTTAACCATTTGCACTAATTTAAAACGTTTTGACAATTTTGTCACAAATCAGAGATTCCTTCCGTTTATTCAAACAGCATTAGTCGCGGTTGTTAGTTTCGTCATACCCACTCAACGCTAGCATTGACATGAATGCCAACCCAACCCGCAGTCTGCACAAAACTTTGTCTATTGGTTTAATTTTTGGTATTCCTAAGGATAGTATTAAAGAATCCAAACCCAGTACTTAGTTAATGTTGTCTACAGAAAACCACCGAGTGGGATGGCCAAAGATGATGCTAAGTCTGTGGTCAACGATTCAAATGTTTGGTGGCGCTCTTTTAACGTTTTAAATATAAAAGTTTACACTTGCTAATTTAGTGCACAATTTAGATTATCCGTTCTTCTAACGAAGAAGTGAACATAAGTGAAACCCCTTTGAGAACACCCAAAAGAGATAATCTAACATCAGTTGCTCAATCCCCCTACTTTTTTTATTATTAAATTAAAACATGGGATTTTTAGGTGGTAGATCCTAAATTTTGTAACCTTTACCACTTGGATCCCCATTTAAAAATTTGGACATATAGATCACCCAAAAGAGATAATCTAACATCAGTTGCTCAATCCCCCTACTTTTTTTATTATTAAATTAAAACATGGGATTTTTAGGTGGTAGGTCCTAAATTTTGTAACCTTTAGCACTTGGATCCCCATTTAAAAATTTGGACATATAGATCCCAAAACTCTTAATCTCTTGGCACCTTAGTCCTCATTTTAAGAATTTAAATACTCAGATTCTCAAACTCTTAATTTGTTGGTACCGGTACCGTTAGTCCGCATCTTATTTTTGCTATTAAATGACATAATAGACATCAATATTTTGAGGCTCTTTTACTTCTTAGATCTTGAAAATGTATTTTTTTAGTGGAAAGGTTACCAAAAGCTATTTTTTTTAAGTATAACTCATTGTTTTTTTATCTAAAAATAATATTCAAATGCCCTGGCATAAAGTTGATTATGATAATTATTGACAACAAAGAGATTAATTATAAATAAAAAAAGAAATTCATAAATATCCATTTTATAATAATGTAACTAAATAATTATAATAGAAGAATATTTAATTGTTCAATTACACACTTTTCTTTCCTAAAGATCTTTAATATAATTGAGGATAATAAAAAGCATGTAATCGAATAATATATAATTGGACAACTAATTATCGTGTTTATCTTTAATTATACCATTGCAATTTGAACACACCTAACCAAAATATAATGAAATGGATGACTAATTTTGTCAATGACATTTGCAAAATTTTTTTGGTTTATAATCAATTACTTGTCAATAATCATGATAATCAACTTCTTTTTAGGGTATTTAAGGATTATTTTAGACAAAAAAATATTAAATAAAAGAAAAACTTTTGGGAACCTTTCTATTTAAAAAATATATTTTTAGACCGAAAAAACAAAAAAACCTTTAAATATTGACATCACTTATGTCATTTAACAACAAAAAGAATATGAGCACTATCGGTGCCAATAAATTAATAGTTTGAGAACTTGAATGTCTAAATTCTAAAAATGAAGACTTACAATGCCAGTAAATTAAAAATTTGGGAACTTAGTGTCTAAATTCTTAAAGTGGGGACTCAAGTGCCAAGTTTGTAAAATTTAGGGATCTATAATGCAAAAATCCCTTAAAAAATGATAACTATATAATCAACTGAGTCAAGAATTAATTAGAGTGATGAGTAGAGTTGGGATGCATATGCATATTCTGTTTAAGGTATATTTGCCTTTTTGTTAAACCAAGTGTTAAGTACGTTAAAAAATTATACCTTCGGTTTATGAACTCATCAAATATGTACTTTCTTATTAGATTTAATCTGCAAATCTATATTTGATTTCAACACTTAAAATGACCAAATTATTCTTTTAAAAAACAAGAAAAAGACTAAAATTTTAAAAAATAAGAAGGAAAAGAACAAAAACAAAACAACCCAATTTTGAGAGTTTTTTTGGGCATATTTGAGGTTAAAGTTTTTTTTTTATTATTTTTTTGCTTTTTTGTTTGAGGATATTTGAGCAATTTTTCATGTCAAATTAGAGAATTGACGATGAAAAGGTATAAATTTATATATTATATGAGGGTATACATTTAATCCTAAAACAAAATGGGTAAAAAATCTTTTGTTTAACACTCCCAGAAGGGATATCCATGAAATCTCTTCAATAATGCCCAAAAGAGATATGCTAAAATCGGTAGCTCAATCTCCATTTTTTTATTATTAAAAAAATGTCAACCATATAAACAGATTGTGAACGAGTCAAGAATTATTCAGAGTGATGAGTAGACTTGTGTTAATCAGTTGTTATTTACAGATGTATATTTTCTTTAATTACTAGCCTAAAAAATCGGGAACAGTAGTTTTAAAATACTTGCTATAAACAAGATATAAGACTCGTTCTTCACGATGGGTGGGAGAAATGTACATAATCATATATCCTAAAATTGAAAGGAATTGAATTGCGTCACCTATCTTTTCCACCCTACCAAACAACCATATATCCCAAAATTTCTCCACTCCAACTCTTATTCCTCCCAACATTTTCCCCTACCAAATTCACAATAACACGAGAAATCCGCATAGTTAAAAGAACGATAAAAGTACACATATAATATATATATATATATATATATATGTCATTATCTCAAGTGTCGTCTTGTTTTAGCTCCATAAAAAGAAAAAAGCCAAGAGGGTAATTAAATTAGCCGTGTGAAAATTTCATTAATCAGCCCTTTCAAACGTGGCCACAAAAAAAAAAAATAAATAAAATTTGATGATCATGTAATGAAAGTTAAACGAGGACCAGTTGGTCTATTTTTGTATAATTCTATTCCATATGCACTGAACAGTGAATTCAATCGTATACTCAGCAGAAGCCACGTGGGTATGTTACATTGCGGGAAGGGAAGAAGAGGTTTGGTGATGCCTTCTGTGTTCGGGGTCAGTAAGTAAAGAAAATATTCCGATAGATTGCATCCTGTTAAAGACTGAATCCGAAGGATCTCATTCCAAGAACAAAAGTTGGAAACAACCAAAACCATGATGAAATCTAACCTTCTCATTAGTTATGAATCAGCAGCAGACCCTCCTCTCGCATTAAAATCAAGAAATTCGGCCTCAAGAATTTCCCTTCTATACGGCTTCTAGTTAAATTAAGCAGAGAAAGGCTTGCATCTTTCAGTATCATCACGACTCTCCTTTTCGGGAAAACTACGTTAGCGGGGGGTATAAGGTGGGCTTGTTGGCAATGCCTTGGCATGCTGACTCTCCATCTCAAGAAGCATCAAGGATTTCTGTCTCTGATACCGGTTTCTCTTTGCGTAAAGTGCTGCGAAGTAGGCATAAAGTATGAAATTGTTATTTGAATTATTAGAATGCAGAAGTCCAAATATATGCGTAAGATCTAATTATGTGACAAAAATTAAATGGCCGGCCGCAGAATATGTTTGGCTGTCCGATGAAAAATTAGATGGCACCAAGGAGTTGCAGGTTATGAACTAGAATTAAGGAAATAGCATCTAAAACTATTAAGAGCATAATCATAAGGGATGCATCACAGAAGAGTAAATTTGTTATTGAAAGTTGCACAACAGTAGCAATCTTTTGATTCAAACAAGAAATAATATTATCAAGAAGTCAGATTTCTCCCCTTAAAAGGCTGAAATAAAAAACTAATAAAAAATAAAAATAAAGTAAGTACTTTGTGAACTAGCGAATCAAGTTTAGGACAGAAGCATCCTTATTGGAGGGTTTTTTTTTTTTTTTTCCCCCTAAGAAAAGGGTCATCCTTATTGAATGTTAGACAAGGAGGGACACTCCAACGATGCTAGAACTGTCATACGCCAACGAAAAGTCTAAAAGTTGTGAACTTATTTTTGTCTTTTTTAATCCCCTGAAAAAAGGTGCTTTTGTTTCATTTCTGCTTTTATAAGACATTGAAATTCTGTCCTTTCTTGTTATGTTCTAATTATATTAAAACATATAATAGAAAAAGAACGAAGGAACTACTTTTTCTGAAAGGAAATAATTAACGAACTTTAATAGACCAGAAAGCATACTTACACATTAAATCTTGAGGTAGTCCAAAGTCGTAATCGTTTCTTCCCCTTCGGATGCAGAAGATGTATACAACTAACAATAGCACAAAGAAAATGAGAGCACTCGATACTCCTATTGCAATTTTTCCTTTACTAGACAAGCCACCATTTTCCCAAAATAAAGGACAGTCTGCTAAAGGAGGCACTCCACACAGCCCTTTGTTTCCAGAAAGACTGTCAAAAGAAACATTGTCAATCACGTTTTTGATAAGCAGGCTCAAGCATATTCGCTGATTTTTTAAAACACTGATTACGTCTTACAAATGAGATTAAAGAGAGAAAGAAAGAAAGAAAGACGACAATGGGACCTCCTAAATTATGATGTTCCCTAAACATTTTGAATTTACTTAAAAATGGTAGCAATTTATTTAGACACCCGTGAAGGAAAGGCAATATATTTTCATACTTACTTCTTCAACTTCTTGATTGATGCAGGCAACAGGACTTTTCATATTTTTCACATGTAACTTTAAATAATTCAGGCCAACATGTTTCATAAATACTATGCGCCAAGAGAAGTGAGACGCTACTTTTAACAAACAATGAGATGCCAGACGTAGGGAGAAGGGAGAAAGAGAGAAATACAGACGAGAAATTTAAAAAGATCCCAGGTTTCCCGCAGCATAGAGAATCAACATTTATCAAAGTGAGCAGGGACACTTGCCATGAGAATTCATAATTTCACATACAGTTGATATGTCTTTTCGAAAGAATCAGCAATTAAGGCTGGATGAAAGGATTGTAACATACTCAATAGCTCCACCATGCACTGCAATTGAATATAGTTCCTCTGGTACGCGTCCTTCCAATAAGTTATTATTCAATAGCCTGGTAAGAGCAAATAGTTAACTATTCATCCACCATGGGAAAAACATGTGCTAAGTAGGAAAAAAGCCAAACCCTTTCAACAAAACAGAAGGACAATCAGAAAATTTTTTAGGTGCAGCGCATATGTGGACGGTTTAAACCTTTTAACAGAAGACAGTTCAAATCCCCCTTTCAGAGAGTCAGATCAAATCCCATTTTCAATGTATGCCATTCAGAACGTAAATAGACAATTGAAGGGTTGGACTTCCAAGTATAGTTTTAAATGGATATAAATTCTCGTTTCTTTTTATTTCCTAGGCGAAGGGATGGAGAAAAAAGGAGAGTGGATTCTTTTCTTCTTGTTGCATGAAATAATCGCTTAATATGTAGATGGTTTTAATCAATTATTTTTAGATTAGAACGTATTTGAAAAATGAAATTAAGAGTAATAGGAAGATTTTAAATAATTCTTTTACATTAGAACTTACTTGAATAATGAAATCGAGAATAAATTTAAATTTGAACATAAAAGTTTCATAAATGCCAAATAGGTCATACTAAATAAGGGCACTTCACTTACACAAGCTGCAGAGACGAAGAAGTTAAGGTTTCTGGTATAGATCCTGTGAACTGGTTGTCTGACAAATCCCTACAGAGCAGAAGGTCCGGGGAAAAAGTATTTATACAAAAGCACACTAGTAACAGAAAGACCAAAACTAAATAAATATAAAAGAACTAAGCTGACTAAGAAAAACTTATTTTCCAAACTTCAAAAGGTCAAATAAATGGGCTATTCAAGAATACATGCAGATGAAACAGAGTATCACTTTTATATACTAGTACAAAACCGTAAGAATCTTCAGAAGAAGGTCAAGCTCAAAATAAAGACTGCTAAAAATTAGAACATGTTAGCTTTGACAGTACGATTTTCTAACAAGGAAATGGCACACATCAACAAAGATGATGCACCAATCATAAGCGAAAATCCAATCTTTTTAAAATAAAAAAATTACTCTCGACAAAATATTTAGTTAGTGTGGACGTTAACCAGAACAAAGGATACAAGATCACGAATATGATATTATTAAGTCTGATACTTACAGCCGAGTGAGCGACTTTTGACCTAATCCAGCTGGTAACGTGCCCCCCAAAGTATTAGAGCTCAAGTTACTGCAAAACAATAAAAGAAATAGTTTCTGAATGATAAAACTAATCCAAAGGGTAACAGAAAAATCAAACAATATAAGTTTCAGAAAGTTGCAAGATCACAAATAATAGGTGAATTGCGTAACAAGTAGACTGTAAAGATATAGTCACAAACAACACTGATGAAATCTGAAAAACATTTTAAAAGATTTAGGAAGAATGATATAATTAGTTTTGCCTATAATTAGAAGAAAAGTGCAGAATATAAAAGAAGAGGAGAGACAAAAAATCAATTTGAGAGGTCTATTACTGAAAGAGTCGCATATGTTGCACAAAGCATATGTATCTGATGGAATCGGTAGCTCACACACAGGTTAGTCTTAGTGCAGTAAAGCTCTTGAAAGTTTAACAAACTTGATTCTATAGCAGTGGTGGTTTTTATTACTGAATTCAGAGAAGAAACAAAGAGTTGGATGAGTACAAAATTTCAGAAACAAGGGATAGGAAGGTTTTCGAGTGACCTTCTGCACTCCCCAGTCTAAATTTCTAGATTTAGTTAATTTTTCTCATGCCCAAGCTCTGACTCTCACCCACAATTTATTCCCATTTCCTAACGAATTTTTACTTCTCCCAATGCTAACTAACTACCCATTCCCTCTCCACATAACCACACCAATTCCCCACAAACTTCGGACACCTCATTGCTAGCGTGATTCCATTCCTTTGGCAACTCTTGACCCGGCTGAATCACCATTGCTTCCAACGTCAGCAATCTTGGAACGTTCCACCTCAGCATGTAGCTCATTTTCTTTTACTGTCAGCCCCTGCATCCCAGACTTCATTTCAGGATTTTTTCTCTGCTTCCTCCTTACGTAGGTGACTCTAATTGGAGGTCTTGTAATCCCATCAGTACCCCCCGCCCAAAGTCGTACCTTGTCCTCAAGGTGGAAATCGGGAAAATTAGCAGCAATCACATCAAATGCTTCCCAAGTATCATCATGGTCTGGTAAGTTTTCCCAATGAATAAGCACCTCCATCTCAGTCTTAGTTCCCCGAATGGCTGTCATACACCTCGAATGGACACTGGTTGAGAGAGCAGCTCCAATTTTGAAGTGAGTTAGGGCGGTATATTCGGTATTGGTTTTGAAGATCCCACTGCAGCTCTCAATTGGGAGACATGAAACACAGGGTGTATATTGGCAGACAAAGGCAATTGTAGGTGGTAAGCCACTGGACCCACTCGTGCAATTACTTCATGAGGTCCATAATACTTGAGGGCTAACTTCTCATTACACCGTTGTGCAATAGAGCGCTGTCGGTAAGGCTGCAATTCAAGATACACCAAATCCCCCACAGAGAACTCCACATCTCTCCTTTTTTCATCAGCCACTGCTTTCATTTTTTGCTGTGCTCGGGTCAAGTGTTGCTTAAGTATATCGAGCATTGCATCCCTTTCCATCAACGCCTGATCCACCGAAGCTACTGGGGACATCCCCAGATCATAGCGGATTATTAGGGGAGGTTTGCGCCCATACAGGACATGGAAGGGACTGATACGAGCAGCCATATAAAAGGAGGTGTTATACCAAAATTCCACCCAGGGCTGCCACTTAACCCATTTATTCGGAGTATCGAAAGTATAACAACGTAGGTAAGTTTCAAGACACCGATTAACCACTTCGGTTTGCCCATCTGTTTGTGGATGATAAGCTGTACTACGCGTGAGAGTAGTTCCCAAGTGTTTAAAAACCTCCTTCCAAAAGGTACTCAAAAATACCTTGTCCCTGTCCGAAACTATGGTCCGGGGTACTCCGTGCAGGCACACTACCTCTTTAATGAAAACTGCAGCCACATCGATGGCAGTGAAAGGATGTCGTAAAGGAAAGAAGTGTGCGTATTTGCTGAGGCGATCAACCACAACTAAAATAACATTGAATCCTTCGGACTTGGGCAGCCCTTCTATAAAATCCATTGACAAATCTTCCCAAACTCGCTCGGGCAGTGGCAGTGATTGCAGCAAACCTCCAGGTGCCAACACCACGTATTTGTTTTTCTGACATACCTCACATCTAGCCACATAACTCATCACATCTGCCTTCATACCACACTAGTACCACTCCGCTGCAAGGCGTTGATAGGTCTTAAGCACCCCCGAATGACCCCCCACAACGCTATCATGGTATACACGAAGTAGTTCCTTCACTAAAGGGAAATCTTTTGGAACCACCAAGCGACCTTCAAACAAGAGTCGTCCACGGTCCAATGCGAAACCAGGATGTGCCTGGGAATTCTGCTGTAGTTCGGACTTGATTCGTGCCAATCGTTCATCCAGATCAACTTGCTGTATCAGTTCCTCTGTATTATAGACAAACGGAGCTGTCAAGATTCCTAATATTGCGGCTGCCGGTAGTCGGGATAAAGCATCTGTTGCCTTATTCTCTAAGCCAGGCTTATATTGGATCTTGAAATCATATCCAAGGAGCTTGGATAGCCATTTTTGGTGATCTGTACTGACTACTCGCTGCCCGAGGAGGAACTTTAGGCTTTTTTGGTCGATACGAATCAAGAATTGTCGCCCCAGGAGATAAGGTCGCCACTTTTGCACAGCTAAAACGATTGCCATCAATTCCCTTTCGTAAACAGATTTTAGGCGGTTATGGAGAGAAAGTGCTTGGCTGAAATAAGCAATGGGGCGCTGCTCTTGCATCAGTATAGCTCCAATTCCCACCCCCGAAGCGTCGGTCTCTACCACAAATTGTTATCAAAATCTGGTAACGCCAACATCGGTACTTCTACCATTTTTTGCTTAAGACAGTAGAACGCTTGCTCAGCCTCTGCTCCCCAATTGAAACTGTCCTTGAGCAAGTTGGTCAATGGTAACACGATAGTACCACAATTAGCAACAAACTTGTGGTAATATCCGGTGAGGCCGAGGAATCCCCGTAGTTCCTTCAGATTAGAAGGAACTGGCCATTTTATCATGGCCTCAATCTTTGAATTATCCACTGCTACCCCATGGCTGGATATAATGTGACCCAAATATTCGAAACTTGTTTGCCCGAAACTGCATATTTTTGCATTAGCATATAGGTCATGTTTTTGTAATTCCTTCAAAACAGCCTCTAAGTGTTCAAGATGCTCCTCCTGAGTTCGGCTATAGACAAGTATGTCATCATGAGTACGAAATGTCGTCTTGGGTACATCCTTAGGACGTACTCGGATCTGATGATAGCCGGATTTAAGGTCTATCTTAGAAAAAACAGCCGCCCCATGCAACTCATCTAATAGCTCATCAATTACCGGTATGGAAAGCGGTCAAGCATTGTCTCTCTATTGAGAGCGCGATAGTCCACACAGAACCTCCAACTACCAACTTCTTTCTTGACTAAGAGAACTGGACTTGAAAATGGGCTTACACTCGGCTGTAGAATTCCTGCTGCCAACATTTCCCCTACTAAACTCTCAATTTTAGTCTTCTGAATCTGCGGGTATCGGTACGACCGATCATTAACTGGAGAGACCCCTTGCTTGAGCACAATGGTGTGTTCTTTCCCCCGACTTGGTGGTAATCCAGCTGGGGTTTGAAAAACCCCCTCCCGTTTCTTCCATACTCCTTGGAGGTAATCGGGAATCACCTGGTTGGTCCCCGCCTCAATCTCTAAGATTACTGACATACATCCAAACTCCAAAAGCATGCCCTGTCCCTCGTGTCGAACTGCTCTCATAATGGATTTCAATGAAACTGAGGTCCGACATAAACCCGGATCCCCTTGCAAACATACTTGAGACTCCCCCTCCTTGAATTTTATAGTCAACGTGCCCCAGTTAACTTGCATTGACCCCAAAGTTTCTAGCCACTGCATCCCTAAGATGACATCCGAACTGCCTAATTCCAAAGGTAAGAAATCCTCAATTACTTCTAAATTCTGCAATGAGAGACCCACCTCACGGCAAACCCCCTCTCCTTTGACAGAAACTCCAGTCCCCATAACAACACCATGTCCTCCTGTCTTATCCATTGGTAGTTCCAATTTTTTGACTAGTTCAGTAGAAATAAAGTTATGTGCCGCACCACTATCTATGAGAACGATTACCTCTTGTTGCCCAATTGTCCCCTTGGGCTTCATTGTTCAAGGAGTTGTCAACCCAACCACTGAATGCATGCAGAGAAACTTCAGCCACCTCCTCAATTGTTTGCTCTGCCACATCTTCCTCAGCTATCTCCTCTGCAACTTCTTCTTTAATCACAAGGACTTGCAGTTCCTTGTTTGGACAACGATGCCCATAGGAATACTTCCCGTCACATCGGTAGCACAATCCTTTCTCGCGCTTCTCTTGGATTTCCGCGTCCGTCAAGCGGCAAAATGGAGCTACTGTGGGATTCTTCGATTTCCCGGTAATGGGAAACAACCGATTGGGTCCTGTAATCGGGTTCTTCTGAGTTAAAGCAGGTGGGGAAGAGTTGGGCTTAGTCGCCTGACTGGTGAAGTTGTGTAACCTGCTGGACCTAAGCTGAAGATTTCTATCTTCTATTCGCTGGGCCAGCTCCATGATACGGCCTAGTCCCGAAGGCTTCAGCATCCGTAATTCAGCCCTTATCTCATTTCTCAATCCCTTAATAAAAGTGCTTTCCAGCACTTGCTCCGACACCTCCCGAAGTGGCGTTGTGAGAAGCTCAAATTGACGCCTAAATTCCCAAGCGGTGGTCTCCTGCCGAAGTGCCAAAAAACTCTCGTACAGATTACCTTCTTGCGTCAGCCTGAACCTCTCTAGCAGCAACGTTTTCAGTTCCATCCAACTGCAAATCGCACGCCGTCCATCCTCCCACTAAAACCAAGCAAGGGCTTTTCCGTCCAAGCTCACGACAACTACTTCCAATTTTTCCTGCTCGCTCAGTCGATTCAGCAAGAAGTATCGCTCCGCACGAAACACCCAACCATCGGGGTTCTGTCCATCGAAGATCGGCATTTCGACGCGTCGGGTCCAACACTCCGACCTAGCTCCGACCTCTTGTTTTCAGCCATATCCACGACAATCCCCCTCCGGGTCAACCCTTTCTCCCCTTGGGTTCCCCTTCCTTCTCTTCACCTTGAGATATGGCTAACTGAGCATTGGTGGCATCCATCTTCTCCGGCGTCGTTCCCCTTCCGAAAGTGTCCTTCTGCATCTGTTTCATCTCTTCTAAGCTGGCGATGACTCGATCGAAGCCAGCCTGTAAGCTTGATAATTTCTTCATCTCCTCCTTCATGGCCTCCAACTCGAAGCTCACAGTTCTCAATTCACGCTGTAGCTCACCTTTTGCCGCTTCTACTCATTCCATGCGCTCTTCCATCCTCTTCTCCTCCGTCTTCCTCGTTGCCATGAAGGATCGTGTCGGCTCTGATACCAAAATGATGGAATCGGTAGCTCACACACAGGTTGGTCTTAGTGTAGTAAAGCTCTTGAAAGTTTAACAAACTTGATTCTATAGCAGTGGTGGTTTTTATTACTGAATTCAGAGAAGAAACGAAGACTTTGACGAGTACAAAATTTCAGAAACAAGGAATAGGAAGGTTTTCGAGTGACCTTCTGCACTCCCCAGTCTAAATTTCTAAATTTAGTTAATTTTTCTCATGCCCAAGCTCTAACTCTCACCCACAATTTATTCCCATTTCCTAACGAATTTTTACTTCTCCCAATGCTAACTAACTACCCATTCCCTCTCCACATAACCACCCTAATTCCCCACAAACTTCAGACGCCTCATTGCTAGCGTGATTCCATTCCTTTGGCAGCTCCTGACCCCGCTGAATCACCATTGCTTCCAACGTCAGCAATCTTGGAACATTCCACCTCAGCATGTAGCTCATTTTCTTTCACTGTCAGCCCTTGCATCCCAGACTTCATTTTAGGATTTTTTTCTCTGCTTACTCCTTACGTAGGTGACTCTAATTGGAGGTCTTGTAATCCCATCAGTATCTAAACCTCAGATAGTTAGATTGAATTATTACACTATCCATTCTCAAGACGTGCAGTAAAAAAAATGTATTGATGTCAATCTACAAACAATTATCCATTGAAGGACGTCTATCTTAGTTTTCTAGCTTGCATGAGTACAATCTAGAAGATACTAGTTTCCAATCAGGATAAGTTATGCCAAGGTTTACAAAACTGCATGAAAATATCAGAACCTATGATCGGACCAGTACAGAATGATATTCTTATTGAAGATAAAAAGATAAAAGAAACAGTGCAGGTAATGCCATGAGTTTATAAGGAGACACAGTAGTCTATGATTGATCAGCAGACAGAAAGATACATGCCCCTGGGCAAGAAAATATCAGAACCTATGATCGGACCAGTAAAAAGTGATATTCTTGTTGAAGATATAAAGATAAAAGAAAAGGTGTAGATAATGCCACTAGTTTATAGGGAGACACAGTAGTCTATGATTGATCAGCAGACAGAAAGATACATGCCCCTGGGTAAGAAAATATATTGAGCAAGGACAGCAACTGCATAATAGCACACAATTCTACACTGTAAAGATATGAAGAGAAGTAATGACCAATGGTCGAAAAGTAGGTAGATGGTACTTACAGGCTTACCAAGTTTGACAAGAGACTAATCTGATCACTGATGAAGCCTTTCAAGCCTTGACTCCCAAGGTCTCTGAAATATTTTGTAACAATAAAATTCAGGAGCACATAGGTAATGGCAAAGATGAAAGCTATGAAACCAACAGGAATATAAATGCAATACGACCAACATGAAGCAGCTTAAAAGAAATTATCTTTTGGGTGTTATTTAAACTGCATTAGTTGGAATTTCTCCATAGGGATAGGAATGAAAATGTGCATTCCTGTTCATCGAGTTGTGAAACGTTTATAATTGACTGCTTCACATGCTACATCACAATCTGTTGTCTAGTCCTTCAAATGGATCAAGTCCTCTCAAATAGCAGCAATTGGGAATAGAAATAGCAAGTAAAAAAGACACTTACATTTGAGATATGACAAGGGCAGTCCCATTCTTGTTGACATGGCATGTAACTCCCTCCCAAGCATCCCAACTGGTTGGAGCACAAGGATCACCATTCCAACCCATCCTATCAGGAACACGAAGCGACTCCTTCAATGCTCTCATAGCAACCACTGCAGAAGAAGACTCAATCAAAACATCTCATACTGAGAAAGAAGCTTAGTCTTTTAAGACATTATTTTTGGTAATAAAAGATACCATGCAACTACCTATGAAAGCCCAAAAATAGTATTTTACACATTTAAGCACGCCTTAACCTTTACATAGCCACCTTAAGCTTTTACTTCTACCTCCACCACTCTGCTTCTTGTTCATTTCTACACAAGAAAGGCAATTGATCTAGATTTGGTTCCAGAGAATGTAGGAAAACCAACCCAGAACTTCCTTTTTTTTATTCCAATTCTAATTCCTTAAAAGAGCTATAAGAGGCCCAATAAGTAGTACAATTAGCCTTCAAAGTTCAAAATGTAGTACTATTATTAGATTCATTGAGCAAATATTTTTCCTTTTCTGGAACCCAAATGTATACACTTCCCTACATTTTCTCAAAACCAATAAAAATGAATAATTTCAAGCCTTTTTGCAGTAAAAAAAAAATGCTTCCCAAAGAATTTACGACTATCTTAATTACTCCTAATTTCACTCGTTTAGAAATTTGACGCAATTGAGAGTGAAAGAACACCAACCAAACAAGATTATATTAGGTCAAAGTCAATAACTTTTTCCCCCAATCATGGAAATAATCACAATTATCCATTTCTGTTGTCACCTCAAATCCATAATAATAGTCATAATACTAATAAACCTTCGCTTGATGCTTGGAAGAGTGGAGAATTTCCCTTACCTTGTTCGGGAACTGTGGCGAGATCAACCGGAACCAGCGCATAATTCTCCAGCCCACTGATCAACGCCGCTCCGGCCACCGTCACGAGCTTCACCGTCAGAACTGTACTGCTCAGATTATTCACTGTGTAATTCCAACTATACGCGTGCAAGCTCCCGACCTCCTTGAATATATCAATCCGCTTCACATTCTGCCCGTTGACCATCAAATCGAACACTCTCTGTCCCGCCCTCGTCACGCTCGGATCGATCTCCGCGAAATGGAACCACAGCAAGTAGTCAAGCTTAGCATCCACCGGCAATTCGTACACCAACGTCCCGTCGTCGCCGACAGCCGTCACCGCCGTCTGGAACAACTTCATCGGAAAGTAGTTAGGGCTCCGCTCGGTCCCGGCGATAATCGCGCTCCTCGTGGTCACGTCCTTCGCGAACTTCTTCGTCTCCGGCGATCGAAAATCTGCGTCGGACTGCCACGACCTTCCGAAGAGGTCAGTGTCGTTGCTGAATCCAGGTCCCCATTGCCCTGACCCCATGGTTAACCGGCCGTAGTTAACGAGAACGTAATCTCTTCCAATTGAGCCGGAGTCGTACGACTCCGGATCGACCTGGACGAGCTCAAGTGTTCCGATTACGGGCGCATCGGTGGCAATGCTGTAGAAGCAGACATCAGCCTGGCCATCGGAGACGAAAGCAAAGAGATCAGAGTAGGCGCCCGAAAGAGCGAGGTCCTCCGGCCACGGCGACCGCCAGCTGAAAACGACGGTGCCTTCCACGGAGGCGTCGAACGACGGGGAGTGAGACTTCCCATCGTAGTTGTCGTACACCGTAAACGTCCGTACATAGTAACGTCCGTTGGGGAGATTGGGGACTATGTAGCAATTCTTCTTGCCGGACGACGAGGGGAAGTAGCGGAGCGTCTTCTCCTGCGGTTGGTGGAAGCGGAGCGGCTCAGAGACAATCGCCGTCGAACCGCCGGTGAAGAACCGGTCCGAAAGCCACGTCGTGTTGAACCGGTCGGTCGAGTCGGTGGGTCCGCCGCAGTCTATGTGGTATGAAATTCCTGCCCAAAAAAATAGAAACTTTTTTACGGTTAGTGACAGTTGAAAAGTTAGTTAATTTCTCAAAGAAAGTGCAGCTCTGGTTACTCCGACACCAACCGTAGGGATAGGATTGCGACGGAGATACGGTGGTGGAGAAGGATGAAGAAAATAGAAGTAGCGTCAGAGAGAGTAAAAGAACGACGGACATTTTCTCTCTCTCTTTTTTTTTAAATTAAAATTTTTTGTGGGGACTGAAATGGAAGGCAATTTTGTACAGAGGAAAAGAAGGGAAAGAAAGAAGACGAGCGGCGAGATTTGCGGAGAAGCGAGTGTGAGTGACCCAAATTTGATGCTTGAAGTCGGAAGTAAAGTGGTTGAAATGGGAGAAATTCGGCTCTCTGGTCAAAATTGGGACTTAATTGCTTTTGATAACACTGTTTTACTTTATTTTACAATTTTATATTTAATAATGCAGACGTGATAGCAAGTCTACCCCGTTGCTCAACTAAACTAGTAATAAATGGAGATGAAGAAGGATTCATTGCTTTGTACTTGTTGGTTCTAATTAGGTTGTGAAACAAATCTAGAGATTTTCGCTTGAATTTTACATGGCTGACAAATGTGTGATTTGATTTGAAATCTGTTTCTGTTTATATAAATAACTATTTGAAAAATCTTTTTTATTTTAATATCAATCGAGTTATAATATTATTATTTATAAAACTATATATTTTAGTCTAATATATAGTATATTTTTTAGATTAAATTTTATTATTTTATTAATAATAAGATTATAATATTATTAGATTAAATAAAATTACTCAACATATTAATATAATATAAACAATGTCACCTCTTTTTGGATGTGTTTAGCTACTCAAAACAAAAACAAATGATTTTCAGATAATTAATCTTTTTCCTCCCAAGTACTGCTACTATTGATGTAATATTGAAATTGGCATGGTAAGTAACTGGTAAACTAACAAAGCTGGTGGGAGGTGGCCACCTGGGGCCTCAAGAAGCTGGTGAATGTTTCCAAAGTCCGTGACCAAGATAAAAATAAAAATTTAAAAATTTAAAAAAAAAATGGGTTGTTTAAAATTCTAGAGCTGCACGTGAACATCCCACTAATGAAAACTAGAACCAGAGCGGCTACAACTGCATCCTAAGACTTTTGCATTTCAACCCCCAAGTGGCCACAAGAGACGGGTGAACATGTTTACACGTTGAGGAGATATTTGGGTTAATTCTGAAAACCATGGAAATCGTTAAAAGAGCTTTTGAATTAGGAGCGTGGGTGACAGCCTATGCTTACGTCTGAACACTCCACTTTCCACCTCGTTTGTTGGCGTTGCTAGCGACTGGTCTCATGTATTGAGTTGGAAGGTTCTACCGAAAAAATAATAAGTTTTATCAATAAATATTTATTTTTCAACTTTTAATTTTGTAGAAAAAAATTAAACAAAACCGTTTAAAATATAGCTTTATCGATGAAGTGTACACTATAGAAGGACGTTAATATTAAAGTCTTCATAAATATATCATTCTATTTTGTAATTTCTACATTCATATGAATATCTTCTATAAAAAACATTCATATATGAATACAACGTTTAATGATAGCACTATTGTATGAACCTTCAAGGTTCATATATTGTTCTATTTTCACTCTCAACATTGCAAGGTGTTTGGGAGCATTGTTTATAACTAATAATTTGAACCAATTTTAATTGAAAACACTGTAACATAGGAGAGCTTTATACTGTAGCATATTTTTTTATTGACACTATAACATATAATAACATATAAGAGCTTTACATTATAATAATTAAAAGTTTTAGTTTTAACTCATATTGTCAAATACCACTATAATTTTGAAGTTTGCAAGCATATGGCGTCTCTCACGTATTCTTTATAATTTTGCTATTATGTTTGTGAAGTTTACGTATTCAATCGTTATTTTGCTGGAAATTCCAAGACAGTATAATATAACTTAAGATATATAATATACTAGATTTGTGAGCAGTCTATCACTTCATTTGGTACAAATCATTAGTAAAAATTAGATTAGATTGAATTAGACTAAATTATAACTAATCACCTTAATAAATAGGATCAGAGGTCTCAAATATTCCTAATGTTTATCCCCTGTAACAACTAACAAACATTATTTGAACTGTCGTAACCACTTTTTAATTTCAAGCGGCAAAGATGTCCTAAGATATTTATGTAATTATTTGAGTTTCGAATGATCAAACATGACATGTAAGTCATTCATAATTATTCACAATAATGATCAACTACGCCATGAATAGTATTATTCTTTTGTTTTCTTATGGTAGGTGGGTTTCTTTATATGTGGCATCCACGTAGGACCGAGCTCTTCTCTTTTTCTTTTTCGTTTTTTTTTTTGTTTTTTGAGAGATAGCTATTTTTATTAGATCCCGTTTGTTATTGTTTTTAAGTTCTTAAAAAAAATTAACACATTTTTCGAGATAGAAATTTTAAAAACATTCTTAACATAATTTTTAAAAAAATTTCATTTTTTAAAACAAAACTATTTTCACTTATTATAAAAACACTACCAGACGTGTACTTTAATGTAACAATTTTCTTTTTATAGTGAGGTTGTAATACAATTTACCTTTCATGACAAAAACTTCAAAGTTTATTGTCAAATTATTGGTAAAATCGCGGTCCCAACCCACTAAATTTATGGGGCAATTATCCTATTGTTAGTATTATATATACCAAAATGGTAGCTCATGTTCAAGCAAATCACACAGTCACAGAAAAGTTGTACTCAAAACATAATATGTCATGTGGCTCATTAATTACATGTTATTAAATTTTGGAGAAAATTGGACTTAAGAATTTAGAGAGAAAGTGAATTTGTAGAGAGAATGCAATGAGGGCTCAACTAACTGGTTTCATTGAGATCTTGAATATATACATACATAGTGCCTTGATGTAATAATCAGAACACAGACTTGGCTTCTAACTAAAAAGATTACAACAAAAATGTAGCTGCCTTGACTACAACTTGTTAAGCTCAGTATAAGGGCTATCTAATGTTCTCAACAATTGGTATCAATAGGAAAAACCTCACTTTTACATCAATTGTTTATGGAGATGAAAAGTAAAGCACCTATGCCAAATGCTTCAAAATCATCTCAATGTTTTTGCCATTAAATTGTAGTTAAACTGTAAAAGAAAAAGGATATATAAGAAGATATATAAGGATCAATATAAAGTCCCGACTACTCTTTCTGCAACGTGGGGAGCGTATTACTTATCTTTGACATGGGGGCAAAAAATAATGTATTGATTAGAATAACAAAAAATATCATGAGTTATATCCTAGAGGACATGTTTTTAACACATGATATATGTTCTACTTGGACATGGGTAAAATTGAATGATAAATTCACGTGAAAACATTCTGCCTACATTAACGCAACAATTCATTCTTTCATATGTCAACACAATAAATATGCTTAGATTCATAATATCTGTTAAAAAAGTTTAATATTGATATTCCATTTCTTAGTCAACGTTTTTCACAGAAGTTTTCCTTATTTATTTATTTTTTTTTTCTTCCTAAACTTGTTCACACACAATATGGTAAGAAAAAAAGTAATGTGGAAGAAAATAACTTAAAACCTCTATAAGACGGCTTTGTTTTGAGTGATGACAGGGCAAAATTCTTTTAAGGGATTTAAATATAAAAAGGGTCACATTACAAATTTATGCAGAATTATATTGGCAGAATGCGCTAAGATGTAGATTGACCAAAGAATAATAATTGATACGAAATAGACTTGTGATTTTGCATGCTGAAAATAATAGGAGTACGTGTTTTTTTTGTGTTACTAACGGTTGAAACTGGAACATGAATCAACGATCAAGATTAAATTTATATTTAAATTTCCCGCACATTGAGCCTATAATTAATTGGGAGGGATCAAATACGTTGGAAAAAAAAAAGGTACATTTTTTAATTTTCAGTATTTGAACCTCAGTTATTTTTTTTTGTTTTTTTGTTTTTGTTTTTGTTTTTTTTTTTTTTTGTTTTTTTGTTTTTTTGTTTTTTTTGTGTCGATCACTTGCTAACTTGACCATGGATGAGTTATTTTTTGCATCGTTAAAAGGGAAGATGATTTTTCACCCCAACTAGTACCAAGTAGACTGTGCGTCTGTTTATCCTTTTGGCAGACCGACAGTCTTAAATTTTGTTGTGGTTTTTTTATAATTATTTTAATAGTTTTGTTTTCATTTAAATGGGAAAGGGTAAAGAAAAGAGAGAGAGAGAGAGAGAGAGAGATTAGAGAGAGAAAACAAACGCTCCAGAATTCCTCTTCTTCTACTCACTTATTATCCAAACTAAAAAAAAAAAGGAAAAAGAAAATAAAATCAAGAATCCACCAAAAAAAAAAAAAAAGAACAACAACAAAATGGAAGGTTTGTACTACACTAAGGATGTTACCAAGTATACAAATGGCAGGGTTCATAATTGAATCTGAGGAAGATAAATTGTATCCAAAGAAGAGACAAGAACCGCTAGCTTAAAACCACAAATAAAAATTAATAACAAAAAAAAAAAAAACCTCATACCTACGCTATGGGCATGTTTACCAGACTGGAATGCAGGAAGAAGTGTATTGAGTTTGATAATTAAAGTACAATAATAAAAATGGCGATTATTGATTTGTTTTTCTCGTGTTATTTACTTAGTAGAAAGTGAAATGAAAAACAATCTTTTTTTTTCCCAGCATTTTACCAAATTTAATGATAGAAATCCTATATGTAAGAGAAACGCTACTTTTTGTTTTTTTACTTTATCTTTCATGTGAAGTAAATAGACCCCTTTTTTAAACAAAGTAAACAGACCTTCCTGGTGTTCACTAAACTTAAAAATTATAAATCTTATACTTCAAAAAATTATAAATCTTATCAATTTAAATTACTAACATGAAACTTATGGCTGGTGTATAAGTAAGTTTAACGTTGAAATAGATGTTTATCAAGAAAAGCGAAAGGATTAGCATTCACTTTTTTCATTTTTGATATTAAGTCGAGTCCACTAAATTGATATTACTAATAATTTTATAAGTTAAACATGATTATATGTAACAAAGAAAATTCTCGTTGTTTCATTCCCATTTAAGCACACCTATGGTACCAGCTATAAATATTCAACCAACTAGTTGGAAAACAATGACCAGACTTACAAGTACAGCAAACACTGAAAGTTCAGTCACATATTTTGGGCACGTAAAAATAAATTCAGACCCTTATAATGTGATAAATGTCTGACAAAATATCTTAAAGAACTTTTAATTTGGATAAAATATATCCTCCACCTTCCAACTACTCAATACTAATTTAATGCAACAGGTGCAGCTTGGGATCTGCTACAACCGAAAATGAGGGACTTCCTACTGTTTGCATGCATTCCTCTAGTTCTATTGGTTACTTTGCTCTAAGTATGTTTAATAATTTAATCATAAAATTAAAACTATAAACAAATCTATTTAATATGATAATAGGAAAAATTATTGCCGTATGTCGCCAAAGGTGGGGTTACACTGAAATCTATGCCGTGACATGAACCTTTTTCTCCCCCAACCGGGACAGATAAAAAAGACAAATCCCTTTGATATATTTTTTATATTCATATGACTATTTTACAATTATATTCCAGAATAGGAATTAAACAAGCCAAAAGTCTTTTAGACTTGTACTATTCCAGATCTTCAAGTTGCTATATTACAAATGCGGTTTACTTTTTATAAAAGTCACTTGTTTCTTTCTTCTAATCAGATTGTACTATTCCAGATCTTCAAGTGGCTATATTATATATACGGTTTACTTTTTATAAGTCACTTATTTCTTTCTTCTAATCAGATTTTACTTTTAGGCAGATCTAGATACGAACTTTTGAGAAACCTTTTTTTTTATTATTATTAAAGTGTGTGTTTATTAATATTCTTTGTTTTACTTTTTACATAGCCTTAATTAATAAGTTTTATTTGTTATTGTATTATTTATTAATATTTTTTTATTGAAAAGCATTCGTACCTTTTAATAAAATTACTTCCAAGAAAAAAAATGTTTTAAATAAATACTTATTATACACCCTATTTTAAAATATATGTATACTCTTTTTTAAAAATTAGTGTATTTTTTTCAAGACAATAGAAATGTATTCCAACATAAAAAAGTCACAAATAAAAATAAAAATATATATGGTTTATTTTTTTTCAAAATTCTTATTTTTATTATTGTTTTTTAAGGTATTATAGTTTTATATGTATAAATTATAATTATATTACAAATTGTTTCATATATAAATAACTATAAATCATGTACTCCTATAAAAAGAACTGGTATTTGATTTGATGTAAAGAACATGATATTAGAAAAAAAAAAAAAAAGTCTTTCTTTGCTTTTAAGTAAAAGAAATATAATTTGTTCAATTTATATATAAACTCTTACAATTTACTACCAAGTATTGTTTTCTGGTATTTAAAGTTTAGTTTAATAAAAAGGAAAAAAAATTATACTAAGGAAAAACTATTGCTTAGTATATAAATTGAAAAAGAAAAATGTTTTGAAAAATTATAAGTTTATTGAATAGATGGGTAAAAAAAAAAGAAAATCAATTAAATTTTTTAACTATAGGGACTTTTTTGAAATTTTAAAAATGATGAAAGAAGTAGAATAAAAGATGATTAAAAAAAAAGGGTGTAAAAAGTAGAACATGGGTGTTTAAAAAGGGCGTGGGAGAATACTTTATACGTTTTGTAAGCGTCTACATTATGCTTCTTTCTTGATTAAACTACACTATAAAAGCAGAATATTGAATTTGGAGAAGAAAGCTAGTTGGAATTAGATATATATCAGGCAATATATATAATATATATATGTGCATAGATATATATACATATATATATATGTGTGTGTGTGTGTAGTTGTAAACACACATATCAAGGTATCAATCACTGGTTATACCCTTCGCAAGAGCCCCAAAAAAAGAATCAGCATTTTGGTAGTGTGTCCACATCAACATAAATGCTTGAGTCCAAAAACATATCATTGATTAAAGAGCTTTGTTTCATTTGAAGAATTAACCAACCTAATGTGACTCTTACATGACCTTTTTATTTTATTTTTTCTTTTTAATTATCGGAAGTAGACTTATATGGGCAGTAAGGGATCAATAAATGGACTTCAAATGTCCCCTCAAAAAAGAAAAACATGACTTTAGTGTTTGATACTATGTGCTTTGGTAAACCTGTTGAAATTAGCTTGTCACAGACCCAAAAAACAAGACAAAACAAAATTAAAATTGTGAAAATGTGTTCATTAGAATTGAATTTGAACTGAAAGATAATAAATTTTAAGTGGAATATATAGTTAAGATTGTTGCGATGTAATCACCGAAGCAAGAAAGTCAATTCTTGTTCCGATCACAAATAAAACTAGAGAGAGAAGAAAGAAAGGCCCTGTTTATCACAATGCAAGTGATTCATGTTAAATTAGATATTATACGGATTTTTGACACATTTTTCTCTTAAATTTTTTGTTTTTTGTTTTATAATGTGGACCTTAAACTTTTTCCTGTAGCAATTAAACCTTAAACTTAACAAAATATGATAATTAAATCCTAATCATAAACTTCTTTTAAAGTTAAGACGTAAAAGGATCATATGAAACACACATTACCCATTTAGAAGATCTATATACCTCATTTGTTTAAATTGTTCAATTTTATACAAAAATAAATAAAAAAAGCAAAAGAAATCATATCATTGTTAATAATTTTATTACAATTTGTTTGCTTATAGGTAAATTTTAATTATTTAGTGTTTGAAATTCTACTAAATAGGTTAAGTGCGTCTCACGTGATCGTTTTCCACCTTAATTTTAACAAATGTTTGTGATTAAAATTTAATTGCCATACTTAGCTATGTTAAGGGATTCAACTGCCACAAAAAAAGGTTTTAGGACCACATTACAAAAAAGCAAAGAGTTTAGATGTAAATACACGAAAAACCCATATTATTATATATCTTATTATCTTTATCATAGAGGGTAGAATAGTCTTTTACCATTAAGGGTAGATTAGTCTTTCACTTTTTTCCTGTAAGCCTATATAAACCTTCTTGTAGTATAAAATATTTATTAAGCAATTCAATAAGAAAATCTAGCGTTCTTTTGCTCCCTAATTCAAGTCTATATAAATCTTCTTATGTTATATAATATATTTATTAAGCAATGCAATAAGATAATCCACCATTCTTTTTCTCCCTAATTTGATGTTAGGATTTACATAGTATCAGAGAGATTTAGTCTTTAACAATTGGCTGTGGGAATTTGCCAAAGCTCGTTGTTTAGCAGTGAAGTATTTGGGCTCCCTGTGTTATTTTAAGGGTATTGAAGCCACCTCCTCTTTAAAAGGTTGTCTTTGCTCTCAGTATAAGTGTAAAGTTGACGTATTTGAGCATATTTGTCTTACTATAATGAGAATGTTGATATATCTCTTAAGTTTAATGCTTCGTATTCTTCTTGATCTGTTGGGCCTCCTTTGCCAGATCTTGCTAGCTGTTCGGCAGAAAACGGTTCGAATCACTTTCTCAGCTATAAATAATGTAAAGCTCTCACATGCTACAGTAACTAAAAAAATTGCTACAATGTAAAGTTCTCACATGCTACAGTAAAAAATAGTTCTATTCAGCGACTTTAACCACCCTACCAAACACCCTATTTGTTTCTATCATATGGTTATCAGTTGCTTGGTTTATCCTACCATCATCTATCTAGATGTTAGATATATTGTGTTCATATAGTTAGTTAGTTTATTACTTACCCTACTATATATAGATCATGTTGTATTTTTTTTAATCTTGTAATTAAAATATTTCAAATATTTTTTACCATTACTGCAATTTAATCTTTATTTTTCCTAAGGATAGGTTTATGGCATTTGTTTATTTGTGATTATTTTAAAAAGAATAAATTGTACTGTTACATTTCGAGCTATTTTTTTACATAATGCACCATGAACTTTCAATCTTCATAAAATGGACCTTAGACTTTGAAATCAATAACAATTGAGGTTTAATAGCAATTTTTAATTTCTATTCGATACTCTTTTTTACGTGTTAAGCTTCAAACTTTTTTTTTAAATGATAAGTTATATTCTTAAAAAAACTTATCTGTGATCTTGTGACAAAAATTGTCTATACTTTTTAACGCTCGTTACTTATTGAATTTCAATTGCTAATAATTTTAAAATTTAATGTGCAGTTTACTAAGATTAAAAATTCGATATGCTTTATACAAAAATCGTACAATTTAAAATGCAGCAATGGAATTTAGTCCTTTGGAAAATATATGGTTGGCCTTTCAAGTTATCGAGCAATTGTTGGAAACCTTCCTTGAAGCTCATGATTTTGTCATTGAAGATAATTGCATGCAATTTATGCCTATAATTGGCTGAGTACCGTGAGCTTTGAAAAAGGCAAAATAAATAAATAATTTGGTTGGTTCTTAACTTTTTTTTAAAAGATATAATTTGGTTATCAAATTTTTATTTTATTTAACTGGTTTAACCCTTTAAAAAATATATCATTTAGTCTCAACTGTTTAATTTTAGACAAAAAAAATTTTTAGACTTTTATTTTTAATTAAAACTATTAAACTACCCCTAAAATAATTTTATTCCGTTGCCAGACAATTGAAAAAACCAAAAACATCCTTTCAAAAAAACCAGAAGTAACAAAAAAGCTTCAAATACTTCATCAATGGAGGCTGTGCAGATCTGGTCGGCTTCGGCTTCCGCTCCGATGCCTGAGCCTCCGCCACCTTGCAACACCGACGCGACTCTCAAGGCGACCACCGGAGCCAGAAACCACACGCACCCGGACCTCGACGCACCCATTTCCCATCGCGTCTAACCCAGCCCAGCCACCACCCCCCACCCCGTCGCCGTCGTCCCCTAGCCGACGCACCCAGAACCCGTCTCACCCAGAGAGAGATTTCGCCATTAATGGTGTTTCTTTTGCTTCTTTTCCAACAAGGAGCCAAAAATGGCGTCCGCTGACCAGCTCGTGCTTGATCACAGCAATCTCAATCTCCGAGAAAACGCCCTTCTCGAACTCTCCAAAGTCATCTCCGTCTTACTTTAACACATTTTCTTACCTTTCATTTTTTGCCTTGGATTTGTTGAATTTGGATTTTACCTTCTCTTGGTGGAAGAGGGAATGGCTTTGGCAAAATACTGGTGGGGTTTTTCTGATTTTGTGGGAGTCTTTGTTGACTTTGAGAGGAGAGAGCTGCAGGCCTTGGAGGTTGAGCTCCCTCTGCGACGGTGATTGCTATTCGTGGCCCCGCTGTGGAAATCTGGCGGCAGCTGCGGTGGGGGATTCATGAGTTGGAGTTGGAGGTGGAGAAACAGGGGCAGTGATGCTGAATTATTAATATTATTCATTCTTTTTATTTTTTATTCTTTCTATGTTTTCAGGTTTAATTTCTTTAAAAATGCCAAGTAAATTATCATTTCCATCAAAAATTAATGGTTGAAGATCAAATCATACCGTTTTAAAAACGTAAGACCCAATTAAATAAAAAAGGTTAGAAACCAAACCACACTAGAGCTGCATGCGCACTCTAATGCTTACTGGGCTGGTGATCCTACGAACTGTATACTACTAGATTTTGTACTGTGATTCTCCTATGCTTTGGAAGAGCAGGAAGCAATATATTATTTCTAGATATATAGAGAGATAAAATATCATGTCATGGCTTCTCCTGTTTATGAGATAGTCTCGTTACTTTTGTAACTTGCAAACATGGGTATTTTTTGCAAGCTTCTAATACTTATTGCAGTCTCATCGTGAGTTTGAGAGAGATGTTAAATTAAATTATTATTTTTTATTTTCTTATATTCATCATTAGGGATAAAACATTCTTTTTATCAATAAAGATAAATTAGTATTTTATTTATTTCTTGCAAGCCTATATAAATATTCTTTAATGATGTATTGTTTATTGAAAAATTCAATAAAACATAACCTAGCATTCTTTTTCTCCCCGATTTTTGAACTGATTAATTAAAGCGAGAAGAACCCTGTCGAGCATTTGTAGAAATATCTGCTATTTACCCATTATTTAAAGGGAAATTCTTTAATCTACCAGAAACAGAGAGTTTTAGATGGCAGATAAAGGATCTTCCCAATAAATAATGATTTATCAAAGTCAATTCAAAGTTGAGTTGAATTTTTTTTATATACAAGTTAATTCAGTAAATTGAGTCGTTATTAATTAGGTAAATAAAATTGATAAATCTACAAAGATTACAATAGTTATTGGACAATAATATTCTTTACTAGTTGAACTAAGAAATTTACTCATTTAATGGTAATATTAAGTACTTAATTAAATTAAGAGTAAATCGTATTGTTGCATCCTAAACTATGGTTTTTGCATAATGCATCTTTAACTTTAATCTTGGCAAAATACACCATGAATTTTAAAATCATTAACAATGGAGGTCCAATAGCTAACGAGCGTAAAAATGCATGAATGATTTTGGTCATGGGATTTGCATATGAGTTTTTCTAAAGGTAAAACTCATCATTTTAAGAAGTAAAGCTCGACACGTGGAAAAAAAAAGTACTAAACATAAATTAAAGTAGCTATTGAACTTAAATTGTCACTGATTTTAAAGTTTATGGTGTATTTTGTCAAAATTAAAAGTTTAAGATACATTATGTAAAAAAACAAATAGTTTAAGGTACAACAGTACAATTTATTCTTAAATTAAACCAGTGACCCACAATTTATTCACTACTAAACCAGTGACCCACAAGTAATAGAAAACTAAAAACTGTATTCACCTAGAGACCTTGGATTTGGGTGTAATAGTTGACACAATGCCACTGCCCCTAAGCCAACCGTCAAGGGAACCAAAAACAAAAAACAAAAAAAAAAAAAAACAAAACAAAACAAAACAACTCCACACACAGAGTACGCACAAAAACAACAACCACCACCACCACCACCTAAAGTCTAAACAAAGCTAGAGACCACCTTCAAAGGGGTCTCACACCCAATAAAAAAATCCGAAGAAATGTATTTTACAAATGGATTTCCACATAGATAACTTAAATTAAAGGGTTGCTGTTGTCAATGGTTCCATTCATTCTGCTAAAACGGTTTTAATATAGAGTTCTTTAAAAGTTTCGAGTCCTAGTTACTTTGTTTTCGTTAAAGTGAAGCTTTTGATGCAGTAAGTAATTCTAGTGCAAATGAACTCTGTAACCGGCCTCGGTTGTCCAAAAACTACATGAGGCCCTGAGGATCTGTACTCGCTGTTATTTATAAAGATTAAGAGGAATTTATTAATAAAATCTAATATTTGATTGGATTTGATTAATAAATTTACTCTTATAAATAATATTTTTTGTAAAAATTACAACAAAATATAATAAACAGTGTTAATAGGAAATTTTACTGTAGACCTAATGCAATGTTAGATATTGTCAAATAAAGATTTTGTGAGTTTAAATACTCAAAAATTTATAAATAATATCTATAAAATAAATTTTATATCTCAATTAATTATAGAATTGTAGTATAAATAGATGGGTAATTAAGGTATAAATAAGATAAAAAGTCTGTCAAAACCCTAGAACAGTGAAAAAGAGGTTCGATGCAGTATAAGTGTACTGCTAAGTAAAAGCACAGATATAAGAAATGTTATGTTTGGATTCTGAAAATAAACCAAAGGCAAAGTAAGATATTTTATACAGTCTAAGAATATGTTTTACACCAGTTTTACCACAACAATATAAGAAAAATACTATATAGTGAAAAATTATACTGTGTAAAGTTTTGGGGCCCACCAAGTGGACACCCAATGAATTGGGATTGGGTCACTGTAATATGAAATATGGCCCAATCATGCTTAGACACTTGATAACCCACTTGATTACTTTGATGAGTCACCATAATGGGATAAGCTTTGTTAAAAGCTTAAACAAACAAAAAAAAAATTAATTTCTTCTGCCCTCATCCCATGGCACCCATAGGAGTCCTTCTCCAAAAATTTTTCCAAGTTCAAATCTTTACAAATTGGCCCCAACTAAGTTTTAAGAAGCAAATTTGAAGGGATTTTACCAACTTTTGAGGTAAAAATCTAAACTTTTTTAAAGTTTTTCTAGGGATTTTCTTGGGTTAAGGGGGTGGAATTTGATTTAAGATTTTCTCATGTGAAAAATGTTTAGGAAAAGTTTTCAAAGGAGCCCTTGGAAGCCTAGAATTGCAAATTTTTCTTTTGGGTAAGTTTTAAATCTCAAAACTTAAAGTTTATTTGGTTTTGTTTTGATTTTGATTATATCAAAGGGCATGTGGTATTTCAAGCAAGTTTGTGATTGAATTTCTTGAGTATATAGTTTATGACATGGTGGTATTGTTGAAATTAAGGTTTGAATGTGAAAATTGTTGATTGATGTAAAAGTATGCTAGTTTTGTAATTTTGAAGTTAGTTTTGAAAAGAATGGCGATTTGGTATGAAAATTGTTTGAGAAAGTATAGAGCTGCATCAAAAATGGCTGGAATGTTGTTTTAAAATTGATTTTTACAAAAATTATCCAGGGACTAAATTGCAAAGAAAATGTTTCTCTTGGCAGATTTGAGAAAAAGCCAAAAACTCCACTTTACAGTGGGAATTTCAAAAAAGTTAAAACACAAAAATTGTAGATCTCAACGAAACTATTAGAATTCATAGATAGTTTGTCAAAAATCGCCTTTGTTTGTGAGTTATAAGCTTGGCAAAATTTGTTAAAATAGGGAAAAAAATTTAAGGGGCAAAAACGTCTTTCTACAAAAAGAATTTGGGTATGGTACTTTGAGAAAATTTGATCCTCTTGAAAAATGGAGATTAATGGTCTAAAAAGATTGTTTTTGGTCCTGGGGGCAAAATCGTCAAAATTTTCAAAATTGGGATAAAATCACAAAGTTTTGTTAAACCTAGGTTTCATTACAAATAGGTGACCTACGCCCCGAGCATTTGTTTTTTCATGAATAAGCGATGTTTTGTGTTAAAGTAGCTATTTGGGCCTAGGAATTCAAAGGGGCCCATCGAGGGCAAAAACGTCATTCCATTAAATAACTTAACCAGACCCCAAAGTGCCCCCAAATAAAGAAAATGACTTTAAAAAGAGAATGTTTCCTCTGTTTGTTAGAAATAATAAGATTGAAGGGATCGATAGAATAGTCGAACCTTAAGTAATCGAAAACGTAGTCTGAACCAGTAGTCGATAAGTATACCATACCAACATATAGCCAATTAGTAGTAATTTGGCTAATAACGATGTAATTGGCCAGACAAGTCGCTAGGCGGACTACAAAGAGACTTAAAAAGGGTTTTTTTTTAAAGCAGTATAAACAAGTAAGTTCCAAACTACTTACAGTATGAAATAGTAGGTTGAAGTGTATATGTAATGCACTTAGTATTCCTATGCTAATGTACTTGTGTATGTTACACAATTGAAAAGTGTATATGTATTGCACTTAGAATGTAAGTATATTGACACGTGTGGTATGATGACCTAAATAACTAGATTGGTAAATGAATAACCAGTAGTAAAGAAAGTGTTGTACCAGCTCCCGATGTAAGGGGAGTTAAAGGTTAAAATGAAATGATGGTCTCGGTGTTACAAAGACCTATGTGCTCATATGGTACGAGCACTTGGGCCCTAATTAAAGATAAGAGATGACAAAAATAAAGAATGTTCATAAGAAAGCATAAATGGATCATGCATACTAGCATATGCTGCATTGTAGCTAAGTTTGGACTTACTGAGCTTAAGCTCACTAGGTTATTTCATGCTGTAGGAACTCCTACTAAAAGGTCAGCATGATCGTATTGCTGAGCGGGCGGTGGAATATGAAGCGGTGTGCAGATATGGGTATGGATACCGCCATGGTTTTGCTTCCGTTTGCAATATATAATAAGTTATTTTGGGAACTTGTTGTTTATAGAGATATAGTATGGTTTTGTAAGATAAAACCGCTTTTGAGTATGCTGAGTATATGATATAATGAAAAATAATTTGTTTATGTATACATTATCACAAAAAGGAGTTTTAGTATGTATGTGTGCTATACTATTGGAAAAAAGAAAAAAAAAGAAAAATATATATTTCTGAATTTTTTTCATAAGTACGTAAGTAAAGAAAAGTGTTAAAGCACGGCCCGTAAAAAAGTAGGTTATGACAATTGGTATCAGAGCGTGTATCTTGTCATCCCACTGCACATAGCCACATGCTCGTCTGCCACAACTCAATTAAGATAGTTGAATTTTTAGTTTAAGAATATTAAAATATGATTTTATGTGAGAATTTGATGCTAATTAAATGCTAATTAAAATAAATATAGTTCATGGCGGAACTGCATATAACCATGATGTAGAAGCTAATCGAAGAGCTAGCATAGCCTTCCAGGATATGATACCCCCACGTTACTATGGCAGCCGACGGCTTCATGAAATAGAGGTGATTTTTGAGACCTGTTACACCCCACCACATCTTCAGATCCCACTAGCCTTGGGATGATTACAAGGGGAGGCTTTGGAGTGGTGGATTAAGATTGGACCAGAAGGACAACGACATAATTGGGAGGGGTTCAGAGCATAGATCTTCGAAGAATTTGTTTTGTTACCTCCTGTTAACAACATACAAGTTCAAGTTAATCCTCATGTTTAGGCAGAATGGTGTCATCGACTTTATCTATGCATAGAGCCGATTTGGGGTAGATATGTAGATGAATCGATCAAACATTACCTATTGAGATTTCGTCAGACTATGGTACCTCTGATTCTGCCCGATATACCTTTATGTCGCATTTGTGACCTCATATGGCAAGACCTCCTTGATGTGGTACAACATCAGATGCAGTATTTACAAGATTTTCTTAGTTTAAACGATTTTATCATGGAGGTATTATACACTGAACAAAATGTGGTCGCACTCGTCGAGGATCCCCTAGCAAAAATGGATGAGGATGATGACGAAGAGGAAGAATTTGAGGGGGAGCCTGAGGAAGAGCCTGATCTTTTACTGGAACCTTCTGATCCCATTATTGCTAGTGATGATGACTCAATCGACTCTAGTGAAGAGGAGGAGGAAGACCCCGAAATGGATCCAAAAAATAGTGACATGTCGAGTATAGAGTCGGACTAGGAAGGAAATGGATTCTTGATGACTTTTATGTATTAGAAATGTATGTAATTATGTGACTAGTACAATTTTGACTTTACTAATTTTGTACATAAGTGTACCTCCAGTAAAGTGGTATCCTTCCTGGCGGTAATGTTTATATAGCCGCAAGAGATAACTACTCCCAGAAATGATAAAATTTTGTATAAGAAAGTTTACTAAGTATGTATGTAAGTTAGCTACCTATGTAAAGTTTTGATAATGAAAGATGTAAAGGAAAGGTTAATGTAATGAAATGATGAGTTTATGTTATTATTTATATTTATGTGAATTTATATGACTTAAGAAAAAATTGATAATTTTTATTAAGTCAGTAATATGTGTGTGTTAATGTAATATTGTAACTTCACAGTAGGATTTTAAACCATACTTAATGGCGGAAGTACCTGGAGGACTAGCAAATTCAGATTTGATGACTTTGATTGCTGAACTACAACAGAAGCTCTAAGCTCAGGAGTAGGAGATGCAAGGGTTGAGAAAGCAGCTGGCTCATCAAAACCCTAGATCTCCAGCACGTGCAGTTTCTCCACCCCTAGCACCTTTGGAACCGCAGGCAAAGCCCGTGGCTTCGATAACTCCTGTTGTTCCTGTTACTAAATTTTACGAGAGATTTCGGCGGATGAAAGTCCCGGAGTTTGATGGTTCCACAGATCCGTTGGTCGCAGATGACTGGCTTATTGGTATTGAAAGAGTTTTGAAATTTATGGAACTTAGTGATCATGAGAAAGTTTTATGCACATCCTTTTCTCTCACTATAGACGCCATGAGATGGTGGGAATCTGTTGAAAGTAGAAGAAACGTGGATGCATTGACTTGCTCTGAGTTTGTGGAGGAATTTGGAAGAGCCTATTTTAATGTGGAAACCATGGCTGCACAACAAGAGGAGTTTAATAATTTTCGACAAGGGAATTTGTCAATGGCTGATGTTGTGAGGAGATTTAATCAATTGGCACGTCTTTGTCCTGAACTAGTGCCTACTGATCGAGAAAGAATAAGAAGGTTAATGAGGATGTTCTGAACTAACATTGCCCTCATAGTGGACAGCGGAGGACAAGCCCTAAGGATGTAGAAGATTGTATTGAACCGGCGATGAGGGCTGAATTCAGGATTTCCCATGATAAAGAAGAAAAGGCGAAGATCTTCAAGGCTCGAAGGGAGGAAAAGGCTTTGGCTAAGCAAAACCAAGCCTCACAAGTAAAAGGACAAGGAAGTAATCTGAGCCAGGGTTAGCCTCAAAGCAATCAGACTAGGTGCAACCGCAATAACAATAATAAAAGAAAGTGGAATGCAAACAACCAAAGGAACCAGAAAAGACAACCCTAGAAAAAGATAAATGCTAGAGGAAATAGCAAACCTCTCTGCGATCAATGTGGAAAAAGACATGCAAGAGAGTGCAACACGGGCACAAATAAGTGTTATATTTGCGGTAAAGAAGGACATTATGCTAGAAACTACTACTCCATTTCTCAAAATCAGAATAGTCAAAACTAGCAAATACATTAAGGAACCCAGCTTCATGCAGTCCAAGCGCAAATTGAAGGTCCTAGTATTAGTCAAGGACGATTGGAAGCCCCAGAACTTAGTGGATGAATTTATGCTTACAAAAAGAAAGAAGAGGATGCAGGAACCTCAACGGTGGTAACTGTAATGACCAGAGAAATTTATTAATAAAATCTAATATTTAAATTGGGTTTAATTAATGAATTTACCCTTAAAAATTGTAATTTTTAGAAAATTGTGATAATTTATAAATAAGCAGTACTAATTGAAATTTCACTGTGAATGTGATGCAATGTTGGATATTGTTAATACAGATTTTATGAGTTTAATTACTCAAAAATATAAAATGAATTTTTTCTCATAATTAATTGTAAAATTGTGATATGCACAAATGGGTACTTAGAATACAAATAAGATATAGAGTCCATCGAAACCCAATCTAGTGTAAAAAGGAGGCCGATGCAGTATAAGTATCTGCTAAGTGAAAACGTAGATATGAAAAATGTTGCGTTTGGCCTCCAAAGGTAAACCAAAGGTAAGTAAAGTAGTTTACACAGTCTAAGGATATGAGTTGGCATTGATTTGACCATGACAGTGTAGAAAAATACTATGTGGTGAAAAATTACATAGTGTAAATTTTGGGGCCCCACAAAGTGGACACCCATTGAGTTTCTATTGGGCCACCATGGCATGAAAGGTGGCCCAATCCCATTATGCCACATGGTAACCTAATGGATTACCTTGTGAGTCACCCATATGGATAAGGAAGCATTTAATGTTGATTTTAGCCAAAAAAAATTCTATTTTCTTCTTCCCTTCGCCCACGACAGCCATTGTTGGAGCTCCTCAAAAATTTTCTCAACCCAAATCTTTGGAAAAATAGTCCCAAGTAAGTTCAACAAGTTGAGTTCAAGGAATTTCTACAAGTTTTAAGGTAAAAGCCTAAATTTTTTCAAGGGTTTTTAGCGTTTTCTTTTGAAGAAAAGAAAGGAAGCTAACTCATGGTATTCATGCATGGAAATAGTGTCTAGAAAGGAGATTCAAAGAGAGCCTTGGAAGGCTAGAAATCAAAAAGTGTTATTTTGGGTAAGTTTTGAATTTTAAAATTTTGAAAATTTGTGATTTTTGTTTTGATTTTTATTCCTTTAAAAGTATATGGGTTCTTGAGTAAGTTTTTAGTTGAATCCCATAGAAAAATGGATTGTGGCATGTTGATATTGCAAAAAAAAAATTAGGGTTTAAATGTTGAAATTGGTAGTTGTGTAAAAGTGTTATTTTTGTAATTTTAGCTTTAGTTTCTCAAACAAAGGTTGGTACTGCCTTTGCAGGGGTAGATTTATAGTTTTAAAACAGATTTTTACAAAAATACCCCAAGGACTAAATTGAAAGAAAAAGTTTTCCCTTGATAGATTTAAAAAATGCCCAAAAACACTCCTATACGGTGAGAATTTTAAAAAAGTTAAAACATGAAAGTTGTAGATCTCATCGAAAATCTCAACCGAATGTGAGATTTTAATTTTTCAAGAATTTGTTAAAATTGAAAAAAAATTTGAAGGGCAAAAACGTCCTTTTGTAAAATGATTTAAGGTATGGTACTTTGAGTAAAAATGTTCCTTTGAAAAATAAGACATTTTGGTTTAAAGAGATAAGTTTTAGCCCTGAGGGCAAAATTGTTAAAATTTTCAGTTCAAGAGCTAAACTGTAAAGTTTCACAAAAATGGGGCATAGATGAGAAATAAAGAGATCCGATCCACTAGAGTTTTATTTTAAAATTAGTATGTGACTATTTTCACTAGAATAATGAAATCGAGCTCGGGTAGGTCAGTAGGCCCACGGAGGGCAAAATCGTCATTTTTGTCTAAACAACCCGAACCGCTTAGAAATGTTCCAAAAGAGGAAAAATAATGATAGAAAGATTCTTGCCCTTCGTTAGAAACGATAGGGTAGAGTTAGATAGAAATAAGAAAACCAGTGGTTTTCAGAGTTGTATACAGTTATGCAACTCAATTTATTAATTAACGATCACTTTGTATTGAAACATAGTAAATTTAGCTAATGGCTTTGAAGTTGGCCAATAGGATCCTAGAAGTTTAGGAGAGAGGAAATCGAGGTTGATTTGTGCAGTACATGAAATCAAGTAAGTACCCATCCCACCTACAGTATAGAATTGTAGGTATAGAATGTGATATGTGTATACGTATACCTGTGTGTATGTCAAGGTGTATACCTGTGTGTATGCTATGACATGAGTATCTATAAGTATGTTAGTGTATACCTATGAGTACACTAAATAAATACCTGTGTGTATATTATATGGTATACTGGTGTGTGTATTAATATATACCTGTGAGTATAAAAGTACATACCTATGTGTATAATATTATACAAGAATATTATGTTTTGTGTATAACATGTGTTTATCACTTCATGAATGGTATGATAACCATAATAAATGGACTAGTAAGTATATCACCAAAAATAAGAAAAGTGTCGTACCGACTCCTGACTCAAGATGAGTTTAAGGATAACAGTAGGGTCACAGTGTTATGTAGACCTAAGTGCACAATGGTACGAACACTTGGGCTCTAGCAAAAGATAAGAAATGAAAATGATAAAGATGGTCTATAAGAAAGCATAATTGGATCATGATTTTATTAAATGTGCATGTGGATTTTATGGGACTTACTAGACGTAAGCTCATTAAGTATTTCATGCTGTAGGTATTCCAACAAGGAGGTCAGAATAATTTTATTAATGAGCTGGCGGAGGGATGATTGGTGTGCAGGTTGAGTCTGGAATCCGCCGCCGTATGTTTCCATTGTAACATATTTTATGCTGTTTTGAAATGTAAGGTTTAGAAAATTGTATTATATAAGAATAGTTGTTTATGTAAGTGCAAGTATATATTTGTGTTTTCAAAGTTGCTAAGACCAGTAATGTACGAATATGCAAGTTAAGTAAATAGATGTATATATTTATGTTTCCAAAGGGATTAATTTTTGTGTGTGGAAAAAAGAATTCCTAAGTTTTCGCATATACGTAAGTAAGAAAAGGTTTATCACAGCCCAGGAAAAGACGGGTTGTGACAGTAACAAGTCAGTTCTCTGTTGCCAACATTGATGCTTATGTTTTATTTGATTCTGGAGCAACATATTCATTCACATCACTTAAGTTCGATAAAGAAATAGGAAATGAAGAAGATAAGATGAGCAAACTTTTAGGACTACACTTCCCTCTAGGGAGGTATTAAGTTCTGATCATTAGTTATGTCATGTGCCAATTATCATTTATGGTAGAGAGCTGTTCATCGATTTAATTATGATCGATATTCAAGATTATGATGTTATCCTAGGAATGGATTTCCTGGAAAAATATACTGTCAAGATTAACTACAACATTGCAAGGTTACTTTTAGACCTCCCAAATGTGAGAAGTTCGTGTATTCAGGAAAGATTCCCAAGACTCCGAAGGCACTAATATTGGCGTTGAAAACGAGGAAATTGTTGGATAGTGGATGCACTGGTTTTTCTAGTGAATCTAGTACTTAAAGATCAAAAAGTTCAGTTAGGACCAAAGAATGTCCTTATTGTGAAAGAGTTAGTCAACGTGTTTCCGGATGAATTGCTTGGGCTACCGCCAGAACGAGAAATTTTGTTCGAGATCGAGTTGACACCTGGTACAGCTCTGATTTCAAAGGCATCGTATTGTATGGCCCTAGGAGAACTTAAGGAACTTTAGGTGCAGTTGCAGGAATTGCTAGACAAAGGGTTTATCTAACCAAGCCATTCTCCATGGGGAGCGCTCATCTTGTTTGTAAAAAACAAAAGACAACACTTTATAGATGTGTATTGATTACCAGGAATTGAACAAAGTTGTGATTAAAAAACAAGTATCCACTTCTGAGAATCGATGACTTATTTGATCAATTGAAAGGAGCGGCAATATTCTCAAAGATCGACTTACGCTCTGGATATCAGCAGCTTTGAGTTAAGGAAGAGGATGTGCCGAAGATAGCATTTCAAACATGTTATGGGCATTACGAGTTCTGCGTCATGCCATTTGGGCTGACCAATGCCCCAACAACCTTTATGGACCTTATGAACCGGATTTTCAGATACTACCTCGATAAATTTGTTATTGTTTTCATCGACGATATCCTAATTTATTCAAGAACATGAAGAACATTTGAGGCTTGCACTGCAATTATTGAGAAAGCATCAACTATACGACAAGTTCTCAAAATGTGAATTTTGGTTGGAAAAAGTTCATTTGTTAGGACATGTGGTCTCACGAGATGGAGTTTTTGTTGATCTTCTAAAGTGGAAGCAGTAGATAAGTGGCCTACACCGAAAAGTGTTACTGAGATAAGGAGTTTTCTCAGTCTAGTGGGCTGTTATAGACATTTTGTGGAAGGATTCTCTAGACTTGCAGCACCACTCACAGCCCTTACATGGAAGGCAGCGAAGTATGAATGGACTAAGAAATGTGAAGAGAGTTTCAAGGATTTAAAGAGACGACTCACGAGTGCACCAATAATAACCATACCAGATCTAAACCTCGAAAACTTTGTAATTTACAACGATGCATCAAAAATAGGCTTGGGAGCTGAACTCATACAAAATGAAAAGGTGATCGTGTATGTGTCTCGGGAGCTGAAAGATCATGAAAGGAACTACCAATCGCATGATTTAGAATTAGCAGCAGTAGTATTCGCATTGAAGATCTGGCGCCACTACTTGTACGGAGTTAAATGTGGGATTTATACTGACCATCAAAGTCTAAAATACATTTTCACGCAAAAGGAACTCAACATGAGGCAACAAAGATGACTTGAATTAGTTAAGGATTACAACTTTGAGATTTTATATCATCTTGGAAAAGCTAACCGAGTAGCTGATGCACTCAGTCGAAGAGCAACGTCTTTTCTTGCACTGATGCGGTTGGTGCCATGACCTCTTTAAAAAGACTTGATAGAAGTAGGAATAGAGATAATCACAAGAAGATTTGCTGAATTGTCATTCCAACCAATCATCTTGGAGAAATTGAAGGAACAATAAGAAGCAGATTCTTCGGTACTCAGGTATAAGAATAAGGCTCTTGAGAACCAAGAAACAGAGTTTAGCATATGGGAAGATGGTATTCTCTGCTATAGGTTTATGCATTCTCAACGATGAAGAGTTAAAGAGACAGATATTAGAAGAGGCTCATGAGGCACCGTATGCTACTCATCCAAGAGCTACCAAAATGTACAAAGACCTGAAAGAGCATTATTGGTGGTATGGAATGAAAAATGATGTTGCATGGTTTGTCAACAAATGTCTCACTTATCAAAAGGTAAAGGCTAAACACCAACGACCCGCGAGCGAGCTGCAGAAGATTGAAATTCTAGAATAAAAATGGGATCAGATAACTATAGATCTAGTGACCGGATTACCCAAAACTGTGGGAGGACACGACACTATATGGGTAATTGTGGATAGATTGACTAAATCTGCACACTTCTTACCCATTAAACTTAGCAGTTCTCTAGAACGACTAGCCGAATTGTATGTAGCTTAGATAGTTAGATACCATGGAGTCTCAAAATCCATCATTTCTAATCGTGATGGCCCATTCACGTCCAAGTTTTAGAGAAGCGTTCATCAAGCAATGGGAACGAAATTGACCTTTACCATAGCCTTTCACCCCCAAGCGGATGGTTAGTCTGAAAGGACTATTCAGACTCTGGAAGATATAATGAGAGCCTATGCGCTAGACTTCAAAGGGGGATGGGATAAAAAGTTTCCATTGATTGAGTTTGCATACAACAATAGTTATCAGACCTCCATAGGAATGGCTACATATGAAGCTCTATACAAAAAGAAATGTAGATCACCTTTGCACTAGTATGAAACTAGAGAAAAAGCATTGTCAGCTACAGATTTCGTACAAAGAACGACGGAGAATGTAAAATTAATCCGTCAACGGATGGAAACTGCTTTTAGTCGTCAAAAGAGTTATGCTGATCGACGACGAAGACCACTAGAATTCCAAGTAGGGGATTTGGTTTTTTTGAAGGTGACACCCCATGAAAAGGATAGTAAGGTTTGGGAAAAGGGAAACTTAGCCCAAGGTATGTCGGACCATATGAAATTCTAGAAAGGGTAGGTACCCCCTGACATGGCATCGGTACATAACATATTTTATGTATCTATGTTAAAAATATATATACCTGATCCATCACATATACATCAGCATGAGCCTATTGAGGTGCAAGAGAATCTGTCTAATGAGGAAAAACCAGTCTAAATTTTAGCCTTAGAGGAGAAAGCCTTAAAGAACAAGAAGATACCACTTGTTAAGGTCTTATGGCGAAATCAACAAGTGAAAGAAGCAACCTGGGAACGAGAGGATGAGATGAGGAGAATTTACCCTGAATTGTTTTAATTTTCAGGGACGAAAATTTCTAAGGAGGGTAGGTTGTAATGACTAAAGGGAATTCATTAATAAAATCTAATATTTGATTAAAAATAATTAATGAATTTACCCCCATACATCGTATTTTTGTAAAAATTGCGACAAAAATATAATAAACAGTGTTAATAGGAAATTTTACTGTAGACCTAATGCAATGTTAGATATTGTCAAATAAAGATTTTGTGAGTTTAAATACTCAAAAATTTATAAATAATATCTATAAAATAAATTTTATATCTCAATTAATTATAGAATTGTAGTATAAATAGATGGGTAATTAAGGTATAAATAAGATAAAAAGTCTGTCAAAACCCTAGAACAGTGAAAAAGAGGTTCGATGCAGTATAAGTGTACTGCTAAGTAAAAGCACAGATATAAGAAATGTTATGTTTGGATTCTGAAAATAAACCAAAGGCAAAGTAAGATATTTTATACAGTCTAAGAATATGTTTTACACCAGTTTTACCACAACAATATAAGAAAAATACTATATAGTGAAAAATTATACTGTGTAAAGTTTTGGAGCTCACAAAGTGGACACCCAATGAATTGGGATTGGGCCACCATAACATGAAATGTGGCCCAATCATGCTTAGACACTTGGTAACCCACTTGATTACCATAATGAGTCACCATAAGCTTTTTTAAAAAGCTTAAACGAACCAAATTTTTTTTTTTCATTTCTTCTTCCCTCATCCCATGGGAGCCATAGGAGTCCTTCTCCAAAAATTTTTCCAAGTCCAAATCTTTATAGATTGGCCCCAACTAAGTTTCAAGAAGCAAAGTTCAAGGGAGTTTGCCAACTTTTGAGGTAAAAATCTAAACTTTTTTCAAGTTTTGCTAGGGATTTTCTTGGGTTAAGGGGGTGGAATTTGATTTAAGATTTTCTCATATGAAAAATGTTTAGGAAAAATTTTCAAAGGAGCCCTAGAAGCCTAGAATTGCAAATTTTTCTTTTGGGTAAGTTTTAAATCTCAAAACTTAAAGTTTATTTGGTTTTTTTTTTGATTTTGATTATATCAAAGGGCATGTGGTATTTCAAGCAAGTTTGTGATTGAATTTCTTGAGTATATGGTTTATAACATGGTGGTGTTGTTGAAATTAAGGTTTAAATATGAAAATTGTTGGTTGATGTACAAGTGGGATAGTTTTGTAATTTTAATGTTAGTTTTGAAAAGAATGGTGATTTGGTATGAAAATTGTTTGAGAAAGTATGGTACTGTATAAACAATGGCTAGAATGTTGTTTTAAAACTGATATTTACAAAATTTATCCAGAGACTAAATTGCAAAGAAAATGTTTCTCTCGGTAGATTTAAGAAAAAGCCAAAAACTCGACTTTACAGTGGGAATTTCAAAAAAGTTAAAATACGAAAGTTGTAGATCTCGACGAAACTATTAAAAATCAAAGATAGTTTGTCAAAAATCGCGTTTGTTTGTGAGTTATAAGCTTGGCAAATTTTGTTAAAATTGGGAAAAAAAATTTAAGGGGCAAAAACGTCTTTCTACAAAAGAATTTGGGTATGGTACTTTGAGAAAATTTGATCCTCTTGAAAAATGGAGATTAATGGTCTAAAAAGATTGTTTTTGGTCCTAGGGGCAAAATCGTCAAAATTTTCAAATCTGAGTAAAATCGCAAAGTTTTGTTAAACTTGGGTTTTCATTGCAAATAGGTGACCCTACGCCCCGAGCATTTGTTTTTACATGAATAAGCGACGTTTCGTGTTAAAGTAGCCAATCGGGCCTAGGAATTCAAAACGGCTCATCGAGGGTAAAAACATCATTTTTCATGAAATAACCTAAACGGACCCCAAAGTGCCCCCAAATAAAGAAAATGACTTTAAAAAGAGAATGTTTCCTCTGTTTGTTAGAAATAATAAGATTGAAGGGATCGATAGAATAGTCGAACTTTAAGTAATCGGAAACGTAGTCTGAACCAGTAGTCGATAAGTATACCATACCAACATATAGCCAATTAGTGGTAATTTGGCTAATAATGTTATATTGGCCGGACAGGTCGCTAGGCAGACTACAAAGAGACTTAAAGACGATTTTTTTTAGAGTAGTATAAACAAGTAAGTTCCAAACTACTTACAGTATGAAATAGTAGGTTGAAGTGTATATGTAATGCACTTAGTATTCCTATGCTAATGTACTTGTGTATGTTACACAATTTAAAAGTGTATATGTATTGCACTTAGAATGTAAGTATATTGACACGCATGGTATGATGACCTAAATAACTAGACTGGTAAATGGATAACCAATAATAAAGGAAGTGTTGTACTAGCTTCCGATGTAAGGGGAGTTAAAGGTTAAAATGAAATGATGATCTGTTACAAAGACCTATGTGAGCATATGGTATGAGCACTTGGGCCTTAGTTAAAGATAAGAGATGACAAAAATAAAGAATGTTCATAAGAAAGTATAAATGGATCATGCATACTAGTATATGCTGCACTGTAGCTAAGTTTGGACTTTTGGAGCTTAAGCTCACTAGGTTATTTCATGCTGTAGGAACTCCTACTAAAAGGTCAGCATGATCGTATTGCTGAGCGGGCGGTGGAATATGTAGCGGTGTGCAAATAAGGGTATGGATGCCGCCATGGTTTTGCTTCCGTTTGCAATGTATAATAAGTTATTTTGGGAACTTGTTGTTTATGGAGATATAGTATGGTTTTGTAAGATAAAATTGCTTTTGAATATGCTGAGTATATGATATAATGAAAAAGAAAGTTTGTTTATGTATACATTATCACAAAAAGGAGTTTTAGTATGCATGTGTGCTATACTATTGGAAAAAAGAAAAAAAATATATATTTCTGAATTTTTTTCATAAGTACGTAAGTAAGGAAAAGTGTTAAAGCACGGCCCGTAAAAAGGCAGGTTGTGACATTATTAGTAACAGAAAAGCGTACCCAAATTAAGACGGAATACCTTTTTTCACAAAACACCACCGCTTATAAAATTGTGGGTCTCAATTTAACATGTAGTGTACTTTTTAGATTGCGACCTATTATTTTGTTAATAACGAGATTGTAACTCTATAAGGTTAAATAGGATTGCTCAATTAAGGCAGATGAACACTTTTTTTTTTTTTTTCAATCTATGCCCATTCTTTCTTGGTTTACACTCGTTTGTTATGATGCAATAAAAAGGTAATGCTATGAAGTTCCGATCTTGGAAAACTCTGCATGACTCATTGATTCTTCGAGACACAATGGTGAGACTCTCAGGGTAGATTTCAATGTCGTGACCTGCCCTTTTCAAGCATTTTTTTTTTCCATATAAGCAGTTTAGGGTACAAAAGCCTTATGTTAATTCTCTTATTTTTGGTAAATTGTATTATATTGTATTGTATAAAGTGTATTGCATTGTGTTGTATTGTTATAATACAATACGGTGTTTGGTATATGACATATTGTATAAGAGGATAAAATGCAATTTTTCAAAATTTATAAGATCAAAATATAATTTTGTCAAAACAAACGCGTCGAAATATATATTTTTAAAAATTGTACTCAAAAATGAAATTTTTCAAAAAGAAAAAAAGGATCAAAATATACTTTTTAAAAATTGAGGAGGTGAAAATGTAATTTTTAAGAAAATATAAAAAATTGCATCAATTTTTAAAAAATTATAGGTTTCAACCTAATTCTATGTTGGCTTAACTCCGACTCATCTTAGACCCAACTATGACAAGAACTATGAATTTGGTATAAAATAATACAATATAATACAATACACCAAAAATAAGCTATATTCTATAATACGTCGTAAATTGTATTAGTATATCTTCCGTGTTAACTTATATAGATATCAAATATTGTATTAGTATATTATTATAATTATATATTGTATCCTAGATGGCCATGAGTAGTTTTTTCTGTCATTTGTATCAAGTGGCAAGGAATTCATGATGTCCGCCGAGCATTGTGTTATATATTTTTTTAATCTAGCTTAACCCGTCTTTTAAAAGATATTTATTTAGAAGAACTATTGAGATCATAGTTTTTGAAATTGGACCCAAACCAATCCAATTCACCTTTATGCAGATTGGATAGGATCAACTACTGTATTCAATGCATATTGAGTTGAAAGGGTGTTTCTAATCTCAATTTCAAACTATTAGCTATAACTATATTCAATGCATATTGCTCTCAGTAAGTACAGTAAAAATTAAAAAGTTGCTATAATATACAGTTTTCATATGCTATAATTCTTAAACTTAAAACGCCAATAGAAATTAAGTTGTAATTGTAAGCTAAAATTTGCAATTTAGACCGGATGGACACCTCAACATGCACACATTCTTAAAAAGAAAACAAAAATCAAACACGCCAATTTGCACTTTAGTACTCATCAAAGGAAAAATGAAAACTTATAACCTGCAAGCCCCTCTGGTGATCACTATTGATCACCAAATCATGTGCACAAACTTCTCAAAAAATCGCAGTTATAGGTCCACATTCGGCTTTGATGAACAGTATTGCTCATTGCTGTACCTTTCCAGCAATCAATTGTATTTTCCTTTTTAATCTTTTTCCTGGAAATAATGCCCAATCAACTGGAAAGGGTCATGCAGGGTCTCTTTAAAGCATGGGAAAAAGTAGTTTGAATCTGCCTGGTTTGCTAGGGATTGATTGATAAGAAGGTCCGTGTGGTCTTCAACATTATGTAAGAGTATTGCCAACTTATACTAAAGGAAAAGCTGAATTTAATCAAAAGCTTTTCAGACAACATTCGCTTTATACATGATCATATACTTAAAGCCGTTTGAAATAACTAGAACCAATATTATTTAAAAACTGTAACATACGAGAGTTTTATATTATTTATAATTGAAATTGATGGTTAGATCTACTTTTTCAAGCGATTTATTTATTTGCTTGGTGATCATGCTATAATAAAATAATAAAAAAAAAGAAATTGAAATTGCCTGTAAAGTTTATAGAATTTGCTCCACTAGATGAGGTCCAGGGTCCTCATTTCACGATCTGAACCAATACTTTATCCCAACTATTTATATTAGTATCCAGTACTTTCACTATCCGCTTTTTTAATTCATACCGCTTTTTGAAAAGTGATCAAAGCTGGCATTAATATTGCCGTTAAAATTCAACTTATGAATGTTTACAATAAGCTAATAATGTATATCACAAAACCTCTAATCGCAAGTTGACTCCATTATTCTAACATCTTAACAAACTCTCTAGTCTCTAAGTAGCAAGGCCTGCTACCACCAAATAAAAGAAAATGGGCCTGCTTCTAGAACTATCTGGAATTAGTGTCTCAAAATGTGGCCATACAGGGTTTTTTTTTTTTGGTGAGTTTGGAAGGGAAAGAGCATAAGTAAAAATTGTTAGGGTATTCAAGAGAGTAATTGGAACTGAAACTGTTGGTTTAAAAACTGTAACATGTAAGAACTTTAGAGTGTAGTAATTTTTTATTTTTTACTTTAGTTAATAAGAGTTTTAGATTATTTATTAGTTAAAAGCATGGATTCTAATTGTACAAGAATTTTGTAGGTTGTTGTCCTTGTCTACTAAAAAGAACATCATAATTGATAAAGATAGGCGCAAACTGAATCGGGGATGCATACAACAAAGTCCACAAAAATCTTGATGTTTAATTGTTCTATTCTCATGTTTGTACCGCACCATTCTCTGCTGAAATGGATTCCAGCCAGCCCATATATTATGTAGCGTACGCGGTACGTATAGTGAGAGCAGGAGGTCGTTTTGTAAATTCACAGGTCACAATAGGGTCAAGATGGTCATTTAATCAAGGTTTGCGTTACATTTAGGTAACCTCTATTAAAGAAGCATTAATCTTAACGGAAATCATGGCTTTGAAAAGCTCAACAAATATAAGATGGTGTTTGAAAGAGTTAATTCAAATCAATAATTTAAATTATAAACAATATAAAACTCTTAGGGTGTGTTTGTTTTATGGTTTGAATTATTTTGCTATAGTATTTTCTTTTATAAAAATTTAAATCTTCATTCAAATCTTTTATTCAAATCTATGAACCAAACAAACTTTTTTATATTACAGTAGAAAGTTTTAATGTAAAGTTTTTATATGCTATAATTATTAAACTCAAATTGATGGTTTAAATTACTCTTTTAAACATCTTATAAATCCTAGAACGGATATAACGGTCTAAAATCAAGATAAATAAATTTAAAACAAAGTTCATTTTATCTGGCTTAAAATCAAGAAATATTTATGTTTTATGTCATATTTTTTTTGTGTAAATTGATTTATGTCACATTTAAAAAATATCTAATTAAATGTCATAAATAAATATGACAATTAAATTAAAAAGACTAATATACTTTTAGTGATGATAAAAAACTATCTTATTTTCATAGAATAATTTATGCTTTGAAGGTGCATTTAGTACTATAAATTATAAAATGATGATGTGGTATGACAATTTTACAATTTTTTTTTTTGTGACATAAATTAATTTAACCTTTATTTTTGTAGCATATGTCTAATAGAGCCCTAAAATCAGGAGCTTTCTAGAGCCTAGTGTACGTTAAAAAAATATATAAATAAATAAAAAGAGTTCGAAGTTACATTAAAACGGAAGATATACAAAAGGTAACATCTAATAGTTTAAAAAACAGAAACCTATAAATGAGTAATTTTATTTAGATTGAATCGTAGAAATCTAATGAAATTAAATCCTTCAGAATCGTCTTCAGTAGACAAACTGCAACCACAACGGTCGGCATATGTAATAAGGGTGTTTGGATTTTGGTTTCAACTACACAATTTTAACCATCAACAGTATAAAACTCACACATATTATAATATAAAACAAAAATTTACTACAGTATAAAGCTCTTATATGTTACTATACGCAATGAAAACTTTATGGTTCTAACTCTTCTCCTTAACATCACAAATATTTTTCAATCAGCATTAATATAGCATTATTGTTTATCAATTTGTGTAACACTCAGTTTATTTTAGTATAATACTCAAAAACATTGTCCACTGTCATGTCATAATTAACTTACCTCAGTGTTATAAAATCACATCAAAAATGACATACAATTGTTGGGTTGGATGCTTTGCCTATATCCTTTCTGCTAGAAAAGAGTAATAGGTTATTTGGTAAAGTTAATTTTAACTAATTTTTTTAGTTAAGAACAACATAAAATCTCACATGATACATTAAAAAGAAAAAAATTGATATAATATAAAATTCTCATATGTTATAGTGTTTACAGTTTTAACTAATGACTCTAACTATTATGCTAAACACTTAATAATATATATTTTTTTATTCATACCCCATTGCCAAAATCTAATGAAATTCAATCCTCTGAAACGAGCTCCAGTCTCGCAGCCATACCTGTCAGCATATGTCATTTTTTCCAGTCAACTATAAAATATTATTGATGCATCTGTGTAACACACAAATTTTAGTGTGACACTCAAACAAAAGTCTACCCTCATAATGTCATGTTACATTTAACTTATCTCAGTGTTATAAGATCATAGAAAAAAATGTTCTATGTCGGGCAGTACGGCCTCTGCACTTTGCCTTAGGGGTGAACGGTGGATGGTTTGATAGTTTTTGTGCGGGTGCGGTGCGGTTTTTTTTGGATGACGGGTTGAAGATTAACCCGCAAACCGCCCACCACATGGCGGGCGGTTTTGGTTTGGTTTTGGGTGGTTGCGGGCGGGTTGAGGCGGTTTAGACATATGCTATTGCCCAATGTAATTTTTTGGACCTTTTTTTTAGAAAGTGAAGAAAATTTGTAGAAAATATAAGATGATAATACATAAAGCATTCCCAACAAGTTTGATGCTTAAAGACAGTGACCATATTTAAAAGTACAAATTAAGAAACATAAGCATTCACTGCAACAAGAAACATCAACTACATATAAAGTGATGAACAAAGTCAAGAGTCCATAAAGATTAAAGCCTATTCATTGGGTTCGAAAATAATAGAATGCTACAAATGAAATGATGAACAAAGTCAAGTGTTCTTTTTCTTTTAGGGCTTTTTCTACTAACTTACTTGATTTGAATTTTGATCACTTCACAAAATAATAGGAGAATTTCTAGTTTCTAATATGTCAAGAGGCAGCCGAGCTCATGCTTGAAGTGTTAGATTGTTCAATTATCTCTAAAATAAGAACAAAATCAAATAAATGATTAATTTTTTTAAAAAAAATATATAGGCGGGCGGGTGCGGGTTGAACCGACCCTTAAAAACTTAAAACCAAACCCGCCCACCGAATATATTGGTGGGCGGGTTCAACTCGTCTACCAGTGGGTTGCTAACGTAAACCCGTTTTTTTTAAATGGACGGGCGCGGACGCAGGCGGTTAACAAGTGTAGGGCGATTTTTGTTCAATCCTACTTTGCCTGGCTCCTTTAATATAGTAGAAAAGCATAAACAATATTTTGCTCATAAAATATTAAATTACTAATTTAACCCCTGAAGCAATTGCGCCACGGCTGTACTGGCGTTTGTTGTTTCCATGCAAAAGTTTGTCTACGTCTTCACTACATTATGAGTCAGCACACAAACAATATATCCACAAACGACATATTTCGATGAAGACGTTCACCGTACGACACGACAAACGCAATAAGAACAACAAAACAAAAACTGACGCCTTACGGTACAATCACCACCACACGATCTCGCCCCCAGCACTCACATCGAGGAAAACAGAACCAGTATTAGTAATTTAGTAGTGTGTGGGCAAAGGGAAGGCCAAGGAAAGGACAGGACAGACAAACCAAACGCGTTCCAGCCTGGCGCTTCGCTATCATCCTCTTTAAAAACAAAATTATTTTATCCTTTTTCCTCTTTTGTTCTTGTCCGTTTGATCTCGCTCTCACTCAATTCGATGGCCCCACTGGATAATAGAATTACCACAATACGCCTGACTTGTCCAAGCAAGTAAACTATTATTAGCTTATTTCTCACTCTTATCCCCATTTCTTGTTCCATCATATCACACAATGCCACCGAATTGCCAAACCCTCGCCATCGTCGTCCTCATTGCTCTCGCCGCAGCCGTACCGTTCACAGTGGCTGCGGCGGAGTTGCCGGAGTTCAGAGAGGCACCGGCATTTCGAAACGGGAGGGAGTGTCCGAGGACGGCGTGGTCGCCGGAGTCTCTGGAGAAGAACCCTCACGACCCGTCCATAATCCACATCGCCATGACGCTGGACGCGACCTACCTCCGCGGCTCAGTCGCCGGCGTGTTCTCCGTCCTCCAGCACGCCTCCTGCCCCGAGAACGTCGTCTTCCACTTCATCGCCGACCGCCGCCACGCCGCCGATCTCCGCCGTGTCGTCGCTTCTACCTTCCCGTACCTGAAATTCCACCTCTACCACTTCGATCCGAACCTTGTCCGGGCAAAATCTCCTACTCCATCCGCCGAGCCCTAGACCAGCCTCTCAACTACGCTAGGATCTACTTCCCCGACCTCCTCCCCTCGGGCGTCCGCCGCATAATCTACTTCGACTCCGACCTCATCGTCGTCGACGACGTCGCCAAGCTATGGAGGATCGATCTCGGCCGTCACGTGGTCGGCGCGCCGGAGTATTGCCACGCAAATTTCACGAGCTACTTCACGCCGAAGTTCTGGTCCAATCCCGTCTTCACGGCATCGTTTCGAGGGCGTAGGCCTTGCTACTTCAACACCGGCGTAATGGTGATCGATCTCTGGAAATGGAGGGAAGGAAAGTTCACGGAGAAGCTCGAGCATTGGATGAGAGTCCAGAAGAGGTACAGAATCTACGAGCTCGGCTCGCTGCCGCCGTTCCTCCTGGTGTTCGCCGGCGACGTCGAGAGAGTCGAGCATCGGTGGAACCAGCATGGCCTCGGCGGCGACAATCTCGAGGGACGCTGCAGAGATCTCCATCCCGGTCCGGTGAGCCTCCTCCATTGGAGCGGAAAGGGGAAGCCATGGCTGAGACTGGACTCGAAGAAGCCTTGTCCCTTGGATAGCCTCTGGGCTCCGTACGATCTCGTTCGTCACAAGTCGTTGTTCTCAGACAGCTAAGAGAGAGAAAGAGAGAGAGAAAAGGTAATGATGGAGTTTGTCGGGATTTATGGAACTCCATTGCTTGATTACCGGTTGTCGGCGAGCGTCAGACTCAGAGAAGGCGCGCGAGAACTGGATCAGTGAAAAGACGAAAGAGGACAAAAGTGAGGAAATGGGATATCATTTTTTAAGCGCGTACAGAGGAGGGTATATATGTCTGTGTGTACAAATGTCGATTATTTTGTTTATGACTTTTTATTTTGTTTTTTTTTTCCCAAGAAGGAAAAGGAAAAAAAAGTGGAAAATGTGACAAATTGTTTTTGTTTGGAACGGTAAAAGTATGGTAAGTTACAGCCGTTAAAGGTTGATTAACAGCTGTGATGATAAGTTAAATGGTAGACGTTGAATGAGAAAAAGCGATTTTCATGCTAAGAATGTGGAGTATTGTCTCGTTGGTCAATAGCTAGTGGAAATATTCTTATTAAAAAAAAGGATTGTAAGTGGGAGTATTACTTTTGTACGTAAAGGACAGACAAGTAGAAGCTGTAGTGGGTCCCTTTTTGAATATGCAAAATATAAGATACGTTTATTTTATGTATTTTTTAAATTTAATAAACTTAAATTTAAGTTTAAATACGAAAAATTTTTTAGATATGTGTTTGTTTTTTTAAAGATCTGAATTTTTAAGTATCAATAATATAAGTTTTTAAAGTTTTTATCCCTTAAACATTTGATATTTGGATATTTTTACTACAGTAAAAATTAAAATTCTCCCTCTTATATTTGAGGAAAAAAATCATAACTTCTTCATTTGATATTCAATTAAGATGATTCTTTTTTCATTGTGTTTCTAGTAAAGGGATAAATAAATTAAGATCTACATTACATATTTTTTAGGATCTTTAACAATAAGATTTTATTAGATTTTTTAATAAATCAAAAACTATTTTCACTACCTTTTCAAATACAAATTCTAATTTTATTTCATATTCAGATTAAAACTTAAACACATATTCAAATGCCAATTTGGATAACAATTCAAATCACTAACTTCAATCCTAATTGAAATCACACTAATTCAAATTACATCACTAATTAAAATCCATTTATCAAATGGACCCTAAAAACCTTATTTCACTTTATAACGTTAAAATTTCGATATTAATAAAATAGTAGATCTTATTTTAAAAATGCACTATATATTAAACTAAAATTCACAACTTTATAAATTACAAGGTTTAACTTTTCATGTGGATAAAAAAGATTATTCTTTTGTTTTTTAGGGATGTTTATTAAATTTATTCCCAACCTTCAAAACTATGAAGCCTCAAAATTAATATCTCTGGTGTAAGTCGATGAACATTAAATTTTTTCTCCTATTTGATTTCATGACGAGAGGTGCATATGATTTGTAAGCCATTGATGATTTGGTAAAATTATTTTTGAGTAGTTTAATTTAGACATATGTTTGAACTGAATTATATGTGCCTCATTTAATAAAATCCATTGGTTTTTATTAATTCTATTGCAGATAAACTATTAGTGTAACATTTGAAAAGTTTAGAGACTGTTAGAGTGTCAAGACCAAAATAAAACACCTACTATTTCTCGGGAATTAAAAGTGAAGTTAATTTATTAAAGTTTAAAGCACAAGCAACATATTTTCTTTTATTAGTGGAAACTAACCTTTAACGTTATGTGGCCTCCAAGTTAATATATCAGTTACAAGTGGGTGAGCACTAATGTTTCCTCCTATATCTTGTGTTGTCAAAGTATCACTTTTGTCCGGGCATTTTCGTTTGCATTGATTGATATTGGTATTTGAAATAACATTTTAAGGGTGTCTCGTAAAGTTGTTTAAAATTAATTTTTTTAAGTAATAATGTAAAATTTTTATATATTATTATAAAAAATAAAAAAATATTACAATATAAAATATTTATATATTATAATATTTTTTTAAAAATAATTTTAATTATGCTTATCGAACACCTGATTATAAAAGCATTGAATTAGAGGATAGGTTTTTCCCTGTGATGTGACCGTTCTGAAGGTGGGTTTTAAATCATTTAACAAGTTGAAGGAAAAGTTGATGGTTTTGCTTGATAAAGAATGCCAGTATATTGACAGCTGACTTATCTCATTTAAGACGGCTAATTGACAAGGAAGAAATCCTTTTCCTTAGGCTTTGTGAAGCTAACCAAATTCTATTTAGCCTAATTTGCCCACATTGATACATCTCTTTCAAATTTCTTCCTAGAACTGATTAAGCGAGTGAGTTCTCAAAGGAGCCGTATCATTGCTGGGACAACCAATTTTAATTAGGCTAATAGGGCACATGGCACAACGGTTTAAACGTATCAATTTAAACAGTTTATAATATAAAGTTCTTATATGTTGTAGTGTCTTTAATAAAAAAATGATGATTGAACTACTCTTTCAAACACCTTTGTAAATCAAGCTATTGTGCCAAGCATAACACAATTCATTGTGTTATTCTTGTCGTATTATGTTAGGTTATAGGTCCTAAGCGACTGGCCGAAATGGTCCATTGGCTTAGCTTTTATGTTCTCTATCTTGTTGTGCTTGCATATTATCTTGGTAGCCACAAGCTTAAATGTGCTAGCTCGTTTAATAGGGTGGTTGGCAGGGTGGTTAGAACTGTTTTTATTGTAGCATGTGAAAACTTTACACTATAACAAATTTTTAACTGTAGCATGTGAGAGCTTTACACTGTTTATAACTGAAAAAATGGTGTAAATCAAGCTATTGTGCCACTCTTTAAAAAAATGATGATTTAACCACTCTTTCAAACACCTTTGTAAATCAAGCTATTGTGCCAAGCATAACACAATCCATTGCCTTATTCTCGTCGTATTATGTTGGCTTATAGGTCCTAAGCGACTAGCTGAAATGGTCCATTGGCTCAGCTCTTATGTTCTCTATCTTGTTGTGCTTGCATATTATCTTGGTAGCCACAAGCTTAAATGTGCTAGCTTGTTTAATAGGATGTTTGGTAGGGTTGTTAGAACTGCTTTTATTGTAACATGTGAGAGTTTTACACTGTAGTGATTTTTTTTAACTGTAGCATATGAGAACTTTACACTGTTTATAACTGAAAAAATAGTGTAGACCACTAATTACCAAACATAAGGTAAGTCAAATCAACCCATCAAATTAATAATTAAACTTTAATACTAGCTCCTTGTAATTGAGCCTTTTTTTTTTTTTTTTTTTCTATAGCGAATGAGGAGAAACAACAACTGGCCACAAATAAAGACATCCCAATAAGTTGGTATCATCTCATGCTGAGGCACTCTAATATTATTTAAAAAAAAGAAAAAAAAGATATATATTCATTATAACGGGTAGAAAACTGGAAAATAGACAAAAGAAAAATGCACGCATACATCAAAATGAAAACCAAACACGCATACGAGCATGTGAAATGACAAAATAACGATGAAAACACTCCCAAAGAAGTCAAACAGGCTAGCTTAGGGAACAAAAAAGTTGAAGTATGAAAGAAACCTGTTGGAAACAAAAGAACTTCGCAAAATTGAAGAATGAAAGAAAAAAAAAAAGAACAAAAAAATTAGTAATAACAAAATGATACACGCTCTCGTATATAACTTGTGTGCCTAATGTCTTGTGCCTACTGGTGTTGGTAATTCGGATATTCCATGGTCGTTAAAATGAACCCTCTGTGTTCATGATACTGCGGTGGTACTTGCCATATTTTTGGGTTGTCTTATATTATATTACCCTACATGCTATGTAGTGTTTGGTCTTCTGTGCTCATCACTTCTTTTTTTTTTTTCCCACGTAAAATAAAGAATCAGTGATGTCTTCACGTTCTCTTCTGTCAACACTTACATTTCAAACTATGGCATGGTTCACGGCTTGGTGTATCATTTTTTTTTTTTGAGGGATTAATGTGTCATATTGTGTTACACTCTTATATTAATAAGTTAGCTCAATGTATTTTATAACCCTACACGATAGATACGACGATGTTCTTAAAAATTTAGAGAATGCCTTCTCAGTAAAGGCATAAAACTCAAAGTGTTTGATAACATAATTGAAATTATAAGTTGAAACAAAAATGTTGTAGCATGTGAGAGTTTTATACTGTTGTAAACTTTTGTTTTACACTGTAGCATGTAAAAATTTTACACTATAACAATTTCAACTAGGTTTACCAAACAAAGAGTACCAGTATTCAAAGGGAGACGAGTCTGATAATACAGCCGTGCAAATCACCTTTAGTTTTTCTTTGAATGTCTCTCTCCTCCCATATTTTCTTCCTCCTCCTTCTCGTCCTATCTTCTCTTTTCCGCCACCAACAATGTAATTTTTGCACCTCTAGAGGCAACGGTGACAACCTCTTAGGCAGATCATGACATAAGCTCAGCCTCTCTGACGCACTGAGGATATCTTACAGGAGATCTCCTCTGTGCACGAGGAGATTCGACCAAGGGCCAAGAGATCTTAAGTTGTCGCTAATGGGTTGACGATCTCCTTAGCGCCTCCCCAACGTCGGCAGGGGGGAAGGCCAAATCTTTACGTTGGAGAGATGTTGCCCGTAGGGCCACCAAATTTCTGTGTATTTGTGTTTGTGGTTTGTGGGTTTTTAGTGTTTTGTTAGTTGTTTTTGTTTTGCATAAATGTCACTGTTTGTTTGTTTTTTTTTTTTTTTGGGGTGAAGTCTAGATATTTTTTGGAAGGATGGTTGGCGTGGGGGACTATCTCCAAGTATCATGGTAGGATACTCGTGGTCTTTTGGTTGGCGACCGGGATGTACTAACGTAAATACTGACATCCTTCGATGACGACTAAGAAGTACCAAGATACGAGCGGTTATCACTGGCTATTAGCATCAAGGTTGATATCTCATAATAATATGGCAGATGCCTACAATAGTACCTACCATTCGGAGTATATTTGGGGTCTGGGAGCATTAATTCAAAACAATAGTTTGAATCAATTTTGAATAAACAATCTAACATGTGAAAATTTTATATTTTAGTATATATTTTCTTGACACGTATGTGAGAGTTTTACATTTTAACAACTAAAAATTTTGACTAAAACTGAGATCGTCAAACATTCGAATTCTATATTGCCGAAGTAGCATTTTTTGCAAAAGACAAGAATATATAGGATCTGTTTGATTGGGTTTCATTGAGTTTGAACCCATATTTTAAATTGAAAAGGCATTTTGGTTTGACAATTTGTAAAACTTAACTTAAATCTAAAATAGCCTAAACTCAAAATTAATCCTCCATGATTTCAAAAGTTCGAACTCAAGAACTCTTCTATGAGCCCATATATGGCTGACGCAAGCATAATGAAGCAAAGGCCTGACATGCTACATTCCACTTGGCTTCGTTGCCGTGTGAGTGACAAGCGCTAACCTGATTTTTTCTTGGGCAATGACGGGAGAAGTGCCACACCGGAACATGTTGGTCCCACTTGCAGCGACTTGGCTTGGCTTGACTTGGCTCGACGGCTCCTCTCACATCCATGGCTGGTGGCTCAGCTATTTGGGTGTTATTTTGATACCCTTTTTCTATGTTTCAGTTCAAACTTTTTCCCATATTCATATCCAAACATTTCAGATTTTATTCTCTTTTCAAACTTAAAATTAATTCTACATCCAAACATTAATTCAGATTCTAATTTTAACCGTATTTTTTCAAACTTTTTATTCCAAACCCAAACATTTAAATTACCATGATTTGAACTTTTAAAACAAACGGACCACAATTTTATGCATTTGTCTAAAAAGCCCAATAATTATGATTGTCTTATGATGATATTTGGTAGGTTATGAGCAATAATCTTAAAGATTACCTCATTTATCAATGAGGTGAATTTTGTAAAACATATGTTGTTGAGGGACACAAATAAAAAGCTCCGATATTTAATGGTGTGTATCAATAGGTCAGTTCCTCCAACGTTATTCCTCCATATCATTCCTCTAAATAATCACTCTTCTAAATATGTTGGAATGACATTTTCTCCAAGACCTTCCTCTCTTTGCAAAATCGCTGGTTTAATTTAAGAAACACCACTTCAGTGGTATTGTTTTTCAATTTTGCAATCTCTTTGAGAAAGTTTAAAAATATACAACTTTTAAAAAATATAAAGACACTATTGTTTCTTAGTGTTTTTGGTGAAAGTTAGGCAAATATGTGTTATTTAAAGCAGGCCTTTTTAGCTAGGATAAATGGATAGTCAAAAGGAGAGGAAAAAACTATTGAACATAATAGTGACAGTAAAAAAGAAGTATATCACCTAATTTACTCCATAATCAGTCCAAAACAAAATGGATTAATCAGACAAATGACCTAATTATGTTTATTGAATTTTTTTCAAGGATATATTTGTTGAATTAAAATATAACTATACTTTGTAAATATTTTATGTAAGTCTCAAAAATGATATTATTAAAATAATTAATATGTAATTATAGTATGAAATATGATATCGTTAAAATATTAATTATTAATTATCTTAATGTCACTAAGGATTTTTTTAAGATTCTAAATATTAATTTCATAACTATAATTTGCTCTTGTAATTTTTTCAGACAAAATTCCAAGCCCAATAAATGCCCTAAAGAGGCCAATAAAATTTCAAGCCCATTTATTGGCCCCTTTTTGCAAGCTGAGGAGACCAGCCCATCACTCACATCTAACGTGTCATTTGTGGTGATCATCAAAGTATCGAGCGTCGATCCTCTCGGGCCATTTCCCTCCACAAAAAATACCTGAAATAACTGTCACTATTACACAAGAGTGGTCTAAATTCGAACGACATTCTTCCAAGTAAAACCAACCAGTATTAGAACTCATCTCTTTCCCCCAAAAAAACAAAAAATAATCTGCAAAAATCTCTCTTCTCAACGGCCATGGCCGCCACCGTTTCAGCCAGGGGAGTAGGCGTGGGGCTCACCAAACTCCACCACCCCCACAAAACAAAACCCACCTCTCCATTTCTTGGCAAGAAGCTTCCAATCAAACCCACCTCAGAATCCTCCACTGCCACAAGAATTTCCACCTCTAGACACAGAAGACTTGTCGTCTCGGCGTTGGGGGGCGGAGGCGGCGGCGAGCTGATCGATGCGGTTCGGGACTTGTTTCTCGGCGTGGGAGTGGGGCTCCCTTGTACGGTCATGGAGTGTGGGGACATCATCTACAGAAGCACTCTTCCCAAGCCCAGTGGCTTGACACTCACCGCACCCGGGGCGGTTCTGGCTCTCAGTGCTCTGTCTTACCTTTGGGCCACGCCTGGTGTGGCTCCGGGCTTCTTTGACATGTTTGTTCTTGCTTTTGTCGAGAGAATTTTTAGGCCCACTTATCGCAAGGTATGTAACTTAATTATTTATTTTGGCCTAGTCTTTGATTTGATCATAATTTTAGTTACAGTTTGATGTTAAATATGTTGGGGAATTAGACGACTTCTAATTCCAAGGATCGCAAGAACGAACAATTGCAGAAAATAAATAGGAGAAAAGAAGAAAAAGAGACATCAAATTTTTATACAGGTTCGTCCAAAATTGAGACTACGTCCTGTTCCTGCCGCTTGCAGATTCCACTATAATGAAGGAGATTACAAATTACAAGAGAAGTTTCTCACACGTTCACAAATTGTGCTTACCAAAACTCTCTTCTATCTAACACCCTGTGGGAATTTTTCTCTCTCAAGGATGGAGCTCTCAAGAATTTTACCTCTCACAAAATTATGCCACTCACAATTTTCACTCTTTTCACACACCCAACCCTAGCCACCTTGTGTCTATTTATAACCAAAGGAGGAGAAAAATAGCAACTAATGGGAAACCCTAGTGGTTTCCCATTTTTGGGACCTTTGAATCCGACTCTGACTCAAAAAACATCGCGCAGCACAGTGCATCAGCGCCGCGGCGCTCGAAACGAGCGCTGCGGCGCTCCCCTACGGCGCCTAGGCCCCAAGAGAAGAGCGCCTAGGCGTAATCCACCTGGCGCCTAGGCGCTCTCCACATGGCGCCTAGGCGCCCTCATCCCAGCGCCGCGGCGCTCTTCTGCCAGAGCTGCGGCGCTTGCTCCCTGCCTCCAAGAACACGTTTTTCTCCCTTTTTCTTCCTTTTGTTGGGTTGTCGACTTGATTTGGCTCCACATCTGCAACAATCTCCCACTTGGAGACTAATCAATCACCATGTCTCCCACTGCAGCGGCAACAACTTCTCATGCCTCATGGAGAAGTCTAACTGAAGTTGCGCACAACTTCAGTTTCTCGATCGGATTTGTCTTGGTGAGCATATCTGTGGATTCTTTTACCACCCACCTTGCCTTATACTGTTTGCTGCCAGCACTTTTATCTTTTACCCGGTATACCCACTTGTTGTGCAAGGACTTTTTACCCTGTGGTAACTTTGCCAGTTGCCATGTCCGATCCAACTCGTCCCTCATGGCTAACTCCCACTTGACCGAATCTCCAGCCTCCAAGGCTTCATCAAAGCTCTCTGGCTTACCTCTATCGGTCAACAAGATGTAATGCAGAGTAGGGGAGTATCTCTGCGGCGGTCTTATAGTCCTGCTAGACCGCCTGACTGGTGTAGCAGGAGTCCTCTGGTTTCCTTCTGGAGCTGTGTCTTCTTGGTCATCAACTTCTGGATTCTCCACATCCACTTCAGGAAGATCCTTTAATGGAATCACCTCAGGCTTCTTGTCTTCAGAACCTGAACCTCTGGAGTCAGTGCTGCCTCTGTCTTTGTACAGAACACCTTCATTGAAGATCACATCCTTGCTCCTGATAATCTTCTGGCTTTGGTCATCCCAGAGACGATAACCAAACTCAAGTCCGCCATAGCCAACCAGAAAACACTTCTTTGACTTGGCATCCAGTTTACTTTTATCAGCAGAATCAATGTGTGCATAGGAAACACAACCAAACACTCTCAAGTAAGAGAGATCAACCTGTTTATGGCTCCAGACTTCTTCCGGTAGCTTGAACTTCAGCGGTGTGGATGGACTTCTGTTAATTAGATGAGCAGCTGTGTTAATTGCCTCAGCCCAAAACATCTTTGGCAGCCCCGCATGCAATCTCATGCTCCTAGCACGCTCGTTTAAAGTCTTGTTCATCCTCTCAGCTACCCCATTCTGTTGTGGTTTCCCTGGAATAGTCTTCCTCATCTTTATCTCATTCTCAGCACAGTACCGCCTGAACTCTTCATCTAAGTACTCTCCCCCATTGTCAGACTGCAAGCACTTCACCTTCAAATCTGTCTCGTTCTCCACCATGGCTTTCCATCTCTTGAAAGCATCATAGACATCAGATTTGTTTTTCAGAAAGTAAACCCATACCTTCCTGTTTGAGTCATCTATGAATGTAACATAGTAATTTGCGCCACCAAGGGAAGTCACCGGCGCAGGCCCCCACACATCAGTGTGAACAAGCTCCAATTTCCTGGACTTAGGCTCTCTACCCATCTTTGAGAAACTCACTCTCTTCTGTTTACCAAATATGCAGGCTTCACACAAACTGTGATCAATAGTTTTCAAACCCGACAGTTTTCCTTTGCAGTGAAGCACCTTCATACCCTTCTCACTCATGTGACCGAGCCTATAATGCCATAGCTCGATATTGGCAGCAGAATTAGCAACTGCTAGGGTATCTCTGCAACTATAGTTCATATAGAGAGTTCCAGCCTTGCGTCCCCGAGCAATAACCATCGCTCCTTTAGTGACTTTCCAACCTCCACAATTGAAGGTTACTTTATGTCCTTCATCATCCATTTGCCCCACCGAAATTAAGTTGCGCATTAGTTTGGGAACATGTCTCACCTTATGAATCTTCCACACAGACCCATTAGGCATTTTTAAACTGACATCTCCAATGCCAACTATATCCAAAGGTTCTCCATCAGCAAGATAAACCTTACCATGATTTCCTGGCAACATAATTCTCCAGGACATGACGGTGTGCTGTGGTGTGGAATGATGCTCCTGAATCCATCACCCACGAATCAAAAGAACTGTCGACAGACAAGATTAAGGCATCCTGTTGCTCTTCAGTGGCGACGTTAGCTGCGTCATTAGTCTTGTCTTCGTTTTTCCTTGGAGCCCTACAGTTCTTTTTCAAGTGGCCAGTCTTACCACAATTCCAACATTCTATGGTCCTACCATTCCTAGACTTGCTTTTCTCATTCCTCGACTTGCCTCTCCTGCCATTATCCCTGTTGGATTGCCTGTCAAGTTTCCTGCGCCTATTATCAACATTAAGGGCCGAGTTCGACGAAGAGGCTTCACCTGAGTCCTTCCTGCGAACTTCTTCCGCCAGAATAGAGTTTTTAACATCAACAAACTTCAATTTTGCACTCCCAAGAGAATTTGTAATGGCCACCCTCATGGGTTCCTAGCTATTCGGTAACGAGGTCAAGAGGATTAGAGCATTGATCTCATCATCGAATTTAATCTCTACCGAGACCAATTGGTTTAGGACGGTGTTGAAACTGTTCAGGTGCTCTACCAACGAGGCACCTTCAGGCATCTTTAAATTAAACAGCTTCTTCATGAGATGTACCTTGTTATTGGCTGAGGGCTTCTCATACATCTCTGACACAGCCTTCATCATCCCTGCTGTAGTAGTCTCCTTTGCAACGTTGTGGGCAACGTTCTTTGACAAGGTCAAACGGATCACACTGAGCACCTGTCTATTAAGGAGATTTCACTCCTCATCCTTCATGCCTTCGGGCTTATTACCCAAGGGCAAGTGTAGTTTCCTGCTATAGAGATAGTCTTCAACTTGCATCGTCCAATAGGAAAAATCTGAACCATCAAATTTGGTGATACCGGCTACCATACCTTATTCTCCAGTCATCGTTCTTGATCACAACCTCCGCTCTGATACCAGTTGGGGAATTAGACGACTCATAATTTCAAGAATCGCAAGAACGAACAATTGCAGAAAATAAATAGGAGGAAAGAAGAAAAAGAGACACCAAATTTTTATACAGGTTCGTCCAAAATTGAGACTACGTCCTGTTCCTGCCGCTTGCAGATTCCACTATGATGAAGGAGATTACAGATTACAAAAGAAGTTTCTCACACGCTCACAAATTGTGTTTACCAAAACTCTCTTCTATCTAACACCCTGTGGGAATTTTTCTCTCTCAAGGATGAAGCTCTCAAGAATTTTGCCTCTCACAAAATTATGCCACTCACAATTTTCACACTCTTTTCACACACCCAACTCTAGCCATCTTGTGTCTATTTATAACCAAAGGAGAAGAAAAATAGCAACTAATGGGAAACCCTAGTGGTTTCCCGTTTTTGGGACCTTTGAATCCGACTCTGACTTAAAAAATATCGCGCAGCACAGCGCGTCAGCGCCGCGGCGCTAGAAACGAGCGCTGCAGGCGCCGCAGGGGAGCGCTGCGGCGCCTAGGCGCTCTTCTCTTGGCGCCTAGGCGCCATCCACATTCGGCCTAGGCGTAATCCACCTGGCGCCTAGGCGCCCTCATCCCAGCGCCGCAGCGCTCTTCTGCCAGAGCCGCAGCGCTTGCTCCCTGCCTCCAAGGACGCGTTTTTCTCCCTTTTTCTTCCTTTTGCTGGGTTGTCAACTTGATTTGGCTCCACATCTGCAACAATATAGTTTATCCTAATTGCTAAGTTTGTAAGTTCAAACTTACTAAGTTTAGTCTAATTAGCTTACAATTTTACTTAATTTGTAAGGTCACACTTGTTGACTTTACTTATTGGAGTGTAAAACTAAGATCGGCCTACCTCTTAATAGTTTAAGTTTTAAGAAGAAATAGTAAACTAATAATTCCTTTTGCAATTGATTTTATATATTCATTTGAGAACATTGCTATGGTGGGTTTGTTTAATTTATAATATTTACTTAAACTATGATTCCATTCTTATCTATTATGTGAAGGGGAGTTTTATGAGTGAATTAGGTAGTATACTACTTTTTTACTACCATTATTATGTTTTACTATTTATTTTTCCTTCCTTTGATTTATATCACTTCTCTTAGCTAAAAAGGCCAAAATACCTTTAAATAACACATGTTTACTTAACCAAACCTAAAATAGTTATGATCAATTATGTCTTTATATTTTTTAGAAGTAATATGTTTCAAACTTTCTCATTAAAGTGATAAAATCGAAAACAATGCCACACAAATGGTATTTCTCAAATTGACCCTAGTTTTAGAGTGTGAGATATAATGTTGGCCCAACTTTACAAAAGCCTAAAGTTTTGGGAGAATGTTAATTTAACAATTTGTATGGTGTTTGTGTGATAGGATGATATTGTTTTGGGGAAGAAGTTAGGTGAGGGAGCTTTTGGAGTGGTCTACAGAGCTTCACTGGCTAAGAAGCCTTCTTCGAAGGTATATATGTATGAAAAATTTTTGTTTAAGTTCGAAAGTTAGTTACACGATCACTTGAATTTTCTTATTTTCTCTCCTTGAAGTGTAAATTTAGTACTTGTTTTAGTCTAGTGAATTACACAGAAAAAAGAATAAATATTTTCAGCCTTGTGAGCAGCCAATTTTGTCTAATATGTTAAAATTGTGGGTTCTGGTGGTCATTAGAAGGAAGGAGACCTTGTGTTGAAAAAGGCGACAGAATATGGTGCGGTCGAAGTTTGGATGAATGAGCGTGTGCGACGAGCTTGTGCAAGCAGTTGTGCTGATTTTCTATACGGCTTTCTTGAGGTGTTTCCTGGGAAACCATTGTCTTGACAAGCTTAAGAAAACTCCCTTGACGACTAATTTTACTCTAGCATGTGATTGACATTACTACAACTGTAATCCTTGAACTGTTTCCCAGAGCTCTACAAAGAACGGTTCTGAATATTGGCTTCTGTGGCGGTTCGAAGGGAAAGCCACTCTTGCAGATTTGATGCAGAGCAAAGAGTTTCCCTACAATGTTGGTACTTTCTCTCGTTAGCCTTTTAGATATTCTATTACTTGTGTGTGCCACATAAGAAAAGATTTGGGGTTTCTTTTGTTGACAGTATCATCTTATGTTTTTGAGGTTGATAGTTTCTACTGAAATAAACGAACATTGACCCATCAAACTTAATGATCAGTTGATTTTATATTTGGGCTTTAACATTCATTTTCTAAGCAATAAAGTTAAAAAGAATTCCAACATAAGGCTACAATCATGTAAACTTTCATCGACATTATCTATTGTAGCTGCTGATAAATGGAGCCAAAGTGGGAAAATAAAAACTAGAAGGTAATGGGAAGTTTTTTTGAGTTGATTTGTTATTAGATTGTTAGCTCAAACTTGTAGTAAACTTCGCTTCAATTTCGTTTTTCCATGTACTGAGTTTTGGTCAATAAAAACAAAATCTTCTCAGGTGGAGACAATGATACTTGGAGAAGTTCAAGACTTGCCTAGGGGATTGGAAAGGGAAAACAGGATCATTCAAACAATCCTGAGACAGGTGTTGTTTGCATTGGATGGTCTTCACTCCACAGGGATTGTGCATAGGGATATTAAGCCACAAAATGTTCTATTCTCTGAAGGTACATAGTTTCGATGTCTTTTTGCATTTGTCAAATGAAAGTTGGCTTAGCTTTGTTGTTTTCTGATTTCTTGAACTCGTGTTCCCAATTAACATGAGTAGGTTCTCGTACATTCAAGATCATTGATCTTGGCGCTGCGGCAGATTTGAGAGTTGGAATCAACTATATTCCGAAGGAGTTTCTTCTGGATCCTAGGTATTTTCTTTTCCACTTCTGTCTATGCTCATGTTATATCTCCAATTAGTTTCAGTAATCAATAAACATAAACTTGTAAATCATTAGAGCTACAACACGCATTTTCTGTTTTACTTATTATGGTTTGAGCTACTTATTATGTCCAAATTCATCTAGCTCAACTTAATGAAACTTGGATGGGTACCTCTAATTTCTCAACATGTTTTAGTACTTTGGTAACATATAGGTCTTCTTATTTCTAACAGATATGGGATTAATATATATTTCGGTTACACGAGATGTTTGCCTAGAGAATCAAAGGAAATAGAAAGGAAGGTCATATTCTGCTCTACAATCCCATATTTTGACATTTGTACGAAGAACTCAATCCACTCAAACTTCTATCACAAAGCAAAGAATGAAAACAGAAGCACGCACGATCTAATTGGCATCCAAATACCTTTGTAAAGCTTACCATCACCAGGTTTCTATCAGGGGGAAAAGAAAGAAGAAGAAAAAGAATCTATGCATATTATTTATAGGTTTGCACAAGTGCACTATTACTAAGAAATGACGAAATATAGTTAAATTCAGCTGAGAATATTGAGAGGAAATAAAAGACGATGACAATGCTTTTTGTTGTAAACTACCTAAGGATCTAAAAAAATGAGTCTTGGCCAGTGGATATGATTTCTACCAAAAATAGTGATCTTGCTTAAGCTAGAAATTAAGTTTGAAGTTCAACCATGCTATTTTGCATTAAGGATTAAGAGTGCTTTCTTGATGGACAGCTTAGTTATTCCCATGGTTAAACCATTCCTTTGTGTGACATGTGGGACCAGAAACCTCATCATTCCAAAAGTATGGAATTTTTCTTCAAGAAAGCCAAGTTAGCACCTTTTTGACATCTTCATTGCCTTTTTGATCAGGACGTGCTCATCAAATGTTGCTGACCAAGGGTCATGAGAACTAGAATCCACTAGCCAAACCTTTTATTAATTTCTCAAAAAGAGCCTTAAAGTTTACATACTTACTCGACACCCATGATTCAATGTATTGCACACAAGGATTCTTTTGCAATCAGAAATGATAGGTCTCCTTTCATCGAGATCTAATGAGGCCTTTTGATCCTTCCCTTTACAGGTATGCTGCACCAGAGCAATACATAATGAGCACACAAACTCCGTCCGCACCCTCAGCTCCAGTCGCAGCAGCACTTTCCCCAGTTCTCTGGCAGGTCAAACTTATGAATTACTCAGATTTTTTTTCTTTAAAAATATATATTTAGTTTAATTCTCGTTTAATTGGCTTCCTTTCATTTTTGCATTACCTTCTTAAACAGATGAACTTGCCAGATAGATTTGATATCTACAGTACTGGTCTCATATTCCTCCAAATGGTGAGTACTCTATATTGCTTAGTAGCTGTCATGCCTTTAGTAATATATTTCACATTTTGCTTGATAACAAATCGTCAAAGGAAGTACATTTTATGTTCTTTCTACATCAAACATCTAGAATATAAAATAAATAAAACATCTGAAACATAATCTCTTAAATCTTCGGTTAAATATATGTGCACGTGCATGTGACTAAGCACAGATTGTACATCTGCTAAAACAATTACTGCATTTTGCATGGCTTTAGGCCTAAACAATCTTTCTTCTTCTCCTTCTTATAGGCATTTCCAGGGCTAAGAACAGACAGCGGCCTAATACAATTCAACCGCCAGCTGAAGAGGTGTGACTACGACTTGAATGCATGGAGGAAGAGCGTGGAGCCACGTGCCACGCAGGACCTCAGGAGAGGCTTTGAGCTGCTGGACTTGGACGGTGGGATTGGATGGGAACTTCTCACGTCGATGGTTCGATACAAGGCAAGGCAGAGGATCAGTGCCAAGGGAGCTTTGGCTCATCCTTACTTTGGCAGAGAAGGCCTTTTGGCCCTTTCTTTCATGCAGAACCTGAGGCTGCAATTCTTCAGAGCTACTCAACAAGACTACAGTGAAGCTGCCAAGTGGGTTATAAGACTAATGGCTAAGTCAGGAACTCAGCAGGATGGTGGATTCACAGAAGCTCAGTTACAAGATCTCAGAGCTGTATGTATCTAGAACTATACACACACACACATATATATATGCTGTATAAATACTCATAAGTCATCTTTCTTAGAACTTTCTTTAGAAAGTTGTTATGACAGAGGTAAGCTGTGTGGTCCCATATTGTCTAGAAACGGTTATAAGTGATGGACTGTAAGTAAGCATATCATCTCTAATGGTACGAGGCCTTTTGGGTAAAACTCAAAAGCAAAAATGTGCGGACTTATAGTCCAAAATGAACAATGTCATACTAAGATGTCAGTCGGTATAGTTGTATCGTCATCATGTCATGTATGAAGATGGTTGTCTTGTATCCTAATTGTTTTTCTCTTGTTGTTTACATTGTTAAAAGGAAATGGAGCCAAAGAAGAAGTCAAGTCCTCAAAGGAATGTTCTTGCTTCAGTTCTAAAGCTTCAGAGAAAGATAGTAAGAACACTTAATGAGAGTGTGGATGAACTTAACAGGCAAAGGAAGAGCCTTTGGTGGAGCAGATGGATCCCAAGAGAGGAATGAAGTAGGTAAAAGTGCATATATATATTTTTTAATTTTATTTTCTGTAAATTTCCGTGTAGCAATCTTAACATGACCGACCATCTTTAATAACAAATCTCTGTGATACTTAAGATAAAAAAAATTAGCTGGCATCTGATATAAACATACCTAGAATCTGTTGAACTCGCATGTAAATTTCTTCCACGGTTATAAAATAATATTATAGGACAGTATTTAATGAACTGAAGCTATAAGCATTTTTAGTCTTTATTGATTCAAGAGCTTAATTAAAATAAAACTGTCACTCTTTTTTTTTTCTTGGCTCATCAGCCTTTGGCACTTTCCTTGATGCTGCTTGAGTCAGCTATAACGAATAACTTGCTTAAGTTCACTCTTAGTTTGCGCCTCTTCTAGTTGAATGTGAAAATTAGATTTTTTTTTTTTTTAGGTGAAGAAAAAGGAAATTAAGTTTTATTGTCCTTTTGTTATATATAGTTTGATTTTTCTTTCCGTTCAATCCAACAAGGCAATTCCTCCCCAACTTTTTCTTGCTGTTAAAATTTTTTTCAATTGATGCATTACGTATTTCCTTTTTTGGATCTTTTTTTTAGAGGAGTGCTAGCAACACTCTCTTTTACACTCTTTTCAATCACTGTTTGACATGTGGAATCCACTAACATTATAAATTATTATTTAAAGTGAAGTCCACGTTTTCAAGTAGTGAATAGAGAGAGTGTAAAAGAGAGTAAGAAATAGAGCGCAACTGGTACTCCTTTTTTAAAATGAAAACAAGTCATTTTTCTTTCTTTTTATTTTTTTCCCCTTTTCTCTACTGATCTAGATTTATATCTCTTACGATAAATATTCTTGCCATGAACTCGTAACCAGTTGAGAAACTTCTGCCATTTTCAACATGTTATATTGTTGTGCAACTCTTAATTCTAAAGTACATAGTAAACACTCTCCATGCAATGTGATCCAACAATCACAATCTTTTCTCAAGACATGTCTCAAGGCCTGCCAAGATTTATATTTTCTACCTCACGAACTACTTGCATTTTGTAGCATGATTTTTCTCCCTCTTTTGTTTAACCAAAATAATAATAATAATAATAAAATTGAACTATATATCCAGCCTAGCTAATTCTCTGTGACAAAATATTAACGAATCAAATTTCCAAAAGCCAACGCTAATCTATGATCACTAGCTTGCACATTGGTTGAGCCTCAAAGACATAAAATATGTCCCCATATTATGACCAGCAATAACCTTGCTGGTTTTGTATGTATAGTCAACGAGCATGCAGACACCATTTTTTGCATATACAGGTATCTCTTCTCTAAAAAGCTGTAATTAACACATGCCCATCATAATTCATAAACACAGTTTACTAATGAAGCTCATATATATATATATATATATATATATATATATATATATATATCTGATATATGGTACAAGCTATAGTAAGAAAGACAACTGTTATTGCTAATCAAAATCGTACAATATATACCTATTACCAACTGTTTTTCCACATGTTGAAGTCCACATATGTGTGTGTGTGTGTGTATATATATGTATATGTCTATGTGCTAAGTTATGGCCACTGTGGTGGGAAAGTACGCGGTGGAAAGAGGCAAAACATGTTGGGGGGATATAATTCAAAGTTCCTTAATAAGAAAGCACCATGAACAAGCGTGGCTATGGAGAATCAAATAAATTATATAAATGAGATATTCAAAGACTTGGAGATAAGATAAAAATATGTGAATATATTTATATGTTGAGTCTATCATAGCCAACGGCATTGTTAATCACGAGAACCTCACGTGCAACTCTGAGACACACTTTTTTATTTTTTATTTTTTGTGTTTTTTTTTTAAGTAACGAAACAGTACACAACATGCACACATCATGAGACACATGTGCTACAAAAAGTGAACCTGGGAAGAGAGTTAAAAAAGGCTTTGATTACAGAGCTTTTTCAGACATTAAATTTATCACTCATTGTGTATAGTTTTTCTTCATTTTGAATTCCCAAAGCCTTAGGTGTCATCTACTCCACCATAAGAATATGCCTTTTTTTTTTTTTTTTTTTTTCCATACAACGGAGGATCTAAGCTTACCCCTACCCTAATGTCATTAGACCAACATGTTTTGGGTTGAGAATATGCTTTTGAAATGCATGACTTCTTGAAAAAAAAAATAAAAATAAAAATAAAAATAAAAAAGTACTTTACGGCACGCCAGAGAGTCCATTATGACATAAGGAGTTCGTAGAAGACAATCACTAATTTGATTTGTAAATGCAATATATTTTCCTATAAAAAACAGTGGTATAAAAATAGAGAGTGACATATCCAGATAATTCTAAAGAGACAGTATAATTCTTATGTGGCATATGAAACCCTCACAAAATAAATAGTTAGTTACCATGTCCAATGAAGCGGGATTGTCTCAAAAGTCGTACCCAATATATTATCGAGGAGAACAAGCTACCTTACTCTAGCACCATAGTTAACATCTAGAATATAAAGGTGTATATATATAGTTAATTGTATATCAATTCTAAGACAAACTGAACACATAGATATACAGTATTATTGTGTGCATATTTTATGTGCATGAAGAGAAGACTACATCATCTTTCCATGTATGATCCTCTAAATATATGTAATCAGAGAAATTGGAATGAATTATTTTCTTACATTTTCCATTGATATGCTATACATTATATATGATTACAAAAGAAACATTCTAGGTCCTATTTTAGGCAACTAACCAATCAAATCAGCCTAAAGATTAGGAAATATTACAGAACTAAATGCATATACAAAAACAAGAAAGTTTGACTGGTATTCCTTTAATCTTGGTAATCCTTGTCAGCTTTCCAACACTCCCCCTCAAGCTGGTGAATGTATATCAATCATTCCCAGCTTACGCACGTTTGACTCAAACCCAGCCCTGAGTAATGCCTTGGTGAGGATATCAGCTTCTTGCGATGTAGTTGGTATATAAGACAAATGAATCTTCCCACTGTCGACTTCGGTCTTGATAAAATTCCTGTCAATCCGAACATGTTTCATCCGATCATGTTGTATGGGATTGCGAACAATAGCAATTGCTGACTTGCTGTCATTGTACAATTTCATAGGACTATTTAACGGAATGTTCAAGTATGGTAGGAGTCTTTCAAGCCAAATTAATTCACAAATCCCCTGTGCAATCGCCCTATATTCTGCTTCAGCACTGCTCCTTGCCACCACAGTTTGTTTCTTGCTTCGCCATGTAACAACATTTCCCCAAAGCTTTGTGCAATATCTTGTGGTGGACTTTGTGTCTTCAACTGAACCAGCCCAATCAGCGTCTGCAAATCCTTCTATTTTTCGGCTGTCGTTCTTTCGAAATAGTAGCCCTTTGCCAGGAGTTCCTTTCAGATATCTAAGAATCTCATCTGTAGCATTTTGGTGTCTCTTGGTGGGGGCATGCATGAATTGACTAACCACACTAACACTATAGGCAATCTCTGGCCTAGTGAGTGATAGATAGATTAGTTTTCCAACAAGGCGCTGATATCTATCCTTGTCTACTGGAGGATCATCATTGGAGGACTTGTGCTTCCAATTTCTCTCCAATGGTGTGCTAGCTAGACGACAACCGAGTTTTCCAGTTTCTCTCAATAGATCTAGGGTGTATTTTCTTTGGGAAATGAAAATCCCAGTCTTACTTCTAGCTATTTCCATTCCAAGAAAATATCGAAGGTTCCCCAGATCTTTGACCTTGAACTCAGATTGTAGAAGACTCTTGAGATTTGCTATCTCATCATTGTCATCTCCTGTGATCACCATATCATCGACATACACAATCAAAATTGATTTTTTTCCATCCTTGGACTGTTTGATGAATAGGGTATGGTCTGCTTGCCCTTGTTTGTAACCAAACTGCTTCATAGTTGTGCTGAATCGAGTAAACCAAGCTCTGGGGGATTGCTTCAAACCATATAGGGACTTTCTTAGTTTACATACGGAACCTGATTTTTCTTTATCTTCAAATCCAGGAGGCAACTTCATGTGTACTTCTTCTTCGAGTGTTCCATTCAAGAATGCGTTCGATACGTCCATTTGGTGCAACTCCCAATCTAAATTGGCGGCCATAGACAAGAGAACCTGTATAGAATTCAGTTTTGCTACGGGTGCAAAAGTTTCTTCATAGTCGAGGCCGTAAGTTTGTGTATATCCTTGAGCAACCAATCGTGCCTTGTATCTCTCTATATTCCCAGTTGAGCCAACTTTCACAGTAAAGATCCACTTACAGCCCACTAGCTTCTTCCCTTTTGGTAAGTCAACAACCTCCCATGTGTCATTGTTGTTCAGGGCCTTTATTTCTTCCATGACCGCGGCTTTCCATCTTGAATCTCTCAAGGCATCATGTATGCTTGTGGGAATTTTCACATCATCAAGTTGCGACACAAGTGCCCTGTAAGTGTTAGATAATCGAAAATACGACACATGATTTGAAATCGGATGTTCAGTACAAGATCTTACCCCTTTTCTGATAGCAATGAGAATGTCTAAATCATTGATTGTAACAGTACCTTTCTCTTGTGGCTCTAGAATTTGTGGTACTGGATCCGTTTCAGGTTCTAATGATTGGTTTTGCTGAACAACTCGGGGTCTCCTAGAGTAAACCAGTAGTTCACCCTGTTGTTGCTGTTGGGTTGGTTCTCCCCTTTGACCTGTATCACCTGTGGATATGGTTGGGTTTGGTAAAGATGGTAAAGGAGACACGGATGATGGGTGTAGTGGTAAAGAAATAGGATGTGAGATAGATGGATCCCAGTGGTTATCTTCTCTTGAATTCTCCCCCTAAAGAGAAGCATGAGAATAGAAAGGTTGATCTTCAAGGAAGGTAACATCATAGGAAACATAGAATTTTTTAAAGGCTGGATTGTAACACTTGTACCCTTTCTGAGTAGGAGAGTAACCCACGAAGATACATTTAATGGCTTTAGGATCTAGTTTTCCCCGAGTAGGATTGTTATTGTGAACAAAGACAGTACATCCGAAGACCCTTGGAGGAAGTGAATTGAGTAGACGAATATGGGGAAAATTTCTTTGAAGGTAACTGATAGGAGTACGAAAATTAATGGGTTTGGATGGAAGCCTGTTGATCAGGTAAGAAGCAGTTAACACAGACTCACCCCAATATTGATTAGGAACATGGTTGGCAAACATGAGAGATTGGGCAACTTCCAGTAGGTGACGATTTTTTCTCTCTGCAACTCCGTTTTGTTGTGGGGTAGAAATACATGAACTCTGATGAAAAATGCCATTATCAACGAGATAGTTTCCTAGAATATGAGCAAAGTATTCCCCCCCATTATCTGTTCGGAGTATATGAATAACAGATTGAAACACATTTTTTATCATTTTGTGGAATTGTTGAAAAAATTGCCCTGCGTCAGATTTTTCTTTTAACAGGTAAACCCAACACGCACGAGTATGGTCATCTATGAAAGTTATGAACCACCTCCTACCTATCAAATCTACAGTTCGAGATGCTCCCCATATATCACTATGGACAAGGTGAAAGGGTTTAGACGACTTATATTTATGAGCAGGATAATTTTTCCTGTGGTGTTTTGCCAGAATACATGATTCACAACTAAATGAAGAAAGATTTTTATTGCTGAATAACTTGGGGTACAAATGCTTCATATAAGTAAAACTAGGATGACCCAAACGTTTATGCCATAAAATAACATCAGAATTAGATGAAATAGACAAAGAAAGTGATATAGGTGCTATCAGTTTTGGAGAAGAACCAGTGAAATAATAGAGACCATGTCGTTCCTCAGCATTGCCAATCATCTTCCCTGAAGACGGGTCCTGAAAAATGCAACGATTACAGAGAAAGGTTACCATACAATTTCGATCCTTAGTTGGCTTACTAACAGAAAGAAGATTATATCTTAAAGTGGGAACATGAAGAACTGATTTCAAATAAAGTCCATGGTAAATAACATCTCCAAACCCGGCCACCATGGACGTACTCCCATCAGCCACAGAGACATTCATATTGTCAACACATTTTCTATAGTTCATGAGAACAGTATATGATCCCATCATATGATCTGATGCTTCCGTGTCAACAATCCACCCATCAAGAGTATCCTTCTATGATAACAATGAGGAAGAGATAATACCTCGTTGTACTATGGCGGCAGTAGGTGTTGAGGTTGAAGACTCAGGGGCCGGTGGTTGTGATAGGAGGGTCCTCAAAATCTCCATTTGCTCAGGAGTGAATGCAGTAGTGTTGGACTTCTTGTTCTCTGCAGTAGATTCAGCCACATGAGCATTTGGATTGTTTCTTCGTTGACTCCGCGGCTTCCAATCTGGTGGCTTCCCGTGGATGTCCCAGCAAGTCTCCTTGGTGTGGTATGGCTTTTTACAGTGCTCACACCATAAACGGTTGTCTTTCGGCTTTGGATTAGAAGGGGTGGAGCGAGCGGCAACAAGGGCAGAACTCTGTGACTGTTCTTCTGGAGCTGCGTACAAAGGTGTATTTAGCATTACCTTTTTCCTGCTATCTTCCTGTCTGACTTCTGAGAAGACTTCTCGGAGTGATGGAAGAGGTTTAGTTCCAAGGATACGACCTCGTACTTCATCCAAATCTTTGTTTAACCCCTGAAGAAAATCAAAGACTCGGTTTTTTTCAAGTACCTGATTGTAGAGCACTCCATCATCAGGGCACCTCCATGGAATTGTGTAAAACAAGTCCATCTCTTGCCAAAGTTCAATCAACTTGTTGTAGTACTCTGTAACGGATTTTGTTCCCTGCCTTGTGTTTCGAAGGGTAGACCAAATTTCAAAACACTGAGACGTGTTTTCTAAGTCTGAATACATCTCCTGGACAGCCTTCCAAATTTCGTGTGCCGTTTTGTAAAACAAATACGTGTGTCCGATCTGTGGCTCCATGGAGTTGACTAGCCATGCCATGATGATGGAATTTTCTGCTTCCCAGGTCCTGTAGCTTGCATCAGTAATTGCTGGAGCAGAGGCTTCTCCATTCAGATACCCCATTTTCCCTTTTCCCAGAACAACCAACGACACAGATTGAAACCACTCGCGAAAATTAGACCCATTTAATTTATGCTGGGTAATTTGCAATGAGTGGTTTATCTCTGCCGATGAGAAGGGAGTGACGTTACTGATGGGCCTCGTTGAAACATTAGAGGATTGCTCTGTTGAGGAAGACTGATTGGTTCCAGACATGGTTTTGAAATGGCAGAAAACAGAGATGAATAGAAATATATATATATATATATATATTTGAGTTTCTCAGGTCTGCAGTAAGGCTCGGAAGCTGAAAAAAAAATTTGCTCTGTTCTGTTCCCAGAAAACAGAGTAAAACAGAGGACAAAAAAAAAAAAACTGTGATGTGATTTGAATTCCTAGCTCTGGTACCATGTAATCAGAGAAATTGGAATGAATTATTTTCTTACATTTTCCATTGATCTGCTATACATTATATATGATTACAAAAGAAACATTCTAGGTCCTATTATAGGCAACTAACCAATCAACTAACTAATCAAATCAGCCTAAAGATTAAGAAATATTACATAACTAAATGCATATACAAAAACAAGAAAGTTTGACTGGGATTCCTTTAATCTTGGTAATCCTTGTCAGCTTTTCAACAATATATACATGTTCTTTTTTAATTGGAAATGGAACAGGCAAAAATATCAATGGCAAGCACCTTAACCGCTACTGACAGCTTATAGATCTGCTAAAATTAGAATAGAAAAATGAGTTTTTTTATTTTCTTTTTCTTTTTTATTTTTTCCCCCTTGTATCAGAAATGAGGGTTAATGGAAGTTGGTGCCCAAAAAACAAGATTTTATGAAAATGGGAGGAGCACGAGACAGAGCAAGTGAGTTTGCGTTGCTTTTCATTTGGTTCAAGGATATGAATAATTAGTTTATTAATCAATCACACTTAGTCAGGTTCTGTGCCTGCTCTAATAAACGGTAATTTTATAGTAGAAATCTTGGTCATCATTTATATATAACCTTGAAACTTAAGAAAATATTTGGAAAAAGTAATAGCAGATGTATATGTATGTATATATAAAACTAGCGCGACGTGTCAAAAAAATTAACTAGAGAACAGGACATGACTGAACTAAAAAGATAAGGTAAATAATTAGATGTAAAAGTTTAAAAGAGGTAAAATATAATTTTATGATAGTTAAAATATGTATTCAAGAAAGACAAAATACAATTTTAAGGGGTAAAACAAAAATTTTATACAATTTCATACCTAAATTTGAAAAAACAAAACAAAACAAATTAAAAAAAAATGTCACCTACCCTCCTCTTGTATATTGAACATCTTTCATCTCATCATTTTCTTGTACTGAAATCAAATATTTTTATTTGTCTTGTATTTATTTATTTATGTTCTACTATATATATATATATATATATATATATATATATATATATATATGTTCTGTTTAAGACAACTATCTGTCATATATATATTCCAGCAAGATCTGAGTACTTTAATTCAAATTTTGTAACAAATCTCAACAAGTACTACATATACGTCACTGTTGGAGATCTTACTCTATCTTGTCTCTTTGCCGATTTCATAATACGTACATCTTATGAATATTCAGGAAAAAATTTATTACTATACAGTGATTTTTCAATAACCAAGTTTTTTTTTTTTTTTAACACAAATAACCAAGTTAAAAAGTTAAAATCTGTACCATCTTTTTTTACCCTTTTTCCCTGTGTAATTTTCTGTGGACGGCGTGAAAACTCCATACATCTTTTTCAAAGACAAAAATAAACATAACAGCCGAAATTATGTAAGATCAAATTTATTATCAAACTCAAACGTTGCTCTCACAACACAACTATGTTTTTCCACGCACCAAAAAAAAAAAAGGCAATAATTTCCGAACCATGGCCTACTTATAAGTTCTTAACTATTTTTTACCCACACTCAACACCCAAATTTCTCCATCAAAACCTCTTATGTAAAAATAGTAATAAATAAGTAATTTCAACATCAAATGATATAAACCCTTGACCCCACAAATATTTTTGATTAACATTAAGAGTCAATAAAGATGATAAGATGAACTCATTATATACTTTAAACTTGCTAAAGGTGCTTAATTAATATGCATGTTTATGTAGGATTCAACTCAACTTGCTAGGCCTGACTATTGCATATGTATTGCCTTTTAGGTGGATCCAACAAAAATTAAAGGAAATCAACAAAGAAGAGCACTTAAAAAAAAGATATATTTAAAAACAAAAAGAAAGATATGAGTTCTTTTTTTTTGGGCCTGTTCGTCAAACAAGATACTGAATTTAAGGTTTTTCCTCTTTGTAGTTTATTTATGCACAAAGTCATCATCGTCTATTTCCTAATAATAAACCAACTTTGTGTATCTATTTTTTTTTTTTTGGTACCTGAAACTTTGTGTATCTTTTTTATTTCTTTGGCTGAACAAGGAAACTTTCTGCCCTTGCTCTGTTGAATTTTAAACGTAGCGGCTGACCCATTATGCCGGTGGGTAATTCCTAAATGAAGATATAGGAGGATGATACATATAGATAGGCTACTACGTATCAAAACAAGTAGCCATGTTTGTTGAATGGGAGAGAAAACTTGTTTGGATTGCTTTATTATTTCTTTTTTATTTTTATTTTGATTTTATTTTGATTTTTTTATTTTTTCTTATGTGTTGAAGTATGGATTCCCGAAGTGGGAAGTGGGCCCAAATGGGTTTTTGTCTGGTGGGTTTGGGGCACTGCGAGCCCTTGCATGCCCCAACGTTGGCCCTTTACTAGACCAGTCTTTGCCAGGAATACACTCCTCAACCCTCTATATAAACCCAATTCTCAAACCTCCCCAAACTCACCCAATTAATCACAACAACTTCCTCTAAGCTCAAAAGCTCAAAAGCTCAAAAATCACTCTCACTCACAAAATTTCACTATATATATATATTGTTAACAAAGGTAGTACTATAGTTGTGAAAAATAGTCATGAAGATGAGTAGTTCAGCCACTATGGGAGGATCCAAGAGAAGGCTTTCATCACCAAGCAGAGGATTTGGAGGAGTCCTTAGAGAGCAAAGAGCAAGGCTTTACATTATAAGGAGGTGTGTTGTCATGCTTCTTTGTTGGCATGACTAAAAAAAAATTCTCCAATATTTGAAAACTCCAAGGAAAAGGGCAAAGGAGGATTATGGTCTTTTTTTTTTTTTTGGTTTCTTTTTTGGGGTCTTTTTTTGGTAAATTGTAAATAGAAGTTTGGGGGATATTATGGGGGAGAGGTCAAACAAAATTTTGTATGGGATCGGCGGCTAGATGTACATCATCGGATAGCATGAATTAAAAACCTTCATATTTATATTATTTTGAGCTACAATTATATATAGTTCGTGATGTTGGTTATTCTTTTACAAATGTTTGCTTGTTCTGTATTATGTATTCTTTTCATTCAAAATCTGGTTTTTATGAGTCATATGACCTTGTAATTTCAGTGATCAAAATGACCATGTTCATGGGAAACTGATAGAAATTTCAACCATATTGAGATTTCATGGTTTTCTTGTTTAATATCTTAATTACTTCTCCACACTTCTTTTTGTGGAGATTATAAGAAATTAGCAATCAATTGTTCAAGATTTAAAGCTGACTCTCAAGGTCAAAGCTCCACAAGCCTTGGTTTCTCTCTCTCTCTCTCTTTCTCTCTCATATGCCTCACTTGGGTGAGTCTTCTCCCCATGTTTAGGCCTCAAAAAAGAGAAGGATCCATTGAGTGGAGAGAAAGAGAGGAACATAATTCTCCTCAACAACAAAAATGATTTTTCTCGTTACTAAACTTGCAGAAAAAGGCCAAAAGTAATTGAGGGAGATATTCATGCAATTGTTTGTTTAACAAGGCAAACTGTTTAACTGCCAAAAAGTTGTTTAATGTTTCTCCAAGATCTTTTTTCTTTTACAAGCTTAATCAAAGACACAATTAGTTTGAAAATTATTCTTCTTCTTTTTTTCTTTCCTCCCTTTGGCTTTGAAGTTGATTGATAATTTCCCAAAATGGCACACTTAAAACCTGAAATAAACAATAATTAATTACTAAATACAAAAAATCCAAGCACGGATGGGAAAAGTTCAAAATTTCAAAGTCCATACCTTTTCCAAAGTAATATATATATTTTTTTTTATAAGTTTTCAAAGTAATGTGATACAAAACACAAGAATGCCTTAAAATGTTCATATTACTTCTCTTTTAACTATAAATTAATACGTATGATAAGCTTATAATGGAAGTATAAAAGAAAGAGATGATAGATTAATGGTATGGGCTCTAGGCCGCCCATAATTGGTGCAATCATGTAGGACCCTTTATCATTTAAAGTGAAGATAAGATGATTCCACTTTAACAAAAATCAAAACTGTTTAAACCTGATCTTTTATGGAAAACTGTCTTTGGTGGGCAACGTCCAAAAGGCGCCGAGACACAAAATGCATTGTAACTAGCACTTTGACTAGGCCTTTTAGGTGCACTTGTGGAAAAAAAAAAAAAAAAGCAGCAGAAAAACAAAACCATATATATGCAATATTAATATTAAAATTCCTTTTTATATTGCTATATATCAATCTGTGTTTTGCCAAGTTTAAAGTTGCGAGAAACAGATGTTTGTTTGGCCCCTCAGTATCTTATTTATCTTTGGATTTGATTTTCTTGTCCTAAACCAAACAACATTAGGCTTATTATAAATTAATATAATTCCCAGGCCTTGTCTCCGGCTTAGGCATCACAAGTTGAGCATCCAAACACGCCCTTTGTGATTCCTTTATTTTATTTTATTTTATTTTTTTGACGTGCATGTGCGGTCTAAACCCTCTCTTGGGCTTTGTTAAAGTAACACAACTGCATTATAATTATTGCCTTCCAACCCACATTCACGTTGCCACGTGTGCACCAGTGATGACTGCCCTACAGGGTGTAGTTCACCCTTTTGTCTGTTCTCACTTCACACGTTTCTGAGAAAAGAAGGGAAAAGCAAAAGCAACTTGAACTACTCTGACTGCAATGCCTGCAGGGTGAAAGTAACCAATATATATATATATATATATTCACCACCACGAGTTGGTACCGTTCTAACTCATTTGGAAGATTGGTTCAAAAAAAAAATTTTGATTTATACTGTGTTTAGTTAACCCAGTTTTAATTTAAATGGTATAAAATTTTCATGTGTCACAATATTTTTAATTTTAACTTTAAATCTCAACTTACTTCTCAAACGCTCTATAAATTAATTTTGTAAAAGCATTTTTAGTCACAAAAATTAAATTATTACGACATTTAAGTTAAAACTTTTACCAAAATTTGCACCAGATTCCCAGATGGACATGTTGAACCAATTCCAAATTATATATTTGGAAAAATTGATTCCTCGTTAGTAAATGATACTCTGTGTGATTTTTGTTCCATGTTTATAATGGGGTAAGATCACACTCAAGTTGATTGAGTTAAAATCATACTCGGTCTCTATCAAGAAATAAGGTTTTGTTAGGTTGATCATAAGTGTTTGAAACGGTTGTGTGAACCATTGGTTAGAACCATTTTTATTGTAGCATAAATGAGCTTTACATTGTAGTAATTTTTTTTTATTGTTACTGTAACATGTGAGAGCTTTATACTGTTTATAATTGAATTTGTGGTGAGAATCCACCACTCAGCTAAATAGCAGAAAGTTTTGGAGAAATAACTCTTGTAATAAGCCACAATGTATAGAAATGTTAAGTGTTTACCATTACCAATAATGATAGTCACTCTTAATTTTTAGATAATTCTATGGTAGCTTAGGCAATAATGATAGTCACTCTTAATGTTTTTTTTAGATAATTCTATGGTAGCTTAGGGCAAAAAAATCTTGCAAATGACCTATAATTTTAAACAGCTTCATTATATTAAAATCAAAAAATAATACTATAATAAAAAATAACAATTTAACAAAATTTAATAAAATATGATAGTTCAAAACGTTTCTATTAGGCTTTATTTTTTAACTGTATTTTTCACGGTTGTAGTTATAAATCCACTAGGCAAGTCCATTTACAACTAACACGTAGGTCCTATAATACAAGAGGTTAATTATTGGGGTCTGTTCTTCTCACTTTGAATGACCCAATGTAAAGATCATATCAACATCTTGTAGTTTGAAATTCATTCCAACTAGATTAAAATCTAATAATCAAGGAATATATGAGTTCGTTTGGTTGGATATTTAAATTACAGTTTAAATTATTTTATTATAATATTTTTTTTATAAAAATTTAAATTTTTATTTAAATACTCTACTCAAATACTCGAATCAAACAGGATTTATGATTCTACCTCTCAAATTTTTTTTTCTCCTTTATTAAAACAATAACATGTCCTAGGGAAGAATTCCAATTTTCTATTCTTTTAAAGAATAGTTTAGGTGTGTGAGTGAATCAGTGTGTCAGCAGAAGGGAGGAGGTGAGAATTTGTTATCTTATATTGAGTTGTCTGCCACATAGAAGAGAAGCCAAGCCTCCCCCTGTCTTCTTTCTCTCTTTTTTCTTTTTTTCTTTTTTTTTTTTTTTTTGCTTTTTTTCTTCTTCTTTCTTTTTCCCTTCTTTTTTTTTTTTTTTTTTACTTTTTTTTCTTCTTCTTTTTTTTTCCTTGATATTCTCGACTAGAGAGAGTGAAACCCCGACAGAAGGCGAATCATAGCCATTGCAGCCTTATCACACCCACGTGCGCCTCCCAATCTTCAACCCCACCATTCCCCTCCACGTCAGATTCTCTTCCAATCAGACCTGGGCCCCACCTGTGGGCCCCCACTTGACTTGTCCCTTCCCCTGTCCCCCCTCCAATAATGGAGAGATAGATCAAGTCGCTTCTCCTTTCGCCGTCCACATCATGATCAACGTGGATAAGATGATGTGCTTTCCATTTAAAGTTGTTGAAAACTTTCTGTAAGTGTTCTTCTGATTTGAATACACAGATGTCCAACACCACCATCAATAGAAAAGCCATGTTTATGAAGCTTATTGGAAGACTCGTTTTTGAATTATTATGTTGTGTTAAATTGCCGTTAGAAACCCCTCACATCATTCATCATATTTTTCAAGTGTTAATTTCATGAATAAAAACTAGGGCCACAGTGGCATGGTGACAAAAGACTAACTTCCCATTGATTCCTCTCAATCACAATAAAATTGTAATAGATCCGTTTGATAAATGAATTTAAATTAATGATTTGATTTAAGTTAGTGTGTTTTGAATTAAGATTTAAGTTAATGATTTGAATTATTATTCAATTCAGCGTTTAATGTACACTTAAGTTTAATCTAAGTATGAAATAAAATTGAAATTTGTTTTTAAAGAGGTAGTGAAAATAGTTTTTGACTTATTAATAAATCTAATAAATCTTAATGTTAATGGTTTTAAAAAATATGCAATATAGATATTAATTTATTCTTCTTTTTACCAGGAATATAATGAAAAAAGAATCATCTCAATTGGATATCAAATGAAGAAGCTATGATTTTTTTCTCAAATATAGGAGAGAGAATTTAAATTTTTACTATAGTAGAGATATCGAAGTATCAAAAGTTAAGGAGGGGAGCAAAACTCTAAAAACTTAGAGTCTTGATAATCAAAGGATTTAGATTTTGAGAGAAACAAACACGTATCCAAATGATTTTTAATACTCAAATCTAAATTTAAGTCCATTGAGTACCAAGAGTACTCAAAACAAACAACCTGTAGGTCCGTTTGGTAAATAGATTCAAATTACTGATTTGATTTGAGTTGTATGATTTGAATTAGTGATCTGAATTGTTCTCTGAATTGACATTTGGATATACACTTAAGTTTTAATCTGAGTATAGAATAAAATTAGAATTTGTGTTTGAAGAAATAGTGAAAATAATTTTTGATTTATTAACAAATCTAATAAAATATTAATGTTAATGATTCTAAAAAAAATGCAATATGGATATTAATTTATTCTTCTTTTCACTAAGAATATAATAAAAAAAGAATCATCTCAATTGAATATCAAATAAAAACGTTATGATTTTTTTCTTCAAATATAGGAGCGAGAATTTCAGCTTTTACTGTTGCAAAGATCTTCGAGTATCAAGAGTTTAAGGGGAGTCAGAACTTTAAAAACTTGGATTCTTGATTTTCATTTGATTTGGATTTTGGGAAAACAAATACGCATCCAATGAATTCTTGATACTCGAATCCAAATCTGAGTCTATTGAGCCTAAAGAATACCTAAAACATACATGCCTTATGTTTCTCAGTTAGTTTTCTAAATATGACTTGGACAGTTGTGACATGCTTTTTGAGTAATGGTAGACAAAAGTATAGGTTAGATTTCCTTGTCAATTCTCTTCGTCTGTAATAAGATGGTAATGTGATTATTTAGGGGAAAAAAAAACTACATGAATAAAATGTCTAATTTTATAAGATTAACTACTATAGTTTTGATTCGAATGAGAGGAATGGAATCCACCATATCAGACATAGGGCCACGCTTAATTAATAGGGTAGTACTCTACATTCTAGATTAAGACGACATTAAACAAAAAGTATATGGGTCATATTCACAGGTTTAACATTCTCCTAGCTAACAACACACTAAATCCCTACTTTAACTATTTTAAATATTCACATAATTGAGATGAACAAACTATGTACAAAGTATTTGTCACATATATATATATATATATGCCTGATGACGAGACTCAAATAATTTTTCATAGGGTTTGAAAATAGCAACAAACCCATGCTGGAATTGATTAATTTTTTGCGAATGTCAAATTCATGCAGTTAACTCTGTGGGTTGGGATGTCTTCTCATGATTGGAAACGCCGCTTTGTGTATTAATTTATGCATATATTAATTTTTAAAGGAGATTATGTCGTGCTATGGCTAACTACCTACACTACATACATATCTTAAGTGGGTGTATACACACACACACACATATAGATAATTAATTATTGGATGATTAGAGGCTTAAGGTAGGTATTCCAATAATTGGGAATTTATGTGAGAGCCACTTTTTGTTAAAAAAATAAAAAAAATAATATTAATTAAAAATCATTAAAAAAAATGACAAAGATTTATGCATGAACTTAATACAAAAGATGTATCGAAGTGAGGGGAAAAGAAAAAGAGGGAGAGATGGACCAATTTTTGTGTCAGTTTTAGTCACATCTTGGCTCCATGCATATTATGCTTATGATGTCAAATTAAAAATCTTATATATATATATATGTGGGAGATTTTGATGAATGATTTTTTGGAAAAAAAAAAATTGATGAATGGCCCTTTTTTTTTGAAGTTTTTGGCATAAAAAAAAAGGTTTTTTAGGCATCAAAACGGTTCTTTTTTTTTCATTCTGTTGAGGTTCCTTATTCTGCTATAGTCATTTTTCTTATTTTTTTGAAAAAAACTGGGACAGTTTATTAGCACAAAAAAGCTTGTTTTTTTGTTTTAAAAAAAAATACTTTTACCCAATTCAATTTTTTTTTTGTCCCTTTCATCAAAATCTTCCTATATTGTATTATATATATATTTATATAATATTCAACATCTAACATAAGTTCTTGAGTGCAATCTGAATAAGATACCCCCACGGGTCCAAACTTTATCAACAGTTAAAATTAGGTACTTTTTTTGTATTTCTAAGAAATGTCCTATAAGAATATGTTTAGTCAAAAAAAGGTTTGAAAATATAAAGCAACATATACCACTGCCAACGTTGGAAAGTTTGTGCACAAACAAATCCAAACAAAGAAAGCAAGGAAGCAAACAAACAATTTGAAAAAGCAAAAGATAAAATAAAGCGATGATGAATGATGGGGGGGTTCATCATATTCCTCACAAAATTCAGAAATGGAGCTGAGCTAGAGCCAACTTAGGCCAGGGTGTGTTAGACCCTCTCTGTCTTTTCTTTGGCTACATCATTGCCACCAAAGAAGGAACTTGAGTCATTGATTTAGGGCACTCTTTCGCACTGTACAACCCACCGTTATGATAATTTTTGCCTTTCTTTTTTCTTGTGCCCTTTAACAAGGAATAAAACAAAAAACAAAAAACAAAAAAAAAAACTTGTGTGGTATTTGAAAGATTGGTTTAAACTATTTTCGGTTTAAAATATTGTAGTTATTAAAAGCTTTATACTGTAAATGTATTTTGCTTTATGCTATAGCTGTTGAAAACTTTACATTATGGACGGTTCAAACTGTAGAGTTCGAACGGGTGTGCTAAACCAAATGTAGAACTATGACTATGACTAGGACTAGAACTAGGTCTACCTTATACAACAATTTGGTCACTTGCCCTATGCGAGTCCAGCAAGGACACTTACCCTACAACATGCGCCGAGGCTGTTGCTTTATGTTAGGTCTCTTCATATGGCTTCTTCTGTTCCTCTGGAACCAGTCATGTCATGAGCTACAATTGAACAGGCCATTAGGGGGACCTCATAACTGAGCTTGGTTTGTTTTGGGGTGGTTCATACTGATTTTGAGGGCTAGGCCCAGTTGACCCATTTTCGGCAAGAACCCATTTTGATGGTTCTAGAAGGCCTCCTCTCCAAGTTCACGAATGTTTTCCGGACAGTTCCTTCCAAGCTGTACTTTCTCATTTTTCAATTATGACATGTGATCAATCCGTCATGTGTTTTGCTTGGCGTTGACAGATCCTGAGTTCTTCTAATAATGTTGTGGCCCACAAGTACTACTCTTTTTCTTCAGTTGTCTTTTCAAGTTAGGGTTATTTGCCTTCGGTTGTCTTGTCGTCTCCCTGACGAGGGCCAATTGAAAAGAAAAAAAAATGCAGCTTTGAGTTCAGTTATATCAGTTGTAGTTCAAGCTCAAGTTCATTATTCCTTGTCACAGCTGAATAATAAGAGGTGAATCCCATTTCACAACCTTAATTTTGGTCATATTATCATGTTTTAATTTTTATAGTAGATTCAGCCATAGACTGGGGTGTTATCTGTCTTAAGTCAAAGCTTTAAGAGGTTCGAATCCTTCATGAAGAGAAGCAAGAAGCAAGAGCCAAAAACCACCAAGTTAAACGGCATAGGGTAAGGTAGGATGGCGTTTGGATTTAGAAAGATGCGGATTCGATATAATTAAACAAACAAAAACAAGCAAAAACAAGCTGTTGTTTTGATTGACTGGTGAGTGGGCAATTGATGGAAATTTTGACTGGTAAAGTGGTAACAGTAATCTTTATTTCTCTAGAGGCATCAAATTATGGCTCTGCCTCAAACAATCAGAAAATAAATACTCTTCAAATTCATCACTTTGATAGTTGCCAAAAATAACACCATTACCATTCAGGAAAACACCCTAATGCTTTAGCAAAGAGACTCGTTAATGCAAAAATGAGTTGGAATATACCAAATCTAGTTGACATCCATGTTTAGATGAGATTGAACATGACATTTGTAACAAACTCACTAAACACCCAACAGCATATTAGTTCCATACATTCTCAGCCATTAGGCAGTCGATAGAATACACACAGGTTACCACACAAAAGGAAGCAATTTGGCCACTTATCATTACATTTCAAGCTGGCTGATAAGGCATCACTAGGTTACAAGTTTAACGGGCGACAAAGCCTTCACAAAAGCCTCAAAAAGTTGACACACCTATGGACAAAGGATTAGCATTCAAAATGCTCGAGCACAAACCATTATTAGTCAGCTATTTTACCACCCCAGGCAAGAAAGCTTTCCTGTGAACCAAACTCCTACATGAACCATTCAAGGAATGTATATCATTAAGAAAAGTTAAAAGGCCAAAAAAGCTTACTTGATTTAATATAAACACGGAATAGAAGAGGAGACAACTTACAAGCTGGCTAAGTCGGAAGTCAGGAGGGGTATCAAGTTCAATGTTTGCTGGATCGAGTACAAGATTCTGGCACTCCTCCAAATCCTTCTTTAAATTCTCTGGTCCTAACTGAGCATAATCGGCTAGCTTGGGTTCGCCCTTCAGCGGTTGACCATCCTCAAGCACATCACCATCCCTGTTCGGGGACTGGCTTTGAAGAAGATCGTCACAGAGAGATAGCCCTTCGGCAAGTTGTTGCGTATCCAACAAATTTTGTGACTCACTATCCCACCATTTGGGATCTTCCTGATTATAGCTTGCATTGTTCTCATTGTTACTAGGTGCTTCATCGAGTTGATTTTCTGCCTTTGGTGGATCACAGTGGCTGGGCTCTTCACAATCAGTAATATCATCTCCCAAGCATTCAATGTCAGCATACTTCAGTGAGACAGAGAAGATATGAAAAGCAGCTATTAGTATGTCATATATGGCCGTTGTGTCAATGGAGAAAGAAAAGTCTGCAACTAGTTTATCATATTGAAAAACATGCAGCTGCTAAAGTCGAAAAATTAATTTTATCACAAGAGAATGACAGAATATAAGATACCGATATTAGCAAGTGAATGCCAGAGAATATGGTTTGAAAATTTGAGTCGTTCACAAATGGAAAACATGGATGCACTTTATGCACTTTTAGGGAAAAGCCAAAGAAGCATACAAGGGAAAAGAGATCTACCTGCATATAGGGATCTACACAAGTGACAGTATTATCTATTCCCAGATCAACTTCAGAATGCCGCCGTTCACCAAGAGGCGGATCAGGCGTTACCGACTTAGGAGTGAGTGGATCTACTTTTGTAACAGTGGTATCCGTTATTTCAGCAACTTCTTGATCATTTTTATCATTTTCCTTAACTTGGTTCTGCTGGTAAAAGATTTTTGAGATTACATACTCGCCATCCTTCTCATCCTCCTCTGTTCCTGGGTGATATTGATGCATAACCCAATTAGTTTTCTCAGCCTTGCCTCCTCTGACCACAGTCATGTAGAGAACCATAATCTTCTTACACCCTCTTTGAACCCCATCTAAAATCACTGGCTTGGTACGACCGGTCTTATGCCAGCGAACAGGACTCTCCTCATCATGGATTTTTCGGCGCTTTCGAGTCCCAGTATTGTACGCCTTAATTGCTCTATGGAAAAAGTGAGCAACACTTCCATCTTGCTTAACTCCTGAAGAAATCATGTTTTCCAAATTAATTAACTAACATCTAAGGATAAAACTAAAGTCTAGAAAACAAGCAAAGAGCTGCAGATCTGTCACCAACCTGGTAGTTTCCGAGGATGGACGTAGCAGATTCCATAATCTTCATCAACTGTTGGAATAAACTCATTGATGAAAGGATGGGGTTTCAAACCATCTTCACCATTTTTGGCTATTAAGTGCCATATAATCTCTTGATCGGTTGGATCAAATTTCACTCCTCTGGGTAATCCTGGCCACTCTTGAGCGACCTGGAAGCAAAGATTTCCATGGGTTTATATATTTGTTTAGCATTGAAACCAAAGAGGAAAAGCCGTCAGGGTAATCATATATGTTAAAGGATCCCAGTAAGAATAAACCAATCTAAGTTCCAACTGCAAAATATCGGATTTTATAAGAGTGAAGAAGTCGCCCAATCCATGGTTCAAAGGCCACAACTTCTTCGGCCGCAAATTAATTATTTTTAACTCAATATTTAATTCTCCAATCCACTTGACTCGGGTTATTACAGACCGTGTTGCTATCTATATTCAAAGAGATATTGCCAATTACTATACATAAGAACATTATTTCTGCATCTAGAGGTTCATGATGGATCACAGTAACTAGTTGCCTTTTTAAATTTAAGAAATAAAGTGGCAAAAAACAGGTAGAGAAAAGCAGCACCAGTTACACTTGTACTAAAGTAAATTGTGTTAGATACCACTGGCCCTAAACAAGTTAGTCGAACTTACATTTGGAGCAGATGAGCAATACTACAACTTCAAGTCAGATAAAAGCAAATGTGGAACAAACTTTGCAGATTCCAGAAGTACTAATGCATAATATAAACACTCCACATTAGTCTCCTATCCCAGGTAACTATTTATTTTTGATAGATGTAAGTCATATAAGATCTACATGTTGTGCTCAACATATATTAGATGAAAAACTAATTCTTTGGCACCATAAGAGTACTTATTAGACATTAGCAACTTAACATATCCCAAGAAAATGTGAACTTTGAAAGCCATGGGAACAACAAGAAGCAAGTCATTCTATTTAAAGTGGTTGTTAACTTACAGAATCATGAATAATCAAATTAGAATTTAGCATTTACCTATATCTTCAATATTGTCTGAAGTAAATCAATATCAAGATCTACTTATACTCATGAATGAGCAGCTCTAGTTATCTCTTTTAATTTAACAACGACAGTAAATCATCTCGACAATAAGGGGAAATTGGAAATCTTACATCACTGTTGTCAATCACATACTGGCACCTAGGACAAGCTCTAGTTGGGTTGCTTTTCCATTTAACCCTTTCAGGTTCGTAGGTACCAGATGCGCTCTTGATTTTCGTAGCGATTCTCTTACTGTCAACTAGCCATGACGGTCTGCTCAAATTACAAACGAAAACCTTGCAGTTAGAATCATCAAATCCTGTTATCTATGGCATGACCAAACACCAAGAAGAAAACTTTTATCCCAGTCTTGTTTTAAAAAGAATCGGAAATTCCCTACTTTATTTAGAAGCACGGCGAAGATATCAAAGAAGTAAGTTAAGCAACCAATGATGTAAAGATAAGTTATGAAAAAAAAAATAACAAAAATAAAATTGCTGATCGGATTACAAAAATGTAATATTAATTATTGAAAGTGCCAAAAACTATAATCAAATACAAGTAGTTTGAAACCAAACTCAATGCAGATAACTGGAGTCACCCATTAATCATTCTAATCACATTTCTAGTAGTGGAAACCTGAAAGAACTAAGAACCTTCTCATAAGTATATGTTTAAACTCAATAACAATGAAAACTGAAAGGGTCAACAAAGACATGGCAAAGCTATTCTACTCCTACATATCCATAAGAAAGTCCAAACTTTTCTCCACTCATGAAAGTTAAAAGGTACAAAAGCCGAATAACTGCTTTTTTCCCACTTTTTCTCCATGGGACATTGATTACGAAATCAAATGTTTAATCCAAAATCAAAGACAAATAGCTGGGTAATCCAAATTTCAGTATATAAAAAAGAAATCAAAGAGGTTTCCGAAACATCAACTAATAGTACTTCAAAAAAATCTAAACTTCAAAACTCGTCCAAAACCACCCAACCAAAACAAACCCTTTAAGGAAAAAAAAAAAAAAAAGCTTACAAAATCATAAAAGAAAGCCCAGAAATGAAAAGGGTTTCTTCATCCATAAACATAGGGTTCAATCAACATCCAGGTTCAGACATTGATACAGTGACATGAAAATACAAAAAAAAAAAAAAAAAATCACAAGAGAAGGAAAAGAATGTCATACCCAGCCATTGGAGGGTTGAGAAGACCTAATTATGTGAGACTCACACAGAGAAATTCAAAAAAAAAAAAAAAGATCGCTGCTTTGCTTTCTCTGTGTCTGTTGTTGTCTGTAATGAATCTCAGTTGACCAAGACTCGGAGCGAGTGGGGAAGGGAGTATATTACCATTGTCCTTTACAATTTAATATATATTTTTCCCCTTTTCCCTCTAAAAGAAATCCTTTTTCCTGCCCTTTTTAAAACAGTGCATTATATTATTATTATTATCACTATTAGTTTATTGTCTGTGGTGGGGTTTGAATTTTAAACGTAGTTACTGTTTTTCTGGAAGAAAAGGGAGGGAAAAAGATAAAATAAATACATACGATATCGTTTTATATGTATATTATGTAATTGTAGAAGACTTTTGGTTTGAAAATTTTTTGGGAATTAATCCTTGTGTTTGACAAATGAGTTCACACTTACGAGTTTAAAGTGTTCATAGCGTAAAACTATTGTATGCTTACACTGTATAACACAAGTAAGTTAAAAGTGTAAAACTCTTACATATGAGTGTTTAAATTCAGTTGTCAAACATGCTAAATATATTTTAAAGGTAACTATTCAGAGAATAGTGGTTGACAGCGGCAACACTAATCCAAAAAAAGATTGATAGGTACATAGTAGCAAATCTTCAGCATTGTTGGTATGACAATAAGAGAATGACCTATAAGAACTCTCTTTCCTATAACCTAGCGATTGATTCCTCCATTTACAATGAGATAACAATATTATGCCTCTACGTAGGCCTACCGATCATGACTTTATGCTCCCTAAGTACGCTTGTAGACAAAATCACAGGTGAGGTTCTCTTGTGTTCCATCTATGGTCTAAGTAAAGTCCTTTTTAATGTGTTAGGAAAGAAACGTGAGGACATTATTAATCGCGTTTTCGCTTAACAAAAAAAGTTGACTTTTTTTTATCGATCATCGTCCAATTCGATGAACATCTTTTGCGTGATTATTGTTTTTTTTAGTTTTCTTAGTATTCTTTTAGTAATATTTTCCAAGTTTTTTGGGAATAGTTTCCTTAGTATCATCATTCAAATATCATTTTGAGGTTTATTTTTCTAAATTCTCAAAAAAATTTATTTAAGGAAAAAGAAAAAAATATTCCGCTCGAGATTGATATAGTTCATGTTATGTAATAGTCCACCTGAGAATATAGTTAAAACTACATTTTGTAGTGTCAACTAAATTGTTTACTATGTTTTCTCTTATAAATGAATCGAAAGTTAGTTAGAACTACAAAACAAGCTATAAAATTCACAAACTTACCCTAATGACAATAGAACTAATAAACTTGTTTTCAAGTTCAACTTTCTTAAAAAAAAATACAAAAAATTAGTGAAACAAGTAAAGAAATATTATCGTTTTAATATCTCGTATTTTAACGAAACAGCAATTTGGTATCCAACCTATTTTGTAAATGATTCAATATTAAAAAGGTGCTTTACTATTTTGAAAATACTATTTTTTGTACCTTGAGTACGAAATACACATTTTATCCTTTTATTGATTTTGTTCAATTTTAATTTGCTTCAAAATTTCCAGGCAAAACAACTTTAACTATTGTAAAAATTGTATCCAAACAAATTAAAGGTTTTTTTAAGAGTTAAAATGTTTATCAAAAAATTATTTATGAAAGTCACATTTGATAAATAATATTGTAAAGGTTTGTCATTTCAATGGGTAATTATAAAAAAAATATTTATAAGATCATAATCGATAACTAATATTTTAAGGATTATTATTTCAATAGGTAATTATCGAAAAATATCATCGAAAGTCACATTTGAAAAATGATATTCTAAATGATTATAAGAGAAATACTAAGGTAAGTATATATTTGTTAAAATTTTATTTAACATTTATAAATCAGGAAGCAAAAAATAATTTAATCTAATAGATTAAAAATATATATAATATTGGAGGAAGAACAAAAAAAAAACAATGTCTATATGGATAAGTTATAATAGTTTACGTTCCTATAAGTAGTTACTAATCAAATTATGAAAATAAGTACATATTTTTATTATATTTAATGATGTGGTCTTTTAAATGACCTGCTATAACAAGTAGAGGTGTTCACATATTAGAATTTACAGATTAAGGGTTAATCCGCAATCCAATCCGTATATATCGAATTGGGATTTTTTCGATCCAAAACCAATCCGTGAGAGTGCTAATTCAATCCAATATTATCTGCAAACAACAATTCTTCTTAATCTAATTCAATTCGCAAACAACAAATTCTATATATTGAAATTCGTGGATTTATAGATTAGGGTTTCAATTAATTAAAAAACTAATTTGAATTAAAAAGTTTAACTAATTCAAATAATTAAAACTAAAAATTTAAATATTGGAACTATAAACAAAAAGCTTTTTAAAAAAATAACCTCTTTCTTTAAAGACGAATCTTAAACTATATTTCTTTGTTTAACTACTTAATAGTTAAAATTCAAAAAAAAAAGTAACGCCTTTTGATTTAAAAAAAAGCATGTCAAGCTTTAATTATGTTAATCTCAAAAGTTCAATGGGTGGAAACCTTTGGGCATCTTTATATAAATAGTGTCTTTTTCATGCAGGACTCCTTAAATTCGCATGTAAGACTTCCCATGAAGAAGCGTAATAAATATATTTAAAACACAAAAGAAACAACAAGTTGTTCTTGTCCCAGGTATTTAACATATTTTTGTTACCCCTAGGTGAGAAGTGATGAGTACACGCCTAATACATGGAGTGCAGATCCTATTCATTTTTCAATCAAGCCGGTTATAAGGGCTAGAGCTAAAAGGTTCGAAGATAAACTTAATGGGCTAATTCAAAGAATTTGGAATGAGACAATTTATGTAGGCCCAAGGAAGATGAAAAACGCCTATAACAAATGTGGTTTACCAAAATTCAAGCTTTGGAATGATTTAGGAAAGTTCCCTCAAATAGAGCTTCAAAGATAGTGCCTCCAATTTTTAGCTAGTTTCCAATTTTAAGCTAGTTTTCTTTTCTGCTAGTTTCCTTATTCTAATTTGAGAAGTTTCCTTCTTCTATTTTGAGTAGTTACCCATTAGATATAGGTGTTTTTTATTGAGCTAAATTGTAAGGCTTGTTGCCATTTTGAGTATTTTCCTTTCTTTTTTTTTTTGGTTAGTTTCCCATCTAATTAGTTTTCCACTTAGATACTTACCTGATTATGGAGTTAGTTTCCTTTTCTTTAATTTGAGTAATTTCCTATTTGTTATAGGCACCTACTTCGATAACCTGATTTGTAAGTTTTCATTTTGTTATAGGCGCTTACCTTTGTTTACTTTAGTCTAGTTACCCGATTTTAAAATTGCTTGATTAGTTTCCCTTTAGGAATAGGCATTTTTATTTAATAGCTAATTATCTAGGATTTAGTTTCCTTAAATTTGTGGCCTTCTTTTATTATAAATAGCCATTGGCTCAATGAAATGATATTCAATTCAAATTTTATTCATACTTTGTATGATCAAAATTCTCTTTGGTTCTTTGAGAACTTTTCGAACTTATCAGAATTTCTGTAGCGTTCACCTTTGATTTATTAATCAATCATTCTATAATTGATTGTGGCGTCTTTTTTATACCAAGGTTCTTTCTTCACTTAAGCAACAGGTTGTGGTTTTATACAAACTTGTTATTAAACGGTCTTGGAGACTTATTTGATTCAATAGCCTTGTCACTTTATTGGTGGGGTTCGTATCAATTAGTATTAGAGCAAGGTTATAGTCTCAGGTTTGCCCATCCTCTTCTTTTTTTTTTTTCTCTTGTTTAAATTTGGGTTCCCTCCTTTCCTTAGAATATCCAATTCAGCAACAACAAAAAATGACACAAAAAAAAAAAAGTAAAGACAACAACAAAAAAATTAAAAAAAAGATACGTTTAAAAAAAAAAAGTGAAATTCAAGTCTAGTTTCAATTCTCACATTCTTGTTTCGGTTTCAATCTTACAACTTAATTCCCAATTCTGACAATCTTGTTCAATCTTACATCTTAATTCCTAGTTCTTCATTCTTGTATCAGTTTCATACATTGTTAATTCCCAATTTTTTTTACAATTTGAAATCTTTAAGTCTGTATTACAACCTTATTCTCTAGCCACATAAATCCGAATTTCTCTTGGTGAGTTCTTGGTGAATTGTTATTCAAAATTTTGATATTTATTTGATTAGTTGGATAAGAACTTATAAAGAATTACTAAGAGTGGAAAAAGGCAAGAGTTGTGAGCATATAAGAGGGTAAAAGCTAATTATATTTTGTGAGAAACATGAGCATAATTGAGCGATTCATTCTTTGATTGAAACATATAAGGGTGTGTGTGAGGTTCTTTTCTTCTTCTTTCTTCTTTAACTTTGTTTTGCAGCCAATATATCCAACATCAAGGACAAAAATACTACTAGAGAGGCGTCGGCAGAGGTTGATTTGAAGATGCTCATGGAAGGTTTAACGGGTGAGATGAGGAGGATGTTTAGAATAGATATGGAGCAGGTTCATGAATAGATAGATAGGATAGAAAATGCATAGCCACAAAATGTTCCTAACGTGTGAACAAGAGAGAGCATACAACCTAGGGGATTGAGGGTTGAAGATGAAAAGTACTTTGGGGAAGGTTTTAAGGAAGAAGATGACCGAGATTTTATTGTGAGCAATAGGACTAGAAGACATGGGGGCGGTTTAGAGAAGCTAGGAACCAAGAAGATAATAATTTCGGTAGTATTAAGATAAAGATTCGTCGTTGCAAGGCAAGAATGATGCCGAGGCTTACCTTGAGTGGGAGAAAAAGGTGAAATTAGTCTTTGATTGTCACAATTATTTAGAGATCAAAAAGGTAAAATCGACAACCATAGAATTTTTCAAGTATGCAATTGTTTGGTAGGATCAATTAGTATTAATTAGGAGGAGGAATAGAGAGCATCCAATAGAAACGTGGGAGGAGATGAAAATCACAATGAAGAGACGCTTTGTTATAAGTCATTACTTCTGAGAGTTGTACCAAGAGATTCAAAGTCTTACACAAGGCAACCGAAGCATGGAGGATTATTATAAGGAGATGGAGATTGCTACGATTTGGGCGAATATAGAGGAGGTCCGAGAGGCTACTATGGCTAGGTTTTTGGTGGGTTTGAACCGATATATTGCTAATTTGGTGGAATTGCATCATTATGTAGAGTTGGAAGAAATGGTGCATATGGTTATCAAGATTGAGAACCAACTCAAGGGGAGGGGAAGTAATACATGACCTACCCCTAGCTCTAGTTCATCATGGAGGCCGAATGTTGCTAGGAGAGAGGAGAAGCCAAACACAGCCAAGCCTAAATCCGAGAAAAAACAAGAAATGTCTAGCCATGGAATACAAGGTAAATCTGACTCTTCCACTACTTGAAATTGTGATATTAAGTGCTTTAAATGCGAAGCCAAGGGTCACATGGCTAGCCAATATCCAAACAAAAGAGTAATGATATTGAGAGACGATGGTGAATTTGAGTCCAAGAATGAAGATGATGCCGAGTCCATGCCACCATTGGAGGACGTGGATGAAGAGGAACACACTGCCCAAGGCAAGATGTTGGTTGCTATGAGAGCTCTAAGCATGCAAATCAAAGAAGATGACGAAGTGCTGTGAGAAAGCATCTTTCATACTAGATGCCACGTATAAAACAAGGTAGTACTAACGTTGCTAGCGCTACAATGGTGGAGAAATTAAGGTTTCCAAACATCCCCGGCCTTACAAGTTGCAATGGCTTAATGATAGTGGTAAGGTAAGGGTACATAAACAAGTGTTAGTTTCTTTCCGCATTGGAAAATATGAAGATGAAGTTTTATATGATGTAGTCCCAATGCAAGCTGGACATTTGTTATTAGGCAAGGCATGACAATTTGATCGGCATGTTAAGCATGAGGGATTCATCAAAAAATACTCATTTGAGTTCAATCAAAGGAAAATCAATCTAGTTCCTTTGACACCAAAGCAGGTTTATGAAGATCAAGTGAGCTTACAAAAAGAGAGTGATCAAAAGAAAGAAAGTGAAAAAAAAAAAAGAAAACAAATGAAAATCAAAAAGAAAAAAGAGAGAAAGGCCGAGAAAATAGAGAGAGAAAAAGAAAGAGCTGATTTGGCTAATGAGAGAAAAGTAGAGAGAAAAATCAAATTTCTATGCAAAAGATAGTGAAATTAAAAGAGCGTTGCTTTTAAACCAGCCAATGATTATACTTTTGTACAAAGAAGGATTTATAAACACTAATCAACTTGACGCATCTTTGCTTAGTTATGTTGTTTATTTTTTGTAGGAATTTAATGATGTTTTTCCTAAAGAAATTCTACATGGTTTACCACCTATTCGAGGGATTGAACGTCAAACAGATTTTGTATCTGGTGCTACTATTCCAAACAAACCAGCATATCATAGTAATCCTAATGAGACAAAGGAGCTACAAAAGCAAGTTAAATAATTGCTGGAAAAAGGGTACGTGAGAAAAAGCATGAGTCTGTGTGTCATTCTGGTTTGGTTCCTAAAAAGGATGGGACATAGAGGATGTACGTTGAGTGCTGGGCAATCAATAGTAAAACAGTAAAGTATCATCATCCTATTCCTCGCTTAGATGATATGTTGGAAGTTACATGGTGCTTGTGTATTCTCTAAAATTGATTTAAAAAGTGGATCTCATTAAATTAGAATGAAAGAGGCTAATGAATGAAAGACTGCCTTCAAAACAAAATATGGTTTATATGAGTGGTTAGTTATGCCGTTTGGATTAACTAATGCACCTAGTACTTTCATGCGATTAATGAACCATATCTAGCATGTTTTTATAGGTAAATTAGTGGTAGTTTATTTTGATGATATTCTCATTTATTGCAAAAACATGGATGAACATCTTGTGCATTTAAATTCAGTTTTGGATGTACTTAGAAAAGATAAGTTATATGCTAACTTAAAGAAGTACACCTTTTGTATCAATAAGCTTGTGTTTCTTAGTTTTGTTGTAAGTGCACAAGAAATACAAGTTGATGAAGAGAAAATTTACGCCATTCAAGGCTGGCCAAGTTCCATAAATGTAAGTAATATTTGAAGTTTTCATGGACTCGCTAGTTTTTATAGAGGGTTCGTGAAAGACTTTAGTAGCATTGTCACACCACTTACTGAGGTCATCAAGAAGAACGTTGGATTAGGGTGAAGAGTAAGATAAGGAGTTCCAATTAATCAAGGAAAAATTAACTCATGCTTCTTTACTTGATTTACCTGATTTTACTAAATCATTTGAAATTGAATATGATGCCTCAAGAGTAGGTATAGGTGCTGTTCTTATGCAAGAAGGGAGACTAATTGCATATTTTAGCAAATAGTTGAGTGGGGCAGCTTTAAATTACCCTACTTATGATAAAAAATTGTATGCATTTGTTCGAACATTGGAAACATGGCAACACTATCTTTGGCGTAAGCAATTCATGATTCACACCAAGCATGAGTCTCTAAAGCATTTAAGAGGTCAACACAAGTTGAATAAGAGAGATGCAAGATGGGCGGAGTTCATTGAGACATTTCCATATTTCATTTGTTACAAGTAAAGTAAGGAAACTGTCGTTGCCGATGCACTTTCTTGAAGGTACACATAATTTTGAGTACATTAAAGAATTGTACCCTTTAGACCAAGATTTTTGTGAGAATTTTTGAGCTTGTGAACAAAACGTAGTGGGTAAGTTCTTTCAGGATGAGGGATTTTTATTTTGGGAGAATAAGTTGTATCTGCCTAATTGCTCTTTGCGTGACTTATTAGTAAGGGAATCCCATAATAGAGGGTTAATGGGACATTTTGGAGTTGCTAAAACATTAGCTATTTTGCAAGAACACTTTTATTGGCCAAACATGAAAAGAGATGTTGAGTGAATTTGTGGTAGATGTGTCACATGTAGGCAAGCAAAATCCCAAGTGCAACTATATGGTTTATTATTATAGAATTTTCTAACGCAAGTGCACGTATCGTTAACAAGTAATAAAGTGAGAGTAGAGATCGTTCCCTCGAGGACTAACTGTCACTAAGTACCAAATTACTTTAACTCTAATTCTATTTGAACAGCTAAAATATAGGATGGAAAGATAAAAATGGTAAAAGTAAGACAACTAAATGAATGAAAATTGAGAAATTGCAACTTTGATAGATGAGAATTCAATATATTAAGACTTCTAGGGTTTCCGACTCACTGGATTAAACATATCTAAATTTATCTAATTTAATCAATTGACATTTATTCCTATGCCGATAACGAATTTCTCTTAGGTAGTCATTAATCTTTCTTAAGTATTAATAATTTATCCCAGTTAGCAAATTTCCTACATCTCTATGGAAACTCTAAACTTACCAAGATCCATTACGAACAAGAAATTCATAGTGTTACACAAGTCTCATAGATATCTCTATCATATGATGATCTTATGGCATTTAATCATGGTCTAATTTAATTATCGCTTCTCAGCCTCAAATTAAATCACAAATCATGCAAAAGGTGCGCAAACTTTTACAAGCATTAAGATTAGATTAAACACTCAACATAGATACTGAATAAACATCAAGTTGAATTAAATTAAATAAAAGTGAATATTCATAATCCGGCTATATCATAGCCCTAGAACAAAGAAAGTTAGTTCATAATGAAACTAAAAATCATTCTAAACAATCTCTTAAACAATCTCAATTGACATTTATTCCTATGCCGATAACGAATTTCTCTTAGGTAGTCATTAATCTTTCTTAAGCATTAATAATTTATCCCAGTTAGCAAATTTCCTACATCTCTATGGAAACTCTAAACTTACCAAGATCCATTACGAACAAGAAATTCATAGTGTTACACAAGTCTCGTAGATATCTCTATCATATGATGATCTTATGGCATTTAATCATGGTCTAATTTAATTATCGCTTCTCAGCCTCAAATTAAATCACAAATCATGCAAAAGGTGCGCAAACTTTTACAAGCATTAAGATTAGATTAAACACTCAACATAGATACTGAATAAACATCAAATTGAATTAAATTAAATAAAAGTGAATATTCATAATCCGGCTATATCATAGCCCTAGAACAAAGAAAGTTAGTTCATAATGAAACTAAAAATCATTCTAAACAATCTCTTAAACATGAGGAGTAGAAGAAAAGAACTGTATGTTTGGATATGAGGATGATTCCGTCTCCGGGTTGCACCAATCTTCTTCTCCAAAGTAGTGTATCTTCTCCCTTCTTTTCTATAGTTTCTCTCGTCAAAATTCGTCCTTCAACCCTCTATAATGTTCTATTTATAGGGTAGGGTTTGAAAAGGCAATTTTGGAACAAAATTACATTAGAATTTGAATTGGGATCGTAATGGCGCCTAGGCTCAATTTTCTGGCACCATGATTGTAGCGCCTAGGTGCTATACTTGACCGTGGATCCTTTCTGAACTGGCGCCTAGGCGTCATGAATACGACACCTAGGCTTCAAAGTAGCGCCTAAACACCTGGATTGTAGCGCCTAGGTGTTAATGCTGGTCGGCCTGATGGCGCCTAGGCGCTATGCTTCGGGTCTTTTTGCTGAAAATTTATCTTCAAGAGCGCCTAGAAGCCTAGAAGCTGGCGTCTAGGCTCCATTTTGTTCCCAAGTCCATTTGTGCTTATTTTCGGTCCGTTTTGTCTCGCACTTTGCTATCATGCATCATTTTTCCTCAAAACCTACAAAAGAACATAGAACACTATCAAATTCTTATAAATTGCTCAAAACTAACAAAAATGTTAAGTGAGAATCATCTAATTAATTAGCATAAAACTAAATTATTATTTATACACACCATTACCCATTCTTAGTGATCATTGGATTAATATTTCGATGGACTTTATGTTAGGTTTACTTAGGTCTAAATGTGGTAGAGATTCAATTTTTGTGGTGGTTGATAGATTCTCTAAGAGGGCACATTTTATTCCATGTCACAAAAGTAATGATGCTTCTTATGTTGCTAATTTGTTCTTTAAAGAGATTGTAAGATTATATGGTATGCCTAAAACAATTGTTTCAGATAGAGATGCTAAGTTTTTGATTTACTTTTGGCAGACCTTATAGTGTAAGTTAGGAACTAAGTTATTATTTTTTACTACTTGTCATCTGCAAATTGATGGTCAAATCGAAGTAGTTAATAGGACTTTATCTACATTGTTGAGGGCTATTATTAAAATAAACATCAAAACTTGATAAGAGTGTTTACCACACGTTAAGTTTACTTATAATCATACTGTTCATTCTTCTACTAAGTTTTCACCATTTGAAATTGTTTATGTTTTTAATCCTTTAACTCCATTGAATTTATCACCATTACCTTTATCTAAAAGAGCTAACTTAGATGGAAAGAAAATGGCTAGATTTGTTAAGCAGATACATGAGAAAGCAAGACTCAACATTAAGCGGAGAATGGAGCAATATGCAAAACAAGCTAACAAAGGGGCATAAGTAGCTGATTTTTGAACCTGGAGATTGGCTATGGTTGCATATGTGAAAAGAAAGGTTTCTAGCAGAAAGGCGTTCTAAGTTGCTTCCAATGGGAGATAGACCATTTCAAGTTTTGGAGCGCATCAATGAGAATGCATATAAATTGGATCTACCGGGTGATTATAATGTTAATGCTACTTTTAATGTTTCTAATTTAAGTCCTTTTGATGTAGTTGATAATTTGAGGACAAATCCTTTTCAAGAGGAGGGGAATAATGAGTACAAGCCTAACACATGGAATCAGATCCTATTTAAGTTTCAATCAGGTTGGTTACAAGAAGGTTTAAAGATAAACTTAATAGGCTGATTCAAAGCATTTAGACTGAGATGAATTTGTGCAAGCCTAAGGAAGATGAAAAACGCCTACAACAAGTATGGTTTACCAAAATTCAAGCTTTGAAATAATTTAGGAAAGTTTCCTCAAAGAGAGCTTTAAAGATGGCGCCTTCAATTTTTAGCTATTTTCCACTTTTAAGCTAGTTTCTTTTCTGCTAGTTTCCTTATTCCAATTTGAGAAGTTTCCTTTTTCTATTTGGAGTAGTTATCCATCAGATATAGGCCTTTTTTTTTATTGAGCTGAATTGTAAGGCTTGTTGCCATTTTGAGTACTTTCCTTTTTTTTTTTATTTGGTTAGTTTTCCATTTAGATACTTACCTGATTATGGAGTTAGTTTCTTTTTCTTTAATTTGAGTAATTTTCCATTTGTTATGGGCGCCTACTTCCATGACCTGATTTGTAAGTTTGCATTTTGTTATAGGTGCCTACCTGAGTTTACTTTAGTCTAGATACCTAATCTTGAAATTGCTTGATTAGTTTCCTCTTAGGAATAGTGTTTTTATTTAATGGTTGATTATCTAGGATTTGGTTTTCTTAAATTTGTGGACATCTTGTATTATAAATAGCCATTAGCTCAATGAAATGAAATTCAATTAAGATTTTATTCATACTTTATGAGATCAAAATTCTCTTTCTTTCTTTGAGAACTTTTCAAACTTATCAAAATTTCTGTGGCGTTCACCCTCGACTTATTAATCAATCATTCCATAATTGATTATGGTGTCTTTTTTATACCAAGGTTCTTGCTTCACTTAAGCAACGGATCGTAGTTTCATACAAACTTGTTACTAAATGGTCTTGGAGACTTATTTGATTCAAGGGTCTCGTCACTTTATTGGCAGGGTTTATATCAAGAGGTTCAATTCCTGTTAACTCCCAATCTATAATCCAATCCGTGTATATCGGATTGAGAAAATCCCAATCTAAAACCAATCCGTATATTTTATAATTCAATCTAATCTAAACAATTGGATTGAATTGGATTGAACATATTACATGGATTGGCGGATTCATTGAACACCCCTAATAACAAGTTAAGCAACCTATAACCTTAAACATAAATTACAAAGATTTTTTTCTCCTAACTTCCTAATAATTTTCGACTCAAATTGTTTATCCAATTTTTGGTGTCCAAATGGTGTCCAACCAATCATATCATGACACATTATTTAATGAAAATCATGTAAAAATCAATTAAACAGTATTTCAAACTTTTTAAATAATGTAACATGATGTGATTGGTTGAACATTATTTGGGAAACCAAAATTAGACAAAGGATTTGAAACGAATAATTTTTTTCTCCTAACTTTCTAATAATTAAAATGGGGATGACTACATTAAGACCCCTGTAGATGTTGGATCTACAATTAAGTTTAAGCAAATTAGAACAAAGATTATTAATTATTTTAAGATAATTGGGCTCTCAAACCATCGTTATTAGGTCCTAATAAGCTTTACAAACAACGTCAATGATTTTAATTAATAACATAAATTGATTATAAAATAGAAAATGAAAGTAAAGTGCTGTAAAATAAAAATACGACACTTAACATTTGTAGTGGTTCATTCTATAATAAGAGTTACATTCATTGGTTTTCACTATATGATGAAATCGGTGCAAAGTGCAAAAAAAAAAAATGTTTGAGAAATGAGAGATTTTCTAGAAATAAAATCCTTTTTTTGGAGATATTTCAGCAGAATTTCGGCACCAGAGGGTGAATTCCAATGCTTCTAAATGGCACTTTTAACATCTATTTATCAAGGTTCTTCTTAAGATCATGAGCTTCACTTGATGGAAAGAGTGGGTTATGTAGTGTTTGAAGTAGTAGGACACGTGTCACCTTCTCATTGGGTGCAAGTTTGTAACGCCCCTATATGGGGGTTAACAGTTTTTAATGAGATAAAATAAAAATAAATAATAAAAGTAAAACCTTAAAAATAAAATTTGCCCGGGACTTAAATGAAAACTCTCAACTCAAAAATAAAAATATAAACGATAAATAAACCACAGTTTTAATGTAGCACCTTAAATTTAATAATATAAACTGTTGTCATCATCATTTTAACCCTCAACACATTGTAATACAGTCACAGAAAGTAACAATTGATGCTTACATTATCATGAAGAACATTCTCAACGATTGAAGCAGTCCCAATGTAATATAGCTACATCACTTCCTCAACTATATTTCTCGTAGCCACCTCACACTTAGTGAGTCCTGAAAAGATATAAACATAAGGGAATGAGCAACACTATGCTCAGTAGAGAAAGCCATTACTCACCTCTATCATTACCACATTAAAATCTGCATGGTTAGTAAGTTACATCATATTCCAGATTATGAGGTTTATTATGATCACATCTTATGGATACCATAGTTAATCATTACCAAGTGTCATAATTACACATTTATACAAATATTACCAATCATCATTGTTCCTAGGTATCCATGTTAAATTGAGTATCACTCAACTCATCGAAACCCAAGTGGGCGCACTTGATCACCCTATAAGCATTCCAAGGGTGTTCCGGTGAGGGGACATCAAGCCCCGAGTCCTCACCAAATCAATTCCTGTACAGTGTGTTCTGGGACTTTCAACCCAAGGAAGCGTCATCGCCTTCCCCTTATTTTACCTTTTCGGGTATTCATGCCCAAGGACGTAACCGTCGCCCTCTTCATGTCTCACAATTTCTCTATATTGAATCATTATCAATAGAGTTAGTTTTCCTAACCATGCTTCTCAATTTATAATATGTGTCAATTCATTATGTTCCTCGCCGTACAATACAAGACGAGTCCATGTCATAGTTTCATATGTGATAATCATATAATATCAGTTCAACATAGATATATATATATTGCGGCAAAACAATCAATTTTAATTCTATAAAAACCTCACAAAAGATGAGTAATAGAATCCCTACCTTTTAAGCTTATCAACAGTCTCTTAATCCTGGAATCAATTAACGTTAGCTCCATACTCCCTTGATCCTAAGGCGTGCATAAGGACAATTAAAACTAAAGCACAACATACAACTACATTCATAAATAAATCATGTGTAAACCTATCTTACTAGTATGCCATTAAAGCTTTTATATAAATCTCTTTTGAATACCACAGTAAACAATTTTTGTCTTAACACAATATAAAATGTGAACAAGTAATCTATATGTTTTAGTCCCTAATAAGATTCATCAATCACTTAGGATAATATTGGAAAGGTTGCAAGACATTAAAGAATTAGGTGGTGAGCAAAGATAGGTTCTTGGTTCAGGTTAGCAGCTGGTATACCATAACAAACTGGCAGATTTACTAGTTTCCAATACAAAAATTGAATAATTCTTAGAAAATAAAATACAACTCCGATTTAGGTTTATGATAGCTCGTTAGAAAGCCTAGGATGCTACTTTTCAAATATGCAAACGAATTCATAAAATTCATTTTAATTTAATCTTAGAATTTCAAGAAATAACCACTGCCCATAGAGGTATTACAAAGTTTAACAATATAAATTTTCTGTCTAGGGCATATACACTTAGACTTCATACATATGCTCCAAAATAGCAACAAACATATACTTAGGTTTAAGAACGCAAATTTGAATAATCCTTTAGTATAAAAGAAAATTTATAAATGAAAGACTAAATTTGTTCATAAGATTCTAACCTCGGATTATGGTTAGTTGGAAGCTTGAAATGGCTTCAAAACAGGTTCCTTTACTTCGGTATGACTGAAATTCTTGCTCAAATGGAGGTGATGGTGGCTGATTTTTATGGCTGCCTTGAAGAAGTTCTCTAAGTATTTTGCTTCAGCAAAGAAATGAGAAGAAGAGTGTGGGAACCGTGGAAGAGAAAGGAAGAAAAGATGAAGTCTTTGAAGAGAAGTGATAGAAACAATTATAGAGGAGACATGTTGAAGCATGTCACGGAGGAAATAAAGAAAATGAGGGTCAAGAGTAGTTGGAAAAGATATCCTTATGTCTCATCTAAAGACTTTAACACACATAATGCCAATATGTCATTTTTGAGATTTATTAGAAGTTCTAAGGCTTTTTAGTAATCATACTAAATAAATATAGGAGAATTTTAAAAAACTTAAAAATAGATAAAAATAAATATTATAAAATAAATTTAAATGAAACAATTTTTTTTATACATTAAAAATTAATTTAATTACCTCAATACCCGTTAGGAGAATAACGGGTGTCACAGCTCTACCCCTCTTAAAGAAATTTCGTCCTCGAAATTTCAATTCTAGTAATACTAGTAAAAATTATGATTCCACTATGATTCCAATTCCGAGTCTAAACCGTTAATGTTGTTTGTCCTCCAAATTTAAGTCATCGTATTTCCACTTATTTACTTGCATAATAAATCTTACTCCTAAATCCCTCAATAAGAGTATTTCTGACAAGTTTCAACTTATAACACCGTATAATAGTCTAAGAATCTGATCAGGCATACATATTTACCATACCATGATTCCAGTCCTTCATTGTCCATGGACTGTGATTTACAATCACATTTAAGGAGATTGCCAGAGAAATTTTATATACTTCATCTTTAGGTTCCTTTTCCTTTTTGAGTAAGGAAAAGTCAAATATATTTGATTTCATACCTCAACTAATAAACTAAAACATAATCATAAAACATATATCACAAACGCTTTTATTCAAAACTATACATTAAACTTACTCATAGAGATATTAAACGGAATCTCTGGTTGCAAACATACCCGACATATTTTTCATTAAACAGCTATCCTCATGACACAAACATTCAATCCAAATAATATACTCATATTTTATATGGAATATCCCCATAACTGACTTTGGTACTTCCACATAATATTAACAGAATATTACACATTACAAACATGATACGGATACGTTTCGAGAGTACAAGGCACTCCGTATACCAGCTATCCATATCATGCATGCTTAGAGGATACAAAAACATCGATAAACAAAAGATCGGACCTTAAGAAGGATGCGTTTCGAGAGCATCAAGTACTCCGTATCCAGCCATCCCGGCATTAGGCTCAATGAATCTAAAAGATTGAACAACGACGTACCACAAGAAACACAGAATACAAGGTAAACGGTTATTCGTAACACACGAAATACGGACACACATGCCTACATGCCAAAGATAAAACAAAAAGATTACAGATGGAGATTCAAATCAATTGGCCGCTCCCGGCTTTCCCTTTCCCATTCAAGCTTGGATGTTGCAGTGTCGGATTCTGGATGTATGATTTGCATTTTATCTATCAATTCCTCAGTTGTTGAAGCAGTGACAAAGATTTGTCTCTCCGATTCTGTAGTGATGTTTTCTTCCACAGCGTAATCTAGAAATTTCAAAAGACCGTCATAAAAACCCTTTACGTTCAGCAGTCCCAAAGGTTTGGAATAAAAGCCCAACAATTGCCCACAAGCAACTATAAATATTTCCTCAAGAGTACCTAGACCACCAGGTAATGCTATAAAAGCATCAGAATTATAGATTATGTCTTTAAAATTTTTAGGGATACTCCTGACTCCTTCTCCCTTACCTATGGCTTCCTTCAACTGGAATATGAGGCCAAATTCTTACATCAGTAGCGTCGCTAGACCTAGCTACTAGTGCCATATTTACCATCATTTTTATACTACCACCCCCATAGATTATGTTAATCTTCTTGCGTGCTAGGACTTGCCCTAAGTGATTTGCAGCTTCTAAATAAGCTTTATCTTTTCCAAGGCTGGAACCACAAAAGACACAGACATTCTTTATTTTCTTCGTGGACTGGGAGGTAGACATATTTGGTTTATAGAAGTGGTTGCTTAATGTCTGCTCCACTTAGACTTCGGGTTCTATATGAGATTTTAAAGATGAGAAATATACAAAAAGGGCTAAAGAGATAGACGAGTAGGTAATGAAAAGATAATCCAAAGATTTAAACAAAATCTTGTGCGGATAAGAAAGTAAGATAAGGTGATTGATAGTTTACAGAAAATCTGATTCACTTTTTGAAAAAGATTAGACTCTAATTGTATAACTTTTGACAATTGAGAACAATTCGACAGAAGACCCTCATGACACAACTGTAGACTTTTTGACAAATATACACCAAGTCTAGAAATTTAATATAAACGACAAATACTGTAGAACTTTTGAAATTTGAGACACAATCTTGAAATATCTGGATAAGCTTTTCAAAATTCAAACATATTACTGTACCGTATGTAACGTGTCTGATAAGATATATATTTTATTATATATATATTTAAGAAAATCATAAATTAAATAAGATATTAACACTTACTGTATCAATCTAATAATCACAATTATTTCAAACACAAAAGCAAATATTATGAGAAAAAGAAAAACACAAACTGTTGAACATCAGCTAAAACTGCTTCAAATAAGCAAAGACTAAATAACCTTTATAGAGCGATGACTTATTCCCCATCCAGTTTTCTTATGGCTTGGCAAACAGGATCTAGAAATACCATATTCCTGAGGCGTTGTCTTTCTGTATAAAATTTAGGCCAGAGTTTAAAAATAGCTCCTTGAACATATCCACTAGGGTGACCGTGGAGAGGAGGATGGATGCTATCCAAGTTCTCCTTTGAAAGTCCATCCCTACAAAACCTTATTTTATCCTCTCTATTCGTAGACATATAACCAGGTGAAGTACATTTACCGTTACAATTTTGTCTTCCACATTTGTTACAAGTGACCACGATGGCACGAGCTCTTCTTTTCATTGCACTACGACTGGTACCTGTTCCTGGTAAACCGACATCTTGACTAAAGTCACTCGGACGGATCTTCCCCTCTATCAACATTCTCACATCACAAGGGATGCCAAAACGCATAAGAATCCACAACCGAGTAATTCTAGCCTTATATTTCTTTTTGAGAATCTTTTGGGAGAGTGATGGGAAATACTTTCTCAGATGTTGGTACTTTGGGTCCATGATGAGATGAAAGAAGAGTAAATAGAAAAGAAAAATTAAGATAGTAAATTGCAGAATCTTAGAATTCCTTCTTCTTTTAGAGGAAAAGAAGAATTTCTAATGAAAAAGAAGAGGATTTGCGATTTAGAGAGAAAATAACAAATTAAGAGAGAAAAAGTGAACTCGGAGAAATAAGCTCCTATGCACAGTAAACGTATATGTAAACAATAATTAAACCACTGTATATGACACGTATAGAGACCACGTGGGAGAGACAGTGTGAATCAAACTGATTTAGGATTTAAACTAGGCCCAAATGTTCTTAGTTGAAAATGGTCAGGTTGTTTCGGCCTTAACACATTTGGAACGAGTTAAATAACAAACATAAAATTGAAAACCAATTCGTATGAATCTTAAACCCAATTCAAAGCCCACTATAGATAAAGTTAACTATAACAACAAATCTAATTTAACGACAACAAGGATCTTCCTGAATGATCCAGCAACTCAAATAATTTTGTTTTAATCAAAACCTTATTGAACAATGCATACACCCATATGTTATTGATAATACTTAACATCTATCAATGGATTCATCATCATTACTACCAAGGGTTTAGAATGCGACTAACCTTGAAATCAATACGATTTACGTCTTCCAACGTAGACCATATCAATGAACAAAGACACTTGATGTTACTACTTAAGAACATCTACAATCCCCACAATTCTACTCATACAATATATAATTTCCTCATATAACAAAACCTTAGGTAACCAAAAGATTCACTGATACACTTAAATACAATGTACGTAACAAAATATTCCAATTTTGAGATTCATGCATTCTAGACTTTACACAGTCTCAACAGACCAAAAGTCTAACATTTATCTCTCTCAAGATTCAATACCATGATTCCCAACTTATATCATATTCCTCAAATATATAGAACTTTTAAGAAAAGATATTGACACTTATGTGCTCCATCGAATCCACACATAATCATTACTTAGGTTTGAATAGATTACGAAAAATTTGGCATATCTATGTCAAACTTTAAAATCAATAAATCAAGCCTTATATTTCTCATTGTTTTTCACGAGACAAAAGGCTTTTAAATCCTCTTATCTATACGAATTTCTCATCGTTTATACGAATTAGATATGCTTATAGATCCAAATATTATACGAATCTCTCATAAGCATTCTACTTATAAACTCATTCCATATAATTATCATTCCCTTATAACTATTAATACTTTCCTTCTATATAATTATTGTACTCATATAACTATTGATATTTTCATTCTATGGCCTTTCCATGTTACATCCTTCTAGACTGTATAAATCAATGTGAAGGTTCATTTTGATGATGACAATAAAAATTCAGCTTCAAAACCATCTCAAAAATATATTTTTTTAAAGTGGTGCTACACTCCCTAGGTTAACCGAACCTAGGCTCTGATACCAAAAATTCTGTAACGCCCCTATATGGGGGTTAACAGTTTTTAATGAGATAAAATAAAAATAAATAATAAAAGTAAAACCTTAAAAATAAAATTTGCCCGGGACTTAAATGAAAACTCTCAACTCAAAAATAAAAATATAAACGATAAATAAACCACAGTTTTAATGTAGCACCTTAAATTTAATAATATAAACTGTTGTCATCATCATTTTAACCCTCAACATATTGTAATACAGTCACAGAAAGTAACAATTGATGCTTACATTATCATGAAGAACATTCTCAACGATTGAAGCAGTCCCAATGTAATATAGCTACATCACTTCCTCAACTATATTTCTCGTAGCCACCTCACACTTAGTGAGTCCTGAAAAGATATAAACATAAGGGAATGAGCAACACTATGCTCAGTAGAGAAAGCCATTACTCACCTCTATCATTACCACATTAAAATCTGCATGGTTAGTAAGTTACATCATATTCCAGATTATGAGGTTTATTATGATCACATCTTATGGATACCGTAGTTAATCATTACCAAGTGTCATAATTACACATTTATACAAATATTACCAATCATCATTGTTCCTAGGTATCCATGTTAAATTGAGTATCACTCAACTCATCGAAACCCAAGTGGGCGCACTTGATCACCCTATAAGCATTCCAAGGGTGTTCCGGTGAGGGGACATCAAGCCCCGAGTCCTCACCAAATCAATTCCTGTACAGTGTGTTCTGGGACTTTCAACCCAAGGAAGCGTCATCGCCTTCCCCCTATTTTACCTTTTCGGGTATTCATGCCCAAGGACGTAACCGTCGCCCTCTTCATGTCTCACAATTTCTCTATATTGAATCATTATCAATAGAGTTAGTTTTCCTAACCATGCTTCTCAATTTATAATATGTGTCAATTCATTATGTTCCTCGCCGTACAATACAAGACGAGTCCATGTCATAGTTTCATATGTGATAATCATATAATATCAGTTCAACATAGATATATATATATTGCGGCAAAACAATCAATTTTAATTCTATAAAAACCTCACAAAAGATGAGTAATAGAATCCCTACCTTTTAAGCTTATCAACAGTCTCTTAATCCTGGAATCAATTAACGTTAGCTCCATACTCCCTTGATCCTAAGGCGTGCATAAGGACAATTAAAACTAAAGCACAACATACAACTACATTCATAAATAAATCATGTGTAAACCTATCTTACTAGTATGCCATTAAAGCTTTTATATAAATCTCTTTTGAATACCACAGTAAACAATTTTTGTCTTAACACAATATAAAATGTGAACAAGTAATCTATATGTTTTAGTCCCTAATAAGATTCATCAATCACTTAGGATAATATTGGAAAGGTTGCAAGACATTAAAGAATTAGGTGGTGAGCAAAGATAGGTTCTTGGTTCAGGTTAGCAGCTGGTATACCATAACAAACTGGCAGATTTACTAGTTTCCAATACAAAAATTGAATAATTCTTAGAAAATAAAATACAACTCCGATTTAGGTTTATGATAGCTCGTTAGAAAGCCTAGGATGCTACTTTTCAAATATGCAAACGAATTCATAAAATTCATTTTAATTTAATCTTAGAATTTCAAGAAATAACCACTGCCCATAGAGGTATTACAAAGTTTAACAATATAAATTTTCTGTCTAGGGCATATACACTTAGACTTCATACATATGCTCCAAAATAGCAACAAACATATACTTAGGTTTAAGAACGCAAATTTGAATAATCCTTTAGTATAAAAGAAAATTTATAAATGAAAGACTAAATTTGTTCATAAGATTCTAACCTCGGATTATGGTTAGTTGGAAGCTTGAAATGGCTTCAAAACAGGTTCCTTTACTTCGGTATGACTGAAATTCTTGCTCAAATGGAGGTGATGGTGGCTGATTTTTATGGCTGCCTTGAAGAAGTTCTCTAAGTATTTTGCTTCAGCAAAGAAATGAGAAGAAGAGTGTGGGAACCGTGGAAGAGAAAGGAAGAAAAGATGAAGTCTTTGAAGAGAAATGATAGAAACAATTATAGAGGAGACATGTTGAAGCATGTCACGGAGGAAATAAAGAAAATGAGGGTCAAGAGTAGTTGGAAAAGATATCCTTATGTCTCATCTAAAGACTTTAACACACATAATGCCAATATGTCATTTTTGAGATTTATTAGAAGTTCTAAGGCTTTTTAGTAATCATACTAAATAAATATAGGAGAATTTTAAAAAACTTAAAAATAGATAAAAATAAATATTATAAAATAAATTTAAATGAAACAATTTTTTTTATACATTAAAAATTAATTTAATTACCTCAATACCCGTTAGGAGAATAACGGGTGTCACAAAGTTTTGGATCATGCTTCCATGATCTACTACGTGAGTTAGTAGATCTTACCTTGTAGTTATTGAACTTGAACCTAACATATTGATTCCACTAAGCCAAAAGTTGTAATTTATGATAATGGATCATTGACAGTCCCTAAATGAACCAAACGAAGATCCTCTTGATAAACAGATCAATCAATTATTGAGATCAAACCCATTGAATCCTTCCAAACAACTGGTCACTTGATAAGTTATTGGATTTAGCATTAATGATGGTATGAATCAAACACTCACAATGGTCTTATTTGCTACAATCGCGCTTTTGACCTCTCGTGATGGGCCTTCATTCTATGTTTTGGGCCTGACTGAATCATACCCCAATAATTAACCCCTCTACTCTTTAGTAGAGAAGATCGACTACAAGAGTGCAATTGATCACGTCAACTAAATATACTCTCAATTTGGTTAATTGTTGCTTCCTTTGCACAAAATCCCTTCTTCACACAATCATCATGACTTTTCCTCATGAAAAAATGAGTGTCAGTTATCCTTCTACACATGTCGCAATATGACTCGTGCATTTCAAAATATTCCTATAGTGTTGACATCAGTTATAGATTGATAAGACAAGCCTCAGTTTGAGAGAGAATTCAAAAAGATGCTTAATTAACCTGTTGGATCATTTCCCAAACTTTGAATCTAACCCATTCATGATATCTTTCAGACATATAAGCCCCCCTTCTATCTTTCTTCATTTTAGACTGTTAAAAAGATGATACGGGGCCCATTTTGTGACACTCCAAAGATGGAGAAAATGCCATGTCTAGAGTACCAATTTTGAACATCAATTTGACCTTAAGGTCTTTTCTCCCCCATTTCTTTATCCCCTTTCCCCCATTTCTCTCTCTTCTCTCTTTGCCCTCCCTCTTTTTGCCCTCCATTCTCTTACTCCTCTTGTCCTCTTCGCATAGTCGTAGGCAAAACTCTAATGTCATCGTTGTCTTCGTGTTCTTGTCGGCTCCATCGGAGGTAAACCTCTCTCATTGTTGTCGCATGCAAAGCTTGCATGTTGTCTTTCATCGTGTTCTTGTCAACGTCGTCAGTTGCAAATAGAGAGGAAAAAGAGGTAGATTTTGGACTTGGGAGGTGGCAAATGACATGGAGGCTAGGTAACATAGTGAGAAAGGAGAGAAAAGAGAGAACGAAAAAAAGAGGGGCATCTTTTAATATTTGATTTATTTCAATATGTTATTTACTAAAACATGTTTTAATTATCTAATGTTAATTTTAAAGATTTTCATATTTGCCCTTGAACTATATCACTTACGTCATTTTACTTCTCATTTTTTAAAATATACTACTTAGTTCCCTAAACTTTGTTCCATTAGCAAGTAAGCTTCTTCCATCTAACTCTGTTAGTTCTTGGACTTTTTTTTATAAATTTTTGTAAAGTTTCTCCCCGAACTATGTTATATATGTTATTTTGTGTCTAGTTTTCAAAATGTTACTATGTTTTCTCAAACTTTGTTTTGTAAGCCAATAACATTTTTCTCGCCCAATTTTGTTCAACTTAACAAGTCAAATGTTGTTTTTCTTCTGACTTTAATTAAAAATACATAAAAAGGAGTTTAATGAAAAAAAGATTAAGAAAAAAATAGTTCAACGAAAAAGTAGTATTTTTTTTATAATAAACTATCCAAATCCTATAATAAAAGAGCTTAACAAGAAAAAAAAACTATCAAATTCGTTAAAAAAAATAAAAATCCTTCAAGTTTTTAAAAACAAGAACACATATTAAGTGACTTTGAGTGGTTTTTGTTTTTTATTTACTACTCTTTAATCATTCTTTTTATTTGTATTTGAGTGGCATATAAAAAATATTCATGAAGTTGTTGGTGTATAGATTGCTTTGACATGGAAGTTATGTAACAGTTAGAAGAAAAAAATAATTTACTTAATCCAACAAAATTGAATGAAATAAGATTATTTACCAACAAAACAAAATTAAAGGGATAAAATGATGTATTTTGAAAGTCGGGAAACAAAATAACTAATGTCATAATTTGGAAGAAGATATAAAAATAATCCAGAAAAAATGTTAAAAACTTACGGATTTAGATTGAAGATGGGTTGCTTGCTAATAAAGTAAAATTTGAGGAGTTAAGTAATACATTTTTTAAGAATTTTTTTCGTAAATTCCCTCTAAGTTATGTACCTTATTTTACTTTACACGTGATTTTTAAAAACAGGTCAAAACAACTCCCGATGTATAAAAAACAGATCAGTATGCCTCTTCCGTCTAATTCGGTCTATAAATCTAACGAAATGCTAACATGGCATGTTATTAAAGATTAAAAATGTTCTAACATTCTAGTGAAGTGTATAATTAAATATTAAAAATAACAAAAAAATTAAAAGCACTTTTTTTCAAAATATTCTCATTTTTATTTTCTCATTTCCGTCGCTCTTCTCACTCTCTCTCTACTGTAAATCACCTCTACTGTTTGATCTGGTTCTTTGCTAAGGACTTCATCTCAGGGCAAAGTTGTTTTTTTTGTTTCTTTTTTTCCTTTTCCGGTTTGGTTTTTTCCTTCTTTCTCTGATGTTTTTGGACCCATTGCAAAGAGAAAGAGATGGATATTACCCAAAAAAAAGCCGCAATAACCACAACAATCATAACCATCACAACAACAACAACACGAGAAAATAGAGAACATGAAAAGTAAATTCTTTACTGACGAACAAGAAAAAATAGAAAATCAGATCTTCACATATATGGGAGGAATATTGAAGTCAATAAACTAAAAAGAAAAATCCACAAGAGAGAGATTCGAATGATCTCCCTCTTTGGTGGTACAGGAAAAAAAAAACTTTTGGGGATGAAGAAGAAGAAAGAAGAAAGAAGTGAGAGAGAGCTCTTGAGCTGGAATGGATCGGAACGGAGCCTTTTGGTTCCTTGACGACGATCAGGCCCTCCTTGCTCATCTCGTTCTTCTACCGCCCCCGCCGACCCCCTTTCCCTCGCCCTCAACCCACACGATCAGCCTCGGTCTTGCGCCAGCGTCCCCCACCCAGATCGAGAGAGAAGAGAAAGAGGGAAGATAAAGGAGCAGAGGGAGAGAGAAGTTGAGAGAAAGGAGAGGGAGAGCAGAGAGAGGGATTTTGGAAAAAAAAAAAAAAAAAGGAGAAAAACGTTTTTACATTATTTTCAAAAAATTATTTTCAAATATTTAATTGTTTTTGTGTTTAGCAACCTGTAAAGTTTTTATATGCTACAATAACAATAAAATATAGTTATAATGTAAAGCTCTCATGTAAAAATAGTTTTAGTTAACTGTTTCAATCACCATACTAAATGCCTTTGTGCTTAACTAAAATTCTATTACATTTTTTGTTTTTAATGCTAGGCCATGCCAGCATTTTGTTGGATTTATAGCGACATTAAATGGAAGAGGAACCAGATTTGTTTTTTATAAGTAAAAATTATATAATCTGTCTATTTTTTAAGGAGTTAATTGATATCTATTTTTGTTATGTAAATATCACTTATATATTTCTTTTTTAAAATTTCATATATTTAAAACTTTAAAATACCTTCTAACTAAATATTAACAACTAAATATTATCATATATTTAAATTTTTATAACAAAATTTCTTATTTTTTAAATAGTTAAATTAGGAAAAAAATATACACGTATATTCTTATTTTAACATATTACATTGATGCATTATTATCACTTAAAGTCTTAAAAAAATGAAATGAATGTCATTGAGTATCATTATCATTACTTACCATTAACTTAATAATATAACAATTATATAACCTATAAGATACACAAAAAAACTTAATAAATATTAAATCATTAATTAAATTACATATCACAAAAAAAGGAAATATCATTCACTTGAAATCTTAAGAAATGAATGTCATTGGGTATTATTATCATTATGTATCATTAACTTAATGATATATCAATTATATAACTAGTAAGACACATAAAAAAACTTAATAATACTGTGTCATTAATTTAATTACAACACTCTAATTTTAATTTGTCAATAAAACTACACCATTAACTTGTCGGTAAAACAATTTCATCTTTTTAAGAAATTTTAAAATCGTTATTTTAAATACTAATTTAAATTTAAGTAACAAACACCTTAATTTTGAGGATTTTTTTAAATATAATAATATAATAATTCGTTTAAAATCTTAAATATGTATATTATTATTATTCTTAAAAAATAAATTAAAACTAATAATATCATTAATATGGTCATTGGTGTTTTTATACATATATATATATTAAGATATATAAAAAATATTTATAAACTGCAGACATATTTTAATTCTACGTATAAAAAAAAAGTTACATATATCATTAACTCTTTCTATAAATCGGAGATACATTGACCTGATAAAAAATAAGTGAAATAAGACACAAAATTTGAGAATTTATAAAAATAATTCTTTTAAAAATCTAAAGGCAGTGACATAGTCGGCGACAAACCTAAAAATAATCCTAATTTAAAACTGCTATATCCCTTGTAAATTTTTTATTATCTTTTAAATTAGAGTTTGCACCGACTCCGACCCAAATAAATGCATTGGTGTAGAATATACCCATCTTTCCCTAGTTTTTCCATCCTTCGTTCCTCTCTCCCATTTGACTGAGTCCTCACGCCATCACCGCCATGTCCAGCAGAGCCAGAAACTTCCGCCGCCGCACCGCCGGCGACGACGACGAAGATGAAAACAACAACAATAATTCCCACGACAAGAACGGACCTTCCGCCACCACCACAACAACGACGGCCACCACAAGAAAGTCCTTTCCAAAACCCTCGTTGTCGACCAAGCCCAAGAAGCCGCTCAACCAATCCACGAAGCTCCTCAGCTTCGCCGATGACGAAGATAACGAATCCCCTTCCCGCTCCAAACCACCCTCCTCTTCTTCTTCCAAGCTTTCTTCTTCTCGCCTCTCCAAGCCCTCATCTTCGCACAAGATGACCGCCCTCAAAGACCGTCTCTCTCACTCCTCCAATTCTTCGTCTACTTCATCTCTCTCTCTTCCCTCCAATGTCCAGCCTCAAGCAGGGATTTACACCAAAGAGGCCCTCCGCGAGCTCCAGAAGAACACCCGAACCCTCGCCAGCTCCAAACCGCCCTCCTCGGAGCCCGTCATTGTCCTGAAAGGCCTCCTCAAGCCTTCGGAGTCGGTGAGGAAAGACCGGAAATTGGACTCCGAGGAAGAAGACGAGTCAGATGAGCTCAAGGAGAGGAGGGGCGAATTGGCTTCTATGGAGATTGGGGGAAAGGGTGGGGGCAGGGATAGGAATAGGGATTCTCTGTCTCCGGAGCCGTTGATTCCCGATCAGGCGACGATAAACGCTATTCGGGCTAAGAGGGAGCGGCTGCGGCAGTCACGGGCCGCGGCGCCAGACTACATTGCGCTGGACGGAGGGAGCAATCATGGAGAGGCGGAGGGGTTGAGCGACGAGGAGCCGGAGAATCGAACCCGAATCGCAATGTTTGGGGAGAAGAAGTCGGAGGGGCCGAAGAAGGGCGTGTTCGACGACGACATGGACGGCAGCGGGGGAATTGAATTGGGACTGCTGATGAGGGAGAAGAAGGGTGTTTTGGAGGAGAATCATGAGGATGATGATGAAGATGAGGAGGAGAAGATTTGGGAGGAAGAGCAGTTCAGGAAGGGGCTTGGGAAGACAAGGGTTGATGATGGTGGTACAAGTACTGGTGTTGTTCCTGTGGTTAATAAGAGAGAGACTCAGCAGAAGCTTGTGAGCTCAGTTGGGTCACAAACTGTGCCTCCCAGTACTAGCATTGGGGGGGCATTTGGAGGGTCATCACCAGGTTTGGGATTTGGGGTGCCGTTTTCTCAGCAAGCTGAGATTTCCCTGAAGGCTTTGAAAGAAAATGTGAGGAGACTTAAGGTAAATTTACGAGCTTTCATTGCTTCCCCTTGAGATATTCTGCTAGAACTTTTGTGTTGTTTGATTTAGACTTGTGAGAAACGAATTATTGACTTAAGTACGAAATTGGTTTAATTGTATGAAATTGGAACTTATTTTACCTTGGGAGTAAATTGGTTTTAATATGTTTGTTTTAGGCTCCATCAGATGGGAATTGGTTTCTTTACGTTGATTATGTTTATGAGAATGGGATCATAAGTAGGCAGGAGTAAGAGTGTTGAGAGAGGTCAAGAATGTATTAAGTTTTTTGAGGGGTTTTCAAATTCTTAGATTGTTAAAGAAGCTAAAATGTCAGGCATGACAGAATCTACAGTTTCTTTTGGTTGGATTCTGGATTGAATTATCTGAGGTGGTAGGAGTTTGTCTCATTTTCTTGTTTGCTCTTTTTTTCCCCCCAATAAATTAATGGTCCATTGCTCGTGAAACAGTTTTTTGAAAGAACAACTTGCAGTCTTATGAGTTGTGCGCTCCTGTGCTTGTAATTGAATTGGTTTTTGTATGATTAGGCACCCTTTTTTACTTTAGTTTTCCCCTTCTCAGGAATCAAATGACAAAGATTTGTTGTCTCTGAATAAGACTGAAGAAAACTTGTCTGCTTCGCTATTAAATATCACTGCCCTTGAAAAGTCTCTATCTGCTGCTGGTGAGAAGTACAAATTCACGCAAAAGCTTCGTGATTTTATTTCTATTATATGCGATTTTCTTCAGGTATGAACTCAAATTAATTACATGCCCTTCTTGAATTTGTATGCTTACTGTGCATGTTTAGAATTCACTGTTTTCCCTTCCGTAATTCCCTCTCCGATTCCTTCTTTCCTTTGTCTCCATCAGTCTATCTGTCCCTGAACAATTTGATGTAGAACTCTCAAAGGAAGCATCCAAGTAACAACGAGACATATGGAAGAGCCAAATACGTGCAATGCTAAATCAATGTGGAAAAGTGTTTAGAAATTAAACATGTAAAGAGTCTGATAGAGTTGGAGGAGGGAAAAAAAAGTGGTTTGTTGGGTAGGAATTTGACACCTGATCGCTATGGGTGGAATATGAAGCGACACCTATCTTTGGTGTGTGAAAGGCTCTAGAAATGCATTGGCCTCGTGATTTTTCAACCTAGAAGACATTTAATCTCATGTTGACTAAAGACCTTTTATGCAATAGGAGATCAATTTTTTGGTTCATGTTTTGTTGTTTCCTTTTTAAATTTTTTTTTTAAGTTTTTACTTCTCTAGTATTGCTGTTTGAAAGGGCAATTTGTCCTTATCATTATGTTTTAAATGCCCCTAAGTGGTGCATTGCATGTCGATGACCTGTCTACTTATTAAATGCCCCTAAGTGGTGCATTGCATGTCGATGACCTGTCTACTTATTGGCATGCTTTATCACTCTACAGCATAAAGCTCCCTTTATTGAGGAACTTGAAGACCAAATGCAGAAACTTCATGAAAAACGTGCATTGGCTATTGTAGAAAGGAGAACTGCCAATAATGATGATGAAATGATGGAGGTAGAAGCAGAGGTTAATGCAGCAATGTCTATTTTTAGCAAAAAAGGTGGCAATGTCGACATAGTTGCAGCTGCCAAAAGTGCTGCACAAGCTGCATCTGCTGCCTTAAGAGAGCAAACAAATCTGCCGGTGAAGTTAGATGAATTTGGCAGAGATATGAACCTGCAGAAACGTATGGAGATGAAAGGGAGGGCTGAGGCTCGTCAACGCAGAAAAGCTCGGTTTGATTCGAAGAGGTTATCCTCCATGGATGTCGATGGTCTCTATCAGAGAACTGAAGGAGAATCAAGTACTGATGAGAGTGACAGTGAGAGCACGGCGTTCCAGTCGCACCGTGAGCTGTTGCTCCAGACTGCTGCTCATATTTTCAGTGATGCATCTGAGGAATATTCGCAACTTTCAGTTGTTAAAGAAAGGTTCGAAGAATGGAAGAGAGAGTATTCATCGACATATAGAGATGCTTACATGTCATTGAGTGCTCCTTCCATATTCTCGCCATATGTGAGACTGGAGCTATTGAAGTGGGACCCACTCCATGAGAAAACAGATTTCTTAAATATGAATTGGTATTTTACTTTAACTTTACTGCTAATTTACTTCAATGTGAAATTCCTCTCCAAGTTTCCAGTAAGACTTCTTGTCTGGCTTTGTACGTCTTTGTTTAAATAACATGCAAGCAGACAATGCAGTCTACAGGGTAGTTGCTTACTTCTATCTTTAAATTATTCTGATTCTGAGTTTTTTTTTTTCCCCTTGTTTAGGCATTCATTATTAATGGATTATGGTTTGCCGGAAGATGAGGATGGTTTTGCACCTGATGATGCTGATGCAAACCTCGTTCCTGAACTGGTGGAAAAGGTTGCCCTCCCCATTTTGCATCATGAAATTGTTAACTGCTGGGACATGCTAAGTACACGAGAGACAAGGAACGCAGTTGCTGCCACAAGTTTGGTGACGGATTATGTTCCTGCTTCTAGCGAGGCTCTTGCTGATTTATTAGTTGCGATTCGAACTCGTCTAGCAGATGCTGTTGCCCATCTTACGGTATTACTTTTCTATTATCAAACTACTGGTTTTTCTTGAATATTTCCATATTCTTACAATTTGTCCGGTGCTTTTAATTTATCCATATTATGTAATCATGCTCCCTTATCGGAAATTGTAGGAAATGTTACTTTTTCAAGACTAATTGTAGCAAATATCAGGTTTTGAAAATATTTGTGGTAAATGTTAAACTGATGATGTAAATAATTTACTTATCTCTTTGTTTAATAGTGTAAATAATTCTTATTCACACAATAAATAGATTCATAGTACAAATAATTTATTTACCTCCTTGTTTACAATTTATATATTTCTTATTTATATGGTAAATAAGCTATGTGCATTATAAATTTGACATTTCCCTCATTTTCCCCCTTGTTTATTTACCTGATATTTTTGTTCTTTTCGTTATCTGTTGAGTGTTAGACATCGTGATGTTTGAAATCATTATGCTCATTATATAAATTTCATAGGTTCCAACATGGAGCCCACCTGTACTGCAAGCTGTGCCTAATGCTGCACGTGTTGCCACTTATCGGTTTGGCGTGTCTGTTCGTTTGATAAAAAATATCTGCCTGTGGAAAGAAATCTTAGCATTGCCAGTTCTGGAGAAACTTGCACTTGAGGAGCTTTTGTGCGGTAAAGTTCTACCTCATGTTCGAAGTATTGCAGCAAATGTTCATGATGCAATCCCAAGAACAGAAAGGATAGTCGCTTCTTTGTCAGGGGTCTGGGCAGGTCCAAGTGTCACTGGGGATCGTAGGTAGGGTGTTTTTTTTCCCCGCTACATTAAGAGAGAAAAAAAAAAAAAAGATCTCTTCTTTTCCCTTTTTAAAACGGAGGGAAAAAACTACCAAACTTTGTTGGATTCATAAGTTTATTATTTATTACTATCACATTTTATACTTTCCCCAACTGTAATCGATTGCAAATATTCTTATAAGCCCTCATGACATAAACGTGCAGCCGAAAGTTGCAACCTTTGGTGGATTACGTGATGTTGCTTGGAAAAATTCTGGAGAAAAAGCGGGCGTCGGGTGTCACAGAGAGTGAAACTAGCGGACTTGCACGTAGGTTGAAGAAAATATTGGTCGAGCTCAATGAGTATGACGGTGCTAGGGATTTAGCTAGGACCTTCCATTTGAAGGAGGCATTGTGAACTCAATGTTGTCAAAAGAACTGCCTATGAGTTGGATAAAAGATTGCAAAAGGAAGGGTCATATTAGAGTACCAATCTGGAGAATTTGGAGAATGCACTTCGGGAAGAACCGCAGTTTTATCTCGAAAATCAAATTTCAAGGGGAACCTTTTGCCTTCTACTCGATGGATCACCATCAGCCAATATTTTTGATGAATTGTAAGTCATCTCTCTCTCTCTCTCTCTCTCTCCCCCTCCCTCTCTCATGTTGGCTTTCATGATGAACCATGAGTTTTCTCACTTGTGCACTTGGTTTGTTCAAAATTTTTGGGTTGAGGATTTATATGAATTACGGGAGGGAATAGATAATTCTTTCATAGATATTAGGAGTTGAACAATAATCGACTTTTTATCTCGTCACTTTGTGGTGCGCTTGATAGCCATAGTTTTTCAAAATGTTTTTGATAGCTATTTTTGGCCTGATGAGATAATGTCGGAATATATTTTCTTGACCAGTGTGCCACCTCATGTCAATGTAGGGGCAAAATGCTTCAAGCTGAAGAAATGAATATTATATTTTCGAGACAAGAGGAAAAGAAAAGAGAAAACAAAGACACATAAATGAACGTCATATATTGCTATCTAGAAGGAATGGACTGTTTTGACTACATTGTTACTATATGGTGGAATAACAGATATTGCTCAAGTCAAGTGTTGCATGTTAGCTTGTTGTAAAACTAATTCTTGTGACGTAACCTCAATAACACCCCTGAATTACGCCTCAATCGGTAAACCTTTTTCTAAACCTTTGCTGTTCATAATCTTGATTCTCACAACATTTTTAGCCAGCAATTTTGATATGATGGATTTATATGTTAAAATTTCATATGATATCGGGTGTTCCCATTTTGGTACAAGGATAAAGGAAGAAGCGGGGAGAGAGAGAAGAAGATATAGTAAAACGTACATACGTGGATGGTACATACCAACAACAAAATTATACTTTCAATTTTCGATTTATTGAATCTATATTTTTATATTAGATTTATAATATATATCTTATTTTAGTTAATAGTTTATTTTGATTTTTAAAATAGCCAAATTATCCTTAAGTAAAAGAAAAAAAATAAAACTTTCAAAAAAAATAAAAACACACAAAACACTTATTTTTGAAGGTATTTTATAAATTTTTAAAGCAAAAATTGTAGTATAATTTTTTTAAATTTTTGAAGTTAACTTATATTTTAATTTAAAAGTATTTTGGACAATTTTTAGGCTAAAATTGAAAATTGATTGGTAAGAGGTATAAATTGGATATTAAATATAATATGAAGGTATAATTTTAATGAGATAAAAAATCAAAAGTATATTGTTGAATAAACTTAAAATACATGATAGAAAAAGACAAATAATTCGTTTCCTTTTGGGGAGAAAAAAGAATATATTCTCTCCTGGGAATCTTTTGTGGGAGCAAATCTATCAATGGGTATCTATTTTTAGCTATTTGATTTGCGATAAAAGGTGATCTTGATCAAATCTAATGAATTTAAAACATGCATCATCAATTGAGGTTCTTATCAAAAAAGTCTTTCTGTACATGCGCAAGGCAAATTTTATTGAATGAAAAGACAATATTAGTTATTAGTAGAGATGTCAAATATGTCGGTTTGGCCTTACCTGTTTAAATTGGGCCTTAGTGTGTTAAGCGTTGTGTCTAAACTTGCCTATTTATTTACCGTGTTGTGTTAGGCTATGTTTTTCTTATTTAAGGCATCAAGCTTGGCACACGTCCTATTTATATTCGTGTCATGTCCCTGACATGATCGTGCTTTAATTGTCTCTGATAGCAAAATTATAGGTAAACAAGAAATATAAGTGTCACACAATTAAAATTTTTATAATGAAGTAAAATATTTTAAAATTTAAATGAGATAAAATCTTGTTTAAAAAATAGCATATAATAATTTTATAAAAAAAATTGTTAGAAATACATAATAATAAAAGAGCAAACATGTCGTGCCATTATTGTGCCAGTGCTTGGGCCTAGGTCATGCTCTTAGTATGCCAAGCCCTTAACGTGCTTTGTACTTAAAAATTGCGTCAAGTTCGACCCATTTAATAACTATGCGAGGCTAGGCCTATTTAATAATTGTTTCGTATTGTGTCGTGTCTACTTTTTAACGTGTCATGTCTGTGCCAATCGACTAGGCCCGGCCCATTTTGACATCTCTAGTAACTAGAAATTATTATCACAAGTGTCATTTTATTAATTTTACGAACGGAAACTACACGTGTCTAGCTAGGAAAACTTAAAAATGAAAAGGAAAAGAAAAAAAAATGAAAAATAAATTGATTTTGATCCTATAGGCTTGTAATATGATTAAATAGACATGGTAACAAATTGTTTTATAGTCTTTCAAAAAAAATTGTTTTATAGTTATATTGTAGAATATTAATAAAATATTTCTCTTTTTTATATATAATTTAATATGAACGTTTCAACTGTATGTTTTGGGGGGTTCTTTTAATAAAATAAAACAATAAAAGACAAAGAAAATACACATTTCAGCATAATCTTGTGCTTGACCTAAAACCCCAAAACAAATCTGATTAAAATATTTTGGTTTTTTAATAAAACAAAACAATAAAAGAAAAAAAAATTGCATGTGCTTGAACAGTTGAACTAAAATCTAAAAACAAATCTGATTGAAATTTTTTGGCTTTTTAATAAAATAAGACGATGAAAGGAAAAAAAAAAAAAACACATTTCAGCATAATCCTATGCTTGTCCTAAGATCCCAAAACAAATCTGATTAAAATATTTTGGTTTTTTAATAAAATAAAACGATAAAAAAAATGCATGTGTCGGCATGATCTTATGCTTGAACAGTTGAACTAAGATCTAAAAACAAATCTGATTGAAATTTTTGGCTTTATAATACAAAAAAACAATGAAAGAAAAAAAAAAAAAACTTGTTATAGCATTATCTTATGCTTGAACTAAGACCCAAAATCACATATGACTAAAATTATTTTCCCAAAACCAATCCCCCCTCTTTCTTAATCAAAAGAAAAATAAAAAAATGCATGTATCAAAATAATCTTATGCTTGAACTAAGACCAAAAGAAATCCGATTAAAATCTTTAGCATAGGACCTTTAGCAACCCTACTCTTTGCCTTTGTTTAGATTGTTGGCTCGATTTGTATTGATTTGAACTGAAAATTTAAACTATGTAATTTAAATTGCTATCAAACTAACATTTGAATGTGTAGTTAAAATATAAATCTAAACATGAAATACAATCCGAATTTGTGCTCGGATGGATGTGGAGAGCAGAATGAATATATTGATTTTTACCATTAAAGAATAGTTTGAATTGCCCAACAAGAAGGGAAAATAAACTCTAAATTGGGTAATTTAAACTATGCCTACTATTGAAATTGAGTTAAACTGTCTAAAATTGTTCAGGGTTTTAAAACAAACTCATGGCTTTTATGTTTGGAACCCACAGGGTGCGAGTTTGTCAATAAAATGCTCATGTGACCACTATCAACGACCAAACCACCAAGAAAGATTTTAACATTTTAGTTTAACCACTCTTGGGAGTTTAACCAACTTACTCTTGCCCAGCAGACTCACGCAAAGGACTATGCTGATATGCCCGCATTTTGCAACGAGCTACTCTCAATTTTTTTTAAAAAAACTACTACTATCCTAAAGTTGGGGATTCTGAGTGGAGGTAAAACAATAGAAAAATGTTTTGGAGCACCGTTGCTATTGCGCACCATAACTAATATTTTTAATGAAAAAAGTGCAATTTGAATTAAAAAAAATTATACTGCTAATTATTTTTGAACTGAAACAATCTAGCAAACGTAAAAAGTGTTTTGATAAACATGGTTAAAATTAACTTTTTAGCTACTTAATAGTGTAAAGCTTTTATATGTTACAGTAAAAGCAAAAAAGTTGTTACAGTATAAAGCTCCATATGCTACAGTGTTTTTACTAAAAAAGTAGTTCTAACCATGTTTGTCAAACACCATAGTAGACATCAGAACAACACTCTCATTCTTCAATGTTCCAGCTATACATACATGTGTGTACTCTTCATATTCAAGAAGTTGCACCGACATTTAATTATAACATACATATATATATATATATATTTATACATGTTTGGATACTAAATAGTGATTCAATTGTGTACATAGTACACTGGCACCACCTACTAACTCATTTACGACAATTTTGACTGTACAACAGCGAATCATGTAACGATTATTTTTCATTCTTTTGCTTGACATTAGAATTTCGACATCCTATTATTAAATACTTTGCTTTTTGGTCGCAACAAAAAAAATTTGATGGCAAAAGGTCACTTGTAGAAAGTTTTTAAGACCATATATTCTTTGATAACGGAATGTTCTGTGACCAAATTTGGTAGCAAATTGACCGCTATTTGATAACTGGAAATAAGATCACGTACAAACACATAATAGTTGCATCATCATGACGTATGAGTCATATTTATCAACACATTAAATAATTTACATACTAGTTGTAACATATGGTCACTTGAAGCTGGCTGTCCCCAAAAATCTTGGAGATTAAACAAATTGCCATTTGGTAGTTCCTAGAGAAAAATTAATGCGCCTAATATTATTTTAAACCCTTACTACGAGCATGTTTAGTAAAGTTGGTTAAAACCAACTTTTTGATTCAAAACACTGAGCATGTGAGTGCTCTGCACTGTACTTGGAAAGCCCTCTAATTATTTTTCGAAGTTTATAAGCATTGTATATTCAGTATTATTTTTTTTTCATATAAAAGTCTCCTCCGTGAAGACTTTTCCTCCGTGAGACTTTTGTCTTATAAATGGAAAGAGGGAACTACTAGGAAAAAAAAATCCAGGAAGCTAACCCTAATTCATTACAGGTTATTATACACCCAAATTTCTAGACAATAGCTTATAATTTACAAAGCGTGTGAGCCTATTTAAATTAGAGTAATTAAGCCTCTGAATTTGCAAGAGAAATTCGATTTTTAGGCATGTCTCTGCAGTAAATATTGACATGTATTACAATGAGTTGTTATTACGATTATTTGTGATTTTCAACCAAACAAAAATTTTCCTGTTTTTATGTCGTCACACACACCCCTTAAAAAACAATATTGTTCTTCACTTGGCAGAGTCATTATCCAATTCCTGAATTACATAAATACCATTTTTTTTAAAATTAATTCCAATTAATCAATCAATTACAAATTCTAATGCTAATCAAACCCCATCTTCTTCCCACCTCAAATATAATTTAATCCCTTCAATTGTTCCCCATCTCTTTGACTATTTTCTTTTTATTTTTTATTTTTCCTGAAAATAATTGACAGGCAAACAATGTTGGGGAATTAGGCGACTCCTAATTTCAAGGATCGCAAGAACGAACAATTGCAGAAAATAAATAGGAGAAAAGAAGAAAAAGAGACACCAAATTTTATACAGGTTCGTCTAAATTTGAGACTACGTCCTGTTTCTGCCGCTTGCAGATTCCACTATGATGAAAGAGATTACAGATTACAAGAACAGTTTCTCACACACTCACAAATTGTGCTTACCAAAACTCTCTTCTATCTAACACCCAATGGGAATTTTTTCTCTCTCAAGGATGGAGCTCTCAAGAATTTTGCCTCTCACAAAATTAGGCCACTCACAATTTTCACACACACCCAACCTTAGCCATCCTTGTGTCTATTTATAACCAAAGGAAGAGAAAAATAGCAACTAATGGGAAATCCTAATGGTTTCTCCTTTTTGGGGCGTTTGAGTTCGACTCTAACTCAAAGTTTGGCAACAAGCCAGACTCCGGGCGCCGCGACCCTCATTTTGGGCGCCGCGGCGCTGGTTTGTTCTCAAACGGGCGCTGTGGCCTTTGGTTCGGGCGCCGCGGCGCTCTTTTTGGGCGCCACGGCGCTGTGTCTCTGCCCCTCAGCGCAGCGCGTTTTTTTTTTTTCTTTCTTTCTCCTTTGCTAGGTTGATTTGGCTCCATATTGCAACAAACAAAGCACTGCCCACATTTTTAGCTATCAACATTCGTATCTAATTAAAAAAATTCTAACTTTATCATGATGACACACAGAGATTATCAACTCAGTCATGTATACTCTATAAATTGTAGCCTGTTTGTAAAGTTAATTTTAATCAATTTTTTAATTAATAATAGTATAAAGTCTCATATGTTATAGTATAAAGAGAAAAATTGCTACAGTGTAAAGGTTTTACATGCTACAGTATTTACAGTTTTAACTAATAGTTCTAACCACAATACCAAACACAAATATTTAGTAGTTAGTGACCTATATCATTTTTTTAATTATAAACAGTATAAAACTTTTATGTATTATAATAATAATAAAAAATTATTATAATATAATATATTTACATATTATAATAAAAATAATTTTAACTTACTGTTTACACTGCCCTTACCAAGACCCCACTAATTCCCTTGCCAGTAGCTTGATTCCTAGCTACCAGTCAAAGGCGGCCAACAAGAGTTAATCGAGCTAAAAGTCAAACACCGGAGACAAAACTAATAATTAGCACTTTTGCTATTGGAATGACAAATTACATTGAAACAGCAAATCATCATATATAATATAATACATGATCACCAACAAAATTCGGTTGCTTATGTTGGAAGAAGGGTAGCTGAATAAATATACTGATGATGTCCATTTCATTGCCATTACAAATTTCCTACCTAGTGCCTAATAAATTTCTCCACTATGAGAAACCTTTTTTTTGGTGACACCCCTTTTATAAAGCCCAACATTTAGTCCCTCTTTATCCCTCAAAAAGTTCCTAAACCAAAGGGAGAGCAAATATTATACATTATTATAAGTTAAAGTTAGGAGCAAAAGTTGTTCTCTCTGATTGAGTGGTGCAAACTACTTTTTAAGCATTGTTCACTTCAATTTTCAAATTAGGGTAAACTACCAAAGATGACTGTCTCCACTTGTGTCTCCACAGCCAAGAATAATGGCCGGGTCCTCATTGTCGGGGCCACCGGATTCATCGGCCAGTTCGTCGCTGACGCCAGCCTTCGTGCCGGTCGACCTACCTGCGCTCTAGTCCGGCCCAGCCCCGCCAATAATTACCCTTCCAACAAATCTACTATTCTCAAGGCTCTCCAAGACAAAGGAGCCACGCTTGTGCATGTAATATGTGTCAAGTATATATATAGATTTCATTTTCATTGAAAAAGTATATATATAGTTTTCATGTTTTTTTTTTTTTTTTTTTCTCTAAAAGGGTTTGATTAGTGAGAAAGAAACGATGGAGAATATACTGAGAGAGCATGAAATTGACGTGGTTATATCTGCTGTGGGCGGGGCAAACATCTTGGACCAGCTTATACTTGTTGATGCCATGAAAAATGTTGGAACAGTTAAGGTATGATAACAATAAACATCAGTGCTATTATTGATACATTTTAGACCAAACAGGAATGCTTTTTATGTACATCAAAAAACCGTCGTCTAATCCACCGTATAGATAAGGCTTTCTATATCATAATTTTTATGTGGACATTTGTCTACGGTTTTTATTGATTTTTTTTTTTTTTTACTGTCTGATCTAATAATTGTAGTAGCTTAGCATAATTACATATATGTGAAGCAAAAAACTTTTTTAGTTTTGTTTTTGTTTTTATTTTTATGTTTTGGTTTGTAGAGATTTTTGCCGTCGGAGTTTGGGCACGACGTGGACAGAGCGGACCCGGTGGAGCCGGGCCTTACAATGTACAAAGAAAAGAGGAAGGTGAGGAGGGCAGTGGAGGAATCTGGTGTGCCTTACACCTACATTTGCTGCAACTCCATTGCATCTTGGCCCTACTTTGACAACACTCATCCTTCTGAGGTTCTTCCACCCTTGGATCGCTTTCAAATCTACGGTGATGGCACCGTCAAAGGTATGTCACACCAAACCATCAACATTGATCTATGACTCTTTCTTTCTGGGAGCTCCCTTAATGGTTTTTAAATCTATTTAAATATCCTTTTTTTTTCTAAACAATTATAACAATATTAAAAAAAGTAAATAAAATTGACAAAATAGTGTATTTTTTTTTAGGATTCCCCTCATGTAATCTTATTTTATTTTTCCCAAAAAAACATCTTACCATACAAATTAAAATATTATATCGAACATGACATTTTAATTAATGTTACAAGAAATTCTAGTTGATATATAAGGTGGCATTTTAACGTCTTAACTTGAATACCTAATTTTGAAATATTCAAATTTAGGTCCTTAAATTTAACAAATTACTCCATGCGTAGGCCTTTCCCTTAAATTTTCTGTTAACCCCTTCATTTCTTTTGAGACCCTTCATTCTTAAATAAAAAAGAAAAAAAAAATGTCTTCTTCACCAGGTGCTATAATTTGTTCACAACTAATCCTAAAATTTTATAATGCCATAATTGAGAGCACGCACCACGTGAAGGACGCTGGTATTATTCTATAATACCATGAAAGAAGTGATCAGGTTAAGGGACGCAGTGATGATTTCTTAAAATTTATTGACGTATGTGTCATTTGTCACGTTTTGTGTAATTCGCAAGTACATGGTATAGCGTTTGACATAATAGTTAGAATCATTTATTAGAATTGTAAATATTGTAATATATAAAAGTTTTATATTATAACAATATATATATTTTTTTATTATAATATATAAAAATTTTATATTATTTTTAACTAAAAAATTAGTTGAAACTAACTAATATCAAATAAACTAGAGATGTAATTTTGCGTAGTACAACATAGCATCCACAAATTAGATTGTCAGAATTTAATGAATTTAGCTGATGACATTTTTCCTAGAATAATTTTGTTTTAATATTTATAAATTTTTAGAAACAGTTTGCTTGAGGGTCCGGAGCCACCCAAATGCAAAAGCAAGCCGGCGATATAACAGTACTATTTGGCCGAAAAGAGTACGGCCTTATCAAACACAAATTAATAGGGCCCACCTGTGGAACACAGCAGACAAACAACATACTTCCCAGTCAAAACGAATGTTGTAATCTTTTGTTTTTGTCTTTGTTTTTTGTTTTATAACTCAAACTAGCTGGAATCCAGACCTACGTTAATTCAATCATTTAGGGTGTTTAGTAATCTTAATTAAAATATATATTTTAATAATAAATAGTATAAAATTTTTATATATTATACAATAAAATAAAAATAAACTATAATATAAAACTCACATATGCTTAGATTTTTATAGTTTAAATTTTAAGTTTTAAATCTTCTCGTAAACACTTAAATTGTTTGTGAAAATTTTAACAATATAAAATGATATCAAAATACTTTTTTAAGAATTCATGGGTTTCACAAAGGATACTCTTATTTAGTCCTATTAGGATATAACATCATTAGACACAGACTGGTGGGTTCTAACCTACGTGGGTATGAAAAATACGTCTTTTTTATAAATTATAACAGCTGGCATGGAATGTTTGTTCCTCTTCAAGAACTTCAGTTGACATATAAAAAAAAAAAAACTCGTTGGTTCATCTTCAAAGTCTTCTATTATACTTTTCCCCCCACCATTAATTAAGGATTTTGGAATTTGAAAATGCCATGAACAGCTTACTTTGTTGCTGGCGTGGACATTGGGAGGATAACAATGAAGACAGTGGACGACGTCCGAGCCATCAACAAGAATGTTCATTTCCGACCATCATGCAATTTTTACAATATAAATGAGCTGGCTTCACTTTGGGAGAGAAAGATTGGTAGAACTCTTCCAAGGGTTACCATTACTGAAAATGACCTACTTGCTGCAGCTGCAGGTGTCCCATTCTCACCCTATCATAACTAATTTACGACTTATATTTACCGCTAGCTCTTGAAGATATGCATTTGTCTCACATTGCCATGTACATTTACTTTTAAAGGTCTATCTGTTATGTTTTTTATAAAATATAATTTTGACCGAGTGAGAGTCTTAAAATAGATTATTTTTTTAAAATCGATTTTTTAAACTTTCTTTTCATAGTTTTTACGTCAGTTATTTTGTGAGGGTATTTTAATAATTTTAGCTAAAAATTGAGCTTACGTTGACTATTCCATTGGTATCTAGATGGAAGTTTTCAATTAGATTATATTTACTCAGATTTTTTAGTTTGAACATAAAATTATCAAAACTAAAAGATCAGGAGCCAATTTAATACTTGATATTTAGGAACCAATAATGCCAATCACCCAAAAACAAGAATATATATTTAAAAAATTGTTCTTTTATGGTGCTTAATGTGAATTTTTCTAATGGATATATTCATATATAGATAAGACATTTGAGAGTGATGCAACTATTTCAAGCAAATTAATGCATGTAATTTTATTTTATTTTTTATTTTTTGGGATGTGCAGAGAATTGCATCCCAGAAAGTATCGTGGCATCATTCACCCACGACATCTTCATCAAAGGGTGTCAGATAAACTTTTCCATTGATGCCCCTAGTGATGTTGAAGTGGGAGATCTCTACCCAGATGAAACTTTCAGGACTTTGGACGAGTGCTTCACTGACTTCCTCATGAAGCTGGAAAACAACCCTACCAATGAACTTCAAGTTTCTGCCAAAAATCATGTGGTTGAACACATCCAAATTGCTGCGACCTGTGCTTGACCATCTCAAAAGATGTCTATTGTTCTATTCTGTTCACTTTAAAAATAATAATAATAATAATAAAAAGAAAGAAAAGAACAATAAACTATCAAATTAGTGCTTTAATTTTAATTATTAGAGGTGTCAAATCATGTTTAGTGTACTATTTCTGTTCGTATTAATCAATGCCAAGGAATAAGGTGTTACGTTTTAGTTTCAAAAGTCTTTGAGGTTAAGAAGCCAAGGAGTTTGTATTGCAATTCAAAGTGATGAACCAATTACTACCATTATTTGCAATCCTATGAGTGCAATTCATTACTATAATAACGTATCTTTTTTCCTGATCCATTATCATTTAGTAGTGACATCTGTTTAATGTGATTTTAGACTTAATGTGATTTTGGACTTGCAATTGCAAAAATAATCCCTTAGAATTAAAGAATGGACCGTTTAGTATTGTTTTTAAAATAGATAAAAATATTTTTATTTTAGAAGATAGAGAATTTTTTGAGAATTATGTTGAGAGTATTTTTAAAGTTTTTGCCTCAAAAAACATACAAAATATTTTTAAAATTTTTGAGAACAAAAGCAAACGGGATACCTGCAGTTGATTATTTTTTTTAACTTGACTTTCTCTGATAAAAAAATTGCAACTTGCATCTTCAACTATTAAAAAGTCGTATATTTGGCCCCTTTTCTGACAAAAAAAAATTCAGGTACTTGACAAAATCATCTATGTGACCAAATTAAAAGATTGTTCTTTCCCTGGTTAAATTTGTTTAAATTAATTTTATTCAATTTGTCTAAAATACCCATCATTAATCAGGCATACGATTTAGTGACTCAATGGTTCATGGTCCGTTTGGTTCATGGTCCAGCAATGCTCAGGACCAAAAAACAAAAATCAAACGCAAAACAAAACAAAACAAAACAAAAAAACAGGAAGAAAAAATTACACAAAATCCGTTGAAAAGAAAATGTCAATAAAACAAAGAACTACAAATTACACCATTGTAACTGGATTCCATGGCAGTGTATTTACAATTCCTTGACAACACTTGGTTTATCAACAATAAATGATTAAAAAGTGTTTCTTAGCCTCTCAGTGCTTGCTTCATCTAAAATCACAAGCAATTATGTAAAGAGAGAAAAGAAGAAGAGTAAAAGTTGAAGAAGTCTATTCCCGGCCTTGAATCAACAAGTTAGAAAACTACACATCATATACGGGCAGTCGCTCTTCAATCGCAACGCGGCATATAGGGCATTTTTTGCACTTCTCACCGCATGTTCTGAGATGCACCAAAACAAACACATGAAACAAACTATTAGGTTGTGTTAAAACCTGTAAATAGGCAAAGAAAGTACTATTATAATTCTTGAGTCCACGTTCTACTGTTTTGTGTGATAAAAGTCCTGAAGAATGAGTTTTCAATGAATATGTTATGCTGTCCCAAATCAATTATTACGCGAAAAGGCCTAAGCTACTAATTATGAGGAGATAATAAGAAAGTTAAGACGGAATTAGTGTTGCAATAAAAGGGTAAATCAATTTACCTGCAAAGAACATGATGCCTGCAAGGAAGCAGAACTATGTTAATCTGCTCTTCAAAGCATACTCTACAAAGGATCTTTTCCTGAGTTGCATCAGATCAAAACGTTAGCAAAAAGATCGACTTTAACGCATAAACACAAAATTCTAGCCAAAGTTTACAAATATTACATTCTGAAGTCTTTCACACTCCTGCTGGCTAAATTTTGTAATTTCTGTTTGCTCACTAAGCGCAGCTTGTAATCTCCAAATCTGCAGACAACAGAATAAAACATGCTAGGCGAGTGAATAATCAATACCATATAACACAATTCTATATGCCACTGAATTAGGGACAAAAAATTAATTGAAACGTAGCCCAGTAGGGAAAAAAATAAGGAAATAATTGTACCTCATCAACAAGATCTGCTTTAGGCATTTTCTTCACAACATCCGGTGAGAAAGTGTCATATCTGAATAGCAAGGATGGAAGGAAAAATATACAATGCATCAACATCCTTGTGTTATTTTGCAATGAAACTTGATTTTTGATTCAATGGAACATCAGACTATTGTAGAAAAGAACACAACGATGCGTCCACTTAAAAGCTCAAAATACACAAATCACAAAAAAGCAACAGAAACTTCCAGGTAATTATTGCAAACAGAAGGTAGGTACCGCACTCAACTTCAACTTTGCAGATCATAGTTTTTGTTGCCTAATCTAAATGCATTTCTTCTCAATAAGCATCTAAAGAACACAACCAATTAAGGCTCCTCGAAACTCAACAGAGATACAAATTTAATTAGTTTATAAAAGTGAGCAGCCTCGCAGAAGAAAAATAGCATAAATGATCATCCATTGTACAAAGGAACCAGATAATAGGAAAGAAGTTACAGACCCGGATGTCCCCACACTATACAGTCTAGCTTGTTCCTCCCGACTTCCTTCATCGATTGACCACCAACCCAGCAATCTGTTATCAGAATGAACATAAACAATGAAAAATCAAAGCCATATGGTATGTTGTGCACAAAATGAACCATTTACCTCGAACCACGATGCAAGAAGCCGAAAGAATCTTGAACTTTTGATGCTATGGAAAAGTATCTTGCAGAACCAGGTCTGCCGTATCTTCCAGAGCCACGAGTACGTACTAGAATAACAATTTTTTCCACAAGTCTATATGCAGCAAATGCAACGCCTGCTCCTTGCAACAAAAGAAGAGGAGAAAATACAACAGGAATCGAGAGATGTGTGGCCCCAGACGGTGTTCCCTGAAATGTACTTGAAATATAAACTAAGAAACCTTCCAGTAGCAGCCAAAAATCACACTTTCCATAACATATTCTATTCTAAAGTACCTCTAAGTACATAAAGAGCAGGATCTGGAAAATAATCAGAGGTACTTTCATAATATGCCCACCAATATCCTGTAAGTCACATAAGCCACTATTGTTCTGGTCTTCCTCAGAAGAAATTACTAAACCTCTATTCCAGTCAAGATATCTCATAGTGATCGAAGGTGTGGTGGGTTCTGTGATGTGAGAATGCCTATGGATTGATGGATTATACCACTTAGTACAAACAAGAAATGCAAAACCCTCTGCAATTCTGTGGGGGAAAAAATCATTGATAAGTTTTAACAGGTAACGACATGATAAAAAATGATAATAAAAACTCACAGTTCTGTTGACACAAATTATTCTTTACCCGAAGTTAATAAATAAGTCCCACCAGCCTAAAGCAGCTACATCACCTGCATGTCATCGTAAAGAAATATATAATTCAACCGAATAATGCTTCCTAACTGTTGCACAGCTTCAGGCCAAAAATAACAAAATAATAAATTACAAGCAGGAGGCGTTACAACCATTGACATATCAATTGATCAAACCGTGCAGAGTTTATGTTGAGGCTAAAAGATGGAGACGAAACAAAACTAGATTACAAGTAATATAATTGATATCCTTTTGAGAAGTAAAGCAAAGTATATCAGCTGGCAAATAAAAACTCACCACAGATCTTTAGGAGAGTGAATACCGTTGCAGCAATGAAGAAGACCATAGATATTGAAACCCAAAAGTGCTAGAAACAAAGATTTGTAGTTAGTAACAAATCAGAAGAAGAAGAAAAGAATGAACAATAGCCATTATATCGTAGCAAATTGATTAAAAAAAAAAATGACCTTCATCTGATTTCAATTTTCCACTATTAACACGTTCTTCATCATGTTAAAATTTATAATCATAATCTCAACCGAGAAAGATACAGCAATGGGGCTCATTAACTCCAAGACTACTCATGATTAAGATCCTCCTCAAGATGTAATAAATAACAGAGCAAATGTTGCTTCAAATGCCTTTTTTTTTATCTCTTTCACAAAAACAGCATATGGAATGTGAGCAGAAGTTCCGCATAGTATATGGTCATATAAAGCTAATGAACATTGTGAAAAGATGATAAAAGGTGCCAATTAACTATAATCACTCACTTAGACCCTAAACGATAATAAATAACAGAGCAAATGTTGCTTCAAATGCCATTTTTTTGATCTCTTTCATAAAAACAGCATATGGAATGCGAGCAGAAGTTCCGCATAGTATATGGTCAAATAAAGCTAATGAACATTGTGAAAAGATGATAAAAGGTGCCAATTAACTATAATCACTCACTTAGACCCTAAACAATAAGGTCAAAAATGATTGAAACAATCAAGTGAATAATGACTGCATTAAGAAATATATGTTTCCAAATAAATCCTTCAACCAATGATCTAATGGTAATAATTGCAAACTTACAGGAAGAGTCTCCCATATCACATCATCGCTCATGGCTTCCTCATCTCCGGGCATTAACGCCCTACACATCCTATATTTAAGACATATCGATTACTAGAGTTCAAAGTGGAGATGAATTGAATTTTTGTGGAAAAAAACACTTAAGTGGTGATTTTATTACGTGTTAATTTAATCTCATTGATCATTAAAACAGATCCTATTCTGCTTTGTAGAGTTGATTAATCTACGATCGCAAGAACACCAATATCTATTAAATAGATACTTCAATGTAATGAAAAAGAACGTACAAATAAGGAAAATGAAAAAGAAAGAAAGAAAGAACGTACCTGATATTATCAACCAAAATTGCTGATTCAAAAGCTAACAAGGGCATAAAGACAATCTTCAACGTGATACCTGCAGCAAATTAAAGTTCACCAAGCAACAAAAAATAAGGACTGAAATTTGAAAGAACATAAAGGAACATATATATATATATATATATATATGAAATCGTGTTGAGGCAACACTCAATGATGTTCATAAACGTACCAGAATGAAGAGATAAAATTTATTGACATAACAAAAAAATTCAACGTCTAGTGCATAAGAGAGCAAGTCGACCATAATTGCTACATCCTCGAAAATTTGATTTTATGAAAGATGACAAAATATTGTTTACTCCAATAGGATCAAACAGTTATTGTCAATAAGAAAATACTTGCCTATGCCATAACTGCTATCAAGATAGAGACAAAGAAGAATTTCGAAAGCAACAAGCAATGGAGTTGCCATGACAGCATGAAAAGGTGCCCACTGCACAACAGAAAGAAATGTTTTCATCATGCGTCACTATGACAAGAAAATCTGATTTCAGAATGTCTATCCTCGTCTCATGCAAGAAAAATAGTATATCTGACATAAGATGGAAATCATTCTCATACATGGCGGTCATAAGGCAGAGCTGGAGCAGGTAAGGAGAATCTGCCTCGCGCAACAACTGCGTGAAAAACCCACATAGGAGAAAACACTATCCTGTAAAACAAGGAAAGAAAACATTCAACACTAAATCAAAAGAATAGGGTGCTCATAATAATAATAAAGGAAACAACAGAAAACATTAAAAAAAAAAAAAAAAAAAACAAACAAACAAGTCCACACAGGATTCTAGGATATAAATATCTCCAAACTTCAATTGCTCTACAACCATTTTTTTCTCCCTTTCAACTGCAGACCTTTAAGAAATATAATGAAAAGACTTTGAAACATTTTTTTTTTAAAAAAAAAGGTAGCATTTTTACCGGAGTTTATGCTTGACAATGCATGTATTAATTTAGAATTATCTTGCACAATATAACTGGCAAACTTCAAGCACAGCAGACCCTTGCCAATGAATTCACGTTAACCAAAAAAAAAAACTTCTTTTTTATTTTTTATTTTTTATTTTTAGTTTTGAGCCAGCTTTAAGACTAGAAGAACAGTCAACACTTCTTAACAAGCTCAAAGGAAAGAAGCACAGTGTTAACAACAGGAGGAAAGCCCAGAACTCTTATTTAAGCAGAGGCCACAATCTATTTTTCCCCCTTTTTTTCCTTCAAAAACAGGGGAATTTTAAAACCCAGTAATTAAAACACCTAAAATATAATAAATTGAGCATATAAAGTCATAGGTCCAATAATAATTTGCAGAAAGAAATGCCATAAAAACACAATAAGGGCTCAAAATTATTGGTCCAAATGTTCAATATAGCTCCTAATATCTCCCTCAAATTTTCTGGGCAACCAAACAGAGCCAAAAACAAGAAAGAAAAAAAAGGAAATTACGAACCACCAAGGATAGCGAACGGATCGGTGGAGCTTCAGGACGAGCAAGATCGTGAAGGAGAAGAGCAAGCCATGGGCGACCAACGCGTGAAGAGACTTCGCCACGCGCCTCCACGTCATCACTCTCCTGTGGACCAACATTATCCCTGAAGAAGAAACTCAAAACAAAAAAAGGATGGAGCAGACTTTCTCTCTCCTCTTTCTCTCTCCTGTTTTCTCTCTCTGCTCAGTTGCTGAAACTACAAGAAAGAAAGAGCATATTACACGCGAAAAAGGGTCGTCGGTGGTTTCGAGGAGAAGGACACGATCTCTCTCTCTCTCTCGATTTACAGAAGAAGCGTTTTTCTTTCTCCTGCCTGTTTTGGCAATAACTTCGCCTTCGCGAAATCGGAACAAGACATTTTCTTTAGCGGATTCCTCACAAATATTGACGGAAATAACCTCGAGTTTCGGTGTAAACGACAAATGAATATGGGTTCTCTGAGTGCGTTTCGATTGAAATAAAGGGTAAAATGGGAAGAATAAAAAAGAAAATGAAAGTATTTTGTCTTTACCCCACCAATCAAATTGTTATATCAATTTATTAATTATTTCAGAAGAGATATTTTTATCCATTTTGGAAGTTAGATAATTTTTTTCCATTTTAGTACGAAGATGATAATTATTGATCAATTCAGATTTCAAAAGAGAAAACAATTATTGGGAAAAAAAACAGTTATTAATTAATAAAACTAACAGCGAAGGTACTTGGAAGACTTATGTTTGCATAATTATTGACCCATAAAACAACCGGTACGGCAATTTGATGATAACATTCTCTCTTTTTTTTCTCTTACTTTTTGTCTTGCTAATAAGGTATTATTATAATTTGTCACCTTCTTTTAAGTTAAGAATTGAATTTTTTTTTTAATTTCTAGTCTTTTTTTAATCCTAATTTTTGAAAAAAAAAAAAACATTAATTTGACCTCTTTTAATTTGAAACTTTTTTTTCTTTGTTCAGAACATAGAACTCATATGACTATGAAAATGTGACATTGGAGGAAAATATTGATGGGATAAGTTTTGAATCTTTCTTCAATTTATTGTTAGTATAATTAGATAGCAATTTGGTATAGTAAGATTTATTGTTATTTAAAACGATTTTGAAAAGATAGAAGAATAAAGGTTGTGAGGCCTTTGTGGATAAAAGTGTGACTGTAATCATAGAAGAATTTTAGTATGGTTACATTTATTGTTATTTTAAACGATTTTGATGGTATAGAAGAATAAGATGACTTAACAGCCCGTAGTTAAAAGGCTTTTTTTTTTTTAATGGAATAGTTAAAAGGCTTTTGTGGATAAAAGTTGTGATTTTTTTTATTGTTAAAAAGCTTAAATATGAGAATTTTGTTTACACGGTCATTTTACATGTTTTTTTCAAAATATAAAAACCACAAATCTACATACTCCACTAAAAGTTAAGAACTGAAAATGTTTTTTTCTTTAAATTAATTTGCAAACTCAAATTAATTCTTATCTGATTATGTAACTTTATGATTACTTTACTAAAAGACTGATACAAAATTTTTAAATTATATACCAGTTACGAAAGTGCTCTAAATACCATTAGTTCATTGATATGTCATTATATATATCTATAACTGATTTATGGCTAAGTTTCATTTTACCTTTTATATTATTTTATACTTGTAACTCCCTCTTATGTCACCTCGAACAATTTCTACTTATTAAACCTAATAAATAGAAAATCATAAATTCCTTTTACTAAATGACCTCAATATTTATAATATTATCTTAGTTCCGAATAACACTTTAAAAAGATATCATTGAATTTTTATAATAAGCTATGGATTTTATATTTATAGATAACGCTTTCATCTTTGTAAATTATATCTCTAATCTATTGAGGTATAAAAATGAGTCTTGCCTTTTGATATGTTAATGGGTATAACTCATAAATATGAAGTCATTTATTCACTCAAAACGATCACATAAGTAGTCAACATTAGTAATTTTTATTTAAACAAATATGAAATTATTACACAACTTGAGTTTAGATAGTGAAAGGATGATTAGTGTTCAAGAAAATTATTTTGACAATCAATCGTGGACGTGGCTATTTTCATCTATTTAGACGAAATTTACAAGAAAGGAGGTTTGTTATTTATCACAATTTCATAGTTTGAGAAATACTGCATCATTTTTTATAATTTCTTGATGGCTAATTTTGTACAAAAGCTCAAGCCTATCGTTCTCATCTTGCAGTGCTACTAGGCTTGCTCCATGGACTCAGGTCATGCTTCGAGAATTTATGTGGTTGTAGTTTGGTAAGCCATGAGTAGTTAAACGGGCTTATTTGTTCAAGTTCAATCCGATTTTAAATCCTAGTTGGAGGATTTTAGAATTAATTGAGTTAGAATAAATAGGTGATGGAGAAAACAACCCAAAAATCCTCCTTTTTGCCTCAAAAATAGCCAAAAAGCTTTTTATTTTGCCTTGAAATAGCACAAGATATCAAAACCCAAGCCTAAAATCCTTTCCTTAGAATAGACATGCCTCCTAGAGCGCCTAGTGCATGCCTTTGGGAGCACACCTCCAAGAAAGCCCTCTGTGTTGATAAAGCCTTTGTTCGAAGTAGCAGACCTACCACCAGAGGTGTCATGCATATGCCTCCATGAGTGCTTCCCTCTTGCATTTTCAAAGACGCTCTAATCGAGTGTCAAATGTCTCATACTTAGCAAAAATGGTGAGACCTTGCACCGAACAAGGTCTCATGTGCTTCAAGCCTCCGAAACTAGAGAGATAATCTTAGTCAAACTTCCTTTAGAGCTGCGTACCTTGAGGAGGGTCTAAGAATTAAAGCGACATTGGGAATTCACCTTAATTGCATACCATTTATGGTCAACCTGATATTCAAATAAGAAAAGTCCCTGATGCATTTGCTTTGTAGGGAATACAATGCTTCATGCGCTCTTAGATCATAATGGTGCTACTCTCGAAACAAACCACTAGAGCTCACCAATTTCTCCTATAAATTCCCCCCACCTTCACCATTCAAAGGAGGGATTTTGAGAGGCACATACCTATTTATTTTATGCTATTTTTGCTTTCAAGAAGTTCTAAAAGTCTTCCTTTTTTTCCAATTTTGAGCTCTTTGAACTTGGAATTTTTTGGAGAGATCCTTTGGGTCTCTGCTCCTAGAGATCAAGACCCTCTACCAAGGGCCCTTTAGCCTTTTCTGAGTTCTGCAAGAATGTTTCCCAAAACATTTAGTAATTCTACCAAAGTCTCTCATGACCTTAGATGCCTCTAAATCCTTAGCTTTATTTTTCGATAATCCAAACCCATTGGCTACGACTTGTAATGCGCTTTCGAAGCACGCCTTCGGAAAATCTGAAAAGATCCCAATACTTTGTCATTTCTGTTAGATATGTATGCTCTAAAGAGTAAAAATATAATAACTTTTTGGAGACATTTTTATCAATAAAGAATTTATTCATTGTTAATATACCAAATCTTGTCTTCTTTACATTTATATTTGTTAAATGTATGTTAAGCAAACAGTAGTCTGAGACTATCGGTTTAAACCTTTAAGAATTAGGCATATGATGGACAGATTATGCGGAAGACACGATTCTTAAGGTGATGGTTTAAATCATGAGATCCGCAATCGATGGAATAAAGTTGGGCGCTTTATTCATGTAAAGATTGTTATGTTGTCTATATCCCTAATGGGAGATGGTTTGTCTTGACCATCGGAGGTAGACTCCGTGAATAAAAACATTAGCACATTGTCATAGGTGACGATGTGTTGGATCGGGTCATAAAGTGAATTGATTTGGATTAATAATTCTGTTTTGGCAAATCAATTCACTTTAACAATCATTTGGATTGTATCTTAATCTTAAGATGAATAGTGGGCCCGTTGTCTTGACTTATGTCTTTTGATGTACCAAAAGGTGACACCCACATCTTAATAGTGGTATGCATACCGGTACGTTGGAGGCATGATTTTTAATAGCGTAGACTTATTATTCATAGATATGGAATCCATAGCTCCTCTTTAGGAGTAGTGATATCCTCTTATATGCGTTATCTTGTAATTGAAAAACTAGAGCACTCAACTATTTGGATACATAGGTGTATTCGAATGATATAATGTCTTTGGATGGTAAGTTTTTCGATAGTGAGATAATGGAACGTAAGATAAAAATAATCGGGAAGGTAAGACAAAACTTGTCCTTAAGCCGATTATGGATGTGACACCCGTTATTCCCCTAAGGGTATTAAGGTAATTAGATTAATTTTTAGTATATATATATAAAAAAAAAAAAAAAAAATCAGAAAATATCACAAAACTCGAGACTTTCTCTCTCCTCTTTCTCTCTCTAGAATTTTCTCTCTCCCCTCAAATATCGTCTGAGATTTCGACATCCGTTTTCGACACCTCCCACACCAATGGGAAGCTCTCGTCAAGACGAGTCCAACGGTGTGCCGAGCAGCCCAAAACACTGCCGGAGGAGGACACACGCGCCGGTTGAAGCCGCCGAAACACAGTACTTTTCCAACGTGATTTCTTCACCGTCCGAGCACCGATCAACACGATCTTGGTGTCTATAGACTCAGCTCAATGAGTAGAACAAAATGCAGCAGGTGATGCCCCTCGATTTTGGCCGGAGAAGCCTCGTCGGAGTCGCTTCTTGCCGCCGTTGCACCACCCTCGATCCCGCCGCCTCCGACGACGGTAATCGACACCGCCCCCACCGTTCGACTCAGACGGCGACGAGGAGTGAGAAGCGCCTTCCAATTTCACGCCACAGCCGCCGCCCACCGGAGTTTGAAGACCGACGCCGTCCACCGCCGCAGCAACCACCGTCGCCACCGTTACCGACCTTCTTCCCCAAAATTGACTGAGGCAAAACACTCAGTGATGCACGGTGAAGCTTTCCCAACCCTCAATTTCATGAGAACTCCGCCGGAGGACCACGATCGGCCTCCGCCTTTGTGCGCCGCCGTGAGGAGCTTCGGGCTGCCGTTCTACGCAGCGGTGTGGTGCACCACCGCCACCAACATGCTCAGACAACCACGGAGAAGGAAATGCCCAAGCCAATTTGGGCCAAACGCTGGCGAAGATCCACCGCCCGAGCCACCGGTTTTGGCCGAGGATCCGCTCTTCGATTTGTGCTGATGGAGGCAAAATTGAATGAAATTGACGTCACCATTGAACTCAGAAGGGTCGACTTAGGGGGGGTAGGCTCGAGCTCAGCCCTCAACGGAGCCAACCGCCGCCGGTCAACGGCCGGTCAACGCCGGTCAACGGCCAGTCAAAGGCCAAAATGGGATTTTGTGATCCGGACCTCCAATCGAAGATCCGAGACCGCCTCCTGACTCGTTTCGATGCTCTGGATGCAATGGTGACCTCCGTTCGAGCAAATTCCACTCCGATGAAAATCATCTGGTACCGACTGCACGCGAATCGAGGCGATTCAAACAGCAGTATCGGAGTCCAGAATGACGTTTTCAAGAATGTATGATCTTCAGGAAGCATTCCTAGCCATTCATAGTCGCTCGAGGAGCACTACAGAGGATGCTTCGTAGATACAGCGAGATACAACTGGATCTGTTTTGCTTGGAGTTCAAGATCAAGGGAGTATGGAGCTAACGTTAATTGATTCCAGGATTAAGAGACTGTTGATAAGCTTGAAAGGTAGGGATTCTATTACTCATCTTTTGTGAGGTTTTTATAGAATTAAAATTGATTATTTTGCTGCAATATATATATATATCTATGTTGAACTGATATTATATGTGTATCACATATGAAACTATGACATGGACTCGTCTTGTATTGTACGGCGAGGAACATAATGAATTGACACATGTTATAAATTGAGAAGCATGGTTAGAAAAATTAACTCTATTAATAATGATTTAATATAGAGAAATTGTGAGACATGAAAAGGGCGACGGTTACGTCCTTGGGCATGAATACCCTAAAAGGTAAAATAGGGGGAAGGTGATGACGCTTCCTTGGGTTGAAAGTCCCAGAATACACTGTACAGGAATTGATTTGGTGAGGACTCGGGGCTTGATGTCCCCTCACCGGAACACCCTTGGAATGTTTATAGGGTGATCAAGTGCGCCCATTTGGGTTTCGATGAGTTGAGTGATACTCAATTTAACATGGATACCTAGGAACAATGATGATTGGTAATATTTGTATAAATGTGTAATTATGACACTTGGTAATGATTAACTACGGTATCCATAAGATGTGATCATAATAAACCTCATAATCTGGAATATGATGTGACTTACTAACCATGCAGATTTTAATGTGGTAATGATAAAAACCTAAAGGTGAGTAATGGCTTTCTCTACTGAGCATAGTGTTGCTCATACCCTTATGTTTATATCTTTTCAGGACTCACTAAGTGTGAGGTGGCTACGAGAAATATAGTTGAGGAAGTGATGTAACTATATTACATTGGGACTGCTTCAATCGTTGAGAATGTTCTTCATGATAATGTAAGCATCAATTGTTACTTTCTGTGACTGTATTACAATGTGTTGAGGGTTAAAATGATGATGACAACAGTTTATATTATTAAATTTAAGGTGCTACATTAAAACTGTGGTTTATTTATCGTTTATATTTTTATTTTTGAGTTGAGAGTTTTCATTTAAGTCCCGGGCAAATTTTATTTTTAAGGTTTTACTTTTATTATTTATTTTTATTTTATCTCATTAAAAACTGTTAACCTCCACATAGGGGCGTTACAATATGTCATGGAGACTTAGCTATACGGGCTTCGTAATTCTATGTAGTTCGAGAGTACAGCTCCAAGCTTTTAGTGGAGTAGTGTTGGAGTTGATAATTATGAAATGTATATCTAGGATATTGGGTTTCGTAATTATCAAGAGCTTGAACTATATAGGTCCATTTGGTCCCCTTTGCTAGCTCACAACATCCTGTAACGATACGGCGTGCTTTTCTAATAATTGGTGACTTATGTCAGATTTATCAGATTGGTTAAAATTTAGAAGAATCAAATAATTCATGTCTGTTTATCGGTTGAATTGATTTTGTGATAAAATTAATTCAAGATAAACTTGTTGAATTATTAGGATCGGATAATTCTTGTCTGTTTATCGGTTGATTTAATTTTTGGATAAAGTAGATCAAGATAAACTTGTAAAATTATTGAGAATTTATTTATTTTTTTAGAGATTATCTAGATAAAGTTGTTTTGATCAGATAACTTCTCTATTGGGTTATTTGAATTAAAACTGAAACTTTATCCTATAGAATCTCGAGTGAAAAATAAAAGATTTACGAAGATATTTATTCAGTAGTTCGGCCTGCCTATCTACGTCTTCGGCCTGCCGATGAGCGAAGGATAAGATCACCCATTTTTACGCAGATTTTATCAGATATTGATTCGAATTTGATTCTGATCTGAATTTTTGAGACCTAATCTGATAAGGACTGACCCTAGACCCAACTTCTATAAATAGAGGGTAGGTCACATGAGTTATTTAGATCAATTGAGAGATTAAGAGTGATACTCTGTTGGTGAGAATCTGAAAACTCCCTGAGAGCTTTTGTTCACAAATCACGAACACTTACTTTGGGTTCTCTCAATTGATTGGAAGGAGAGTCACCTGGTGGAAGAGCTGTACATGTGAGCCTGATGAGACTGTAAAAGTGTATATTTTCTAAGGCTTAAATCATTTATTTATGCTTTTATTTCTCATTAAATCCTCTAATTAATAGCAATTTTGTATTAAACAATGTTTTTATGTCTTAGTGTGTAAATGTGTTTAAAAATGTATTTTTAGTATGTTTTCATGTTAAATAATATTTTTGGTAATTTTTAGAGTCGTTTAGAGTCGTTTCGGTGTATTAAATATGTGTCTAGTTTGTAAATAGTTAAAGCCGTAAAAGTTATACGGTTATTTTATTTTGAGTTTTAGTGGGTTTGATAGTATGTTTTAAGTTTGTAAATATGTGCTACTATATTTTTAGTAATTTCTAAAAATATTTCCAAGTCATAAAAATCATATTTGTACTAAACCGAAAAAGACTGAAAATTTTATAAGTTCTTATCTATTTTTAATTAATTTTGTGTGTTTTATTGCTAAATAAATATTTTAATATTTTTATAAATATTATGTTTGTAAAATAATTAATTTTAGTATGTTTGTGAATTTTAGATTTAAAATCTAGAGAAAAAACGGAGCAAAACGGCGTAAAAAGGGGCAAAATCAGACATCAAATGTATCAAAATATTGGAATTCATCTAAAGGGGACACGTGGCACGTTTTTGACCGTCGGATCAACTGACATAATGATCTCAGCAGTCGAATAGAGGGACGCGTGTTATCGCGTCATCCGGTGCGTCAGCGAAATCTCGTAGTGCTGTATACGTGTCATTTTTTGATTGGCGAGTGCATCACAAGCACAGACAAGCTGCAGACGCATCAGAGGAGCATCTCAGGCCGCGTTGGATCTTGTGCGGTTGACTCCACATGCATCTGTCTTCCTAGCCGTTCGATCAGCTGACGGAGGCCAATCTGACGGCCTCGAATCTCGGTCCCACTGGTCCCACCTGGGCGCATTCTCGAGCACATTTGGAGTCGGTGGATCTGGTGATCAACGGTCACGATCAGTTCATTTTAGTATTGCCGATTGTCGTGTCACACAGAATTACAAAGGAAAATCTGCACACTCAGGATCGCGGATCAGCGTAGAAGAGGAAAAAATCAATATGATCCAAGTTTGTCAACGTTTCAATAGTAAAATAATAATAATTAAAAAGACAAATAGTGATTTTAAGCACCTATAAATACTGAGGCAATTGCCTCACTTTAGGCATCCCTTCGGGCCTTTGGCCCTCTTTACCCTTCTTTTCCTTTCTGCTGAGTTAGACTCAGCAGTATCTTCTTAGGTAAAAAAATAATAAAATAATGCTTAAATTAGTGTAGAGAGTCTGGTGAGGCAGAGAGATGATCTTGTATGCATAGTATTTTGGTATGGATTTTAACTCTATATCTGTTTTGTAATGCTTATATTTTGTGGAATAAATTATATCTTTATGTTTTTAATAATTATTATTAATGTTGTTATGCTGCCCAATTCTTGCATAAATTTAGTCATGCTTGCTTTATGTAATTTAATTGTGTTGCATAATTAATATTAATAATACTGAAGTCATGCTCGTTTATTAAGTTGAGTTTCTGCTGCATTATAGACATGAACTGACACAGTAAATGCTTGGTAATTCTTGATTTATTGTAGGCAAAAGATGGCATAGTGTATTCTTAGACCAATTAATAAGTCGAGGTGCTGCCAAAATTAACGCAATAATTTGTTCCATAAAAATATAAAATTTTGATTTGTTATTATTTTTTCTATCTTAAAATTATGTTAATTATAATTGAGTGACAGCGGTTATAATTTTCATAATTAGTGTACCAAATCATCAGTGAGAGATGATTATTTTGCTATTTTTTATAGGAAAACCCTTACTACATTATGGCTTGCTATATTGCCGCTCTCGGTTGACCTATATAATTAGTAAAAAGTGCTTGCAATTAACGAGAAAAGATATAATAATTAAATGCTTTAGATAATTATTAATTAGAGGTAAAATTTCATACCAGTTGCGAAACATACAAATGATTCTCAAAGCTTCACCACTTTAATTTTATGTTTTAAATTTTGAATTAAAAAAATCACAAAAATATTTCTTTTACTTTTAAACTTTGCTCTGAAAAACCGCTTGACTTTTTGAACGTTTATTTTTAACAATCTCTCAAGTTACAAATTTTCACCTCCCTGTGGATACAACAACTTTTCTATACTACAAACCTTTGCCGTTTAAAAAGAGAAACATTTTGGGGCGTTACCACAAATTTGACGCCGTTGCCAGGGAGGTGTCGTTGCTCTGTCAAATTGCTGAATTAAACGAAAAAACAGGTAAGTGATCTATCCTTATCCTTTGTGAATATTATTTTAATTATTTGCATTTTTAATTTGCGTGTTTATTATTAAAAAAATTTAAAAAATTAAAAAAAAAACAAAAAAAATAAAAAAAAAACAGACGGATGCTTTTCACTCACTACTTTATTCGTTTCGGATAAAGAAAAGCTTTGCATCTTGTCTTTTGTTTTGCAAGTTTGGGTAGTTGTAAAATTTATTGGATTCTGTCAAAAAGGCTTATCGTTGGGATTCGATCGCACGACCATAAGGCTAACACCCTTGCCTAAGAAAGATAGGAATTCTAAGCGTGTCCGGTGTGACCCCCCCAAAAATCTGGGAATCCAATTAATTGAGCATTACTCAGCTTAAAAAATTTTCTTTAAAAAAAATTAAAAAATTAAAAAAATAAAAATTGAAAAAATAAAAATCAAGAATAAAAAAAAATGTTTTGGGAAATTCATTGACATTTTGTTGTAAATTTTTCTCAACAACACTTGGAACCATTTTATAGTGCTTGGTAGAGGTTTAAAGATTTGCTAGATCAGTTCCCTTACTATGGTTTTTCTAGGGAATATCTTATAGAAATTTTCATATATAGGTTAAGTCTTGAAACAAGAGATTGGATAGAGAGAGGAGATGGTACAATCACTTTTTACCAATTATCTGTTAACGAAGCCTATTATATGTTAGAAGATATGGCCGAATATAATTATTGGAAATTGAATAGTTCTAGGAACAATTTATTTTGGGAGAACAATTCAAATTTTTTAGAACCTTGGCCTGAAAATCAACTGAAATTTTGGAGTCAAATTTTGAATTGCAAGAAACATATAGTGACCCAAATATGGTGAATCTAGAAGAAACCTTAGAAACATTGGAAGAAACTGTAAAAAAATATATGAAAACCATGAGAAGAATAGAAATAGATAGGTTTGAAATATATCTTGATTCTATAAGTGAGGAAGAAATAGTTGTCCTAGTCATTGAAGAAGAAACTTTAGAACCCACCTATTTTGAGGAACAACTTTTAGGAGAGGAATGTAAGGAAGAGAATGAAGACTTAGCTATAGAACAGGAACAATCATATTCCTTAATCTTAGATTCTCAACCTCAGTTACCACAAGAATTCACCAAAGAAGATTTTTACTAAGATCTTATGTGGCCACCACCTCCTTCACTGTCTATAGCATTGTTTTTAAGGACCAACCAAGAATATAAAATGTGTCTAAGTTGCATGAGTTTAAATGTTTCAAATTCTGCCAATCTCGAGGGCATGCTTATACAAGACCCATATGTGGTGTCTTTCGACACTTACTATGGGAAGAAGCCGCTCTTTAACGACTGTCCACCAAAAGCAGAGTTGAAAAAAAGATTTGCTGAATTCAGAGGATCAAACGATGGAAAAACACTTTCAAAGTAATATCTTTACTTTCCCTTCTTTGTAATATCGTTTATAATATATTTTTTGTGTTGTTGTGTGCTATGTTGATTTTCTTTAAAAAAAAAAAGAAACTTGTTTTGAAAATTTAAAATGAAGGCTATTAATTAAATTTGTTCAGAATGGCTGAGTTAAGGAGTTAAATTATTTTCTCTCGAGACGCATTCTAATAAATTTAATTTTGTAAATGCAATTGGTTTGGATTTTCAAATAAATTTCAACAAAAAAAATGTGTATTTATTTTAGTTTTTGTTTGTTAAGTTGCTACAGATCATCTCTGCAGCTGTGTTGATTTAGGTAATATTTTTGCTGCTCTCACTATTCTTTTATACATTTAGGATAATGTACATTCTAGATTGGGAGGAGAGGGTTATGCTTAAAAATTGTGCTTCAATGTTGTGCTGTGCCAAAAATTTTTCGATTTTGCCCAAATTTTTTTATTTTGCTCTAGATTCTTGTACATTTTTCATTTTTGTGTGTTAATTTTTTTTGGGTCATAAAATTAAAAGAAAATTTTTAAAAAAATGTTTTGTAAATATTAGTTTCTTAGTAATTAATGTGTTATTATTTTGTTTTGATTTCTGAATTTCATATTAATGTAATATTATTTTTCTATTCTTTAGATTATCTAATTTTATGGACTCTCAAAACTTTGGTTTTATTTAACATTTCTAAGTGTTTATTTTTCTAAGTGTTTGAAAGCCATTCTTTTCACACATACACTATAATGCTTAATTGTGGTAGTAAGTCAAAGCTATGAACATTTGAGTTTTGTTTTTTTGTGAAGATGAACAATTGATGGCAGTAACATTTTTAAAATTAAATAACTAAATAAAAAATAAAAAAATAAATGAAAAAAAAGAAGAATAAAAAGAAAAAATAATAAATTGTAAATAAATAAAGTGTGTAATTATATAAATTAATGAATAAATTTGGATAAGTTTGGTTTCGTATCCTCTTTAACTCGAGTAAGTAAGTTCTAAGGGGTGCTTCAACACCTAATACCTTAGACCAACTGGTCTAGGAGTTACTAACCCAAAGTTCGTTAAATGAGTTATGGAAAAAGCTTAAGGGAACTAAGCATTGCACTATCCATAATTGTAAAGTCTGTAAATATTTCTATTTTTATGTTTTTACTCTTTAATTGTTCCAAATCAATAATTTGAAGTGTTGCTGCCTGCATGAGTGATTTGAAGCAAAATATCATAACAATATTATTCCTAGTTTTGGATGAAACTTCATAATTATTCATTATCTCCCTTTTCTGTACTAAGTTTGGCTTATATACATTTTGTTAAATAGCATATAAATTGTTCAAATAAAATTTTTGTTTTGTTAGTTTATCTAGTTAGATAAATCAAATTATAGTTAAATGGTTTTCATTGTATGAATATTCAATAAATTATTTTAAAATTTTATCACTTTAATTGCTAGGGACTAGCACTAAGCTGGTTGGGGGTGTAATGAGACTGTAAAAGTGTACATTTTCTAAGGCTTAAATCATTTATTTATGTTTTTATTTCTCATTAAATCCTCTAATTAATAGCAATTTTGTATTAAACAATGTTTTTATGTCTTAATGTGTAAATGTGTTTATAAATGTATTTTTAGTATGTTTTTATATTAAATAATATTTTTGGTAATTTTTAAAGTCGTTTCGGTGTGTTAAATATGTGTCTAGTTTGTAAATAGTTAAAGTCGTAAAAGTAATATGGTTATTTTATTTGAGTTTTAGTGTGTTTTAAGTTTGTAAATAGGTGCTACTATATTTTTAGTAATTTCTAAAAATATTTTCAAGTCATAAAAATCATATTTGTACTAAACCGAAAAAGACTGAAAATTTTATAAGTTCTTATCTATTTTTAATTAATTTTGTGTGTTTTATTGCTAAATAAATATTTTAATATTTTCATAAATATTATGTTTGTAAAATAATTAATTTTAATATGTTAATGAATTTTAGATTTAAAATATGGAGAAAAAAAGGAGCAAAACGGCGTAAAAAAGGGCAAAATCGGACATCAAATGCATCAAAATATTGGAATTCATATAAAGGGGACACGTGGCATGCTTCTGATTGTCGGATCAACTGACAGAACGATCTCAGCCGTCGAACAGAGGGACGCGTGTCATCGCGTCATCCGGTGCGTTAGCGGAATCTCACAGTGCTGTACACGTGTCATTTTCTGATTGGCGAGTGCATCACACGCGCAGACAAGCTGCAGACGCGTCAGAGAGCATCTCAGGTCGCATTGGATCTTGTGCGGTTGACTCAATGTGCATCTGTCTTCCTAGCCGTTCGATCAGCTGACGGAGACCAATCTGACGGCCTCGAATCTCGGTCCCACTGGTCCCACCTGGGCCCATTCTCGAGCGCATTTGGAGCCGTTGGATCTGGTAATCAACGGTCACAATCAGTTCATTTTAGTACTGTCGGGTCGCATCACACGGGATTACAAAGGAAAATTTGCACACTCAGGATCGCGGATCAGCGTAGAAGAGGAAAAGAAATCAATATGATATGAGTTTGTCAACGTTTCAACAGTAAAATAATAATAATTAAAAAGACAAAATAGTGATTTTAAGTACTTATAAATACTGAGGCAATTGCCTCACTTCAGGCATCCCTTCGGGCCTTTGTCCCTCTTTCCCCTTCTTTTCCTTTCTGCTGAGTTAGACTCAACAGTATCTTCTTAGGTAAAAAAATAATAAAATAATACTTAAATTAGTGTAGAGAGTCTGGTGAGGCAGAGAGATGATCTTGTATGCATAGTATTTTGGTATGGATTTTAACTCTATATCTGTTTTGTAATGCTTATATTTTGTGGAATAAATTATATCTTTATGTTTTTAATAATTATTATTAATGTCGTTATGCTGTCCAATTCTTGTATAAATTCTGTCATGCTTTCTTTATGTAATTTAATTGTGTTGCAAAATTAATATTAATAATACTGAAGTCATGCTCGTTTATTAAGTTGAGTTTCTGCTGCATTATAGATATGAACTGGCACAGTAAATGCTTGGTAATACTTGATTTATTGTAGGGAAAAGATGGCATAGTGTATTCTTAGACCAATTAATAAGTTGAGGTGCTGCCAAAATTAACGCAATAATTTGTTCCATAAAAATATAAAAATTTTGATTTGTTATTATTTTTTCTATCTTAAAATTATGTTAATTATAATTGAGTGACAGCGGTTATAATTTTCATAATTAGTGTACCAAATCATCAGTGAGAGATGATTATTTTGCTATTTTTTTATAGGAAAACTCTTACTGCATTATGGCTTGCTATATTGTTGCTCTCGGTTGACCTATATAATTAGTAAAAAGTGCTTGCAATTAACGAGAAAAGAGATAATAATCAAATGCTTTAGATAATTATTAATTAGAGGTAAAATTTCATACCAGTTGCGAAACATACAAAGGATTCTCAAAGCTTCACCACTTTAATTTTATGTTTTAAATTTTGAATTAAAAAAATCATAAAAATATTTCTTTTACTTTTAAACTTTGCTCTGAAAAACCGCTTGACTTTTTGAACGTTTATTTTTAACAATCTCTCAAGTTACAAATTTTCACCTCCCTGTGGATACGACAACTTTTGTATACTACAAACGTCCGCCGTTTAAAAAAAGAAACATTTTGGGGCGTTACCAGAGCCCACACTTACTCCGGTCGTGGATAAAGAATAGCAAAGAAGATCAGTTGGTTGAGGTCTTCTAGAACGTTACTTCTCTTCACGTTTTGCGAGGATTCTTCGGGAATCAAAGATTTGCAAGATCTGTTTAATTTATGCATATAGCATGTTAAACTTGTGTTTTGGAAAATACTCTGATGTAAAATTTTTTAAAATTTCGCTGCGCACTATTTTTCCAACACTTTCAGCCATAATCACTAAACCTCCTTTTCTCCGTCTTATGAAGATACACCAGAATTGTCTCAAAGACAGCTTTGGTCGTTTGGCAATAGAGTGGCCCTCAAAAGTTCATTTTTCTTCGGTTCATTTTGGGCCTCACCATCCACAATACTTCACTTGAGTTCCTACCAAAGCCACTTTGTACAGACTTATTAAGTGCTCCAACCACGTCAAAGACATCACCAACGAATCGAAATCTTACATATGGCAACGTGTGCAACCTCATCACGTCACACTCCACAGATCTAGAGGTTACAATTCAATGCACATTCTTCGACGAACACCAAAATAGACAAAATTCTTGAGAATTAATTTTGAAATTTTTATCTTTTATCATTTTTTTTTCTCATTTAATATGTTTTTATCACCGAGTCCTTCTTCCCAAGTGTTGAATATGTGTCACTTGTTTGGTTATAATGTCAGGCCACGAAAAGTGCTTAGAGTTAATAATACGGTTGTGAAAAATTGGATTAAAGAAATTATTAATCAGAAAAGATAAGACCAAACACTAAAAACAAGATGGAATGTCCAGTTACAAGACATTGTATTAGTTGGATTGTCTTTTTGGTGTATCGGCCTTATCTTTTAGCTTTATGTTAACTCTAGTATGGTTAGGGCCCCATATGAAAAGCAGGAACGTTCGGCATCGTAGGAACACTTAATGGTGTTAAATTCAATGTGGTTTGGCCATACAATACCAATTGGAAAAAAAAAAAGGAGCAACTTAATGATTGTACCCCACATCTAGATATTAATGATTTATAGTGTCGCTATATTGATGTTGGATATTGCCAAACTTCAAATAGCTACACATCAAATCGAATTGGACATAATCTCTGTGCGTTTCAATTTTTTCACTAATTGAAGAAAGTTCCTTCAAATTATCAGAAAAATTAACGTAGAGATTTTTTTTTTTGGGGGGGGAGCAGAAACATGTGGGTAAACTTTTATGATATGGAAAAAACTAATTAATTTGTTAAAAAAAAAAAAAAGAAATGCATGCTTGAATAACGTAACATATACAAGTTGGGGAAAAAAAACCATTAGATGTAACATTAAGAACAAATGAAGAATGATTGACCCTACAAAGAAAGAACATTTAAATGTGAAAACTATTTAAAAAAAAAAAAAAAAAAAAAAAAAAAGCAGTTCAAAATTCTCATTTGAAGAAGGGCAATTACGCATTGTCCCTTTAACACCTATGCTATTCCACAATATGTTTGTTTTTCTAAAGAAAACCACAAGCGGCCTATTAGCTCAGTTGGTTAGAGCGTCGTGCTAATAACGCGAAGGTCGCAGGTTCGAGACCTGCATGGGCCAGATTTTCAACTTTTTGTTCTCGAAATGGCGGGCCTTCCTGATATGCCCGGCCCAATTGTTCCTTTTTTGTTTTTGTTTTTGGAAGGACGGCCCAATTGTTTCTTATTTTTGATTTCGCTCTTCTTTTCCCCTTTTTTTTTTTCCTTTAAAAAAATCCAAACTGGTGCAAGTTTTTAACGTCATGTCTTTGCACCCTTATTTTCTCTCGTAATGTATGAACTTAAAAGGAGTTGAGAACGGTTCAAAGAAAAAAAAAAAAAAAGGACCTGAGGAGAGACAAACCTTAAAAAAAGGTTTCAAGAAGGGCAAATTCTCTGTTTTGCTCAAACATTATTCCCCAATTTTTTTGACATTATTTAGCATCCAAAAACTTGCATCACTCCGTTTTCCAATCAACTGACAATGTCTCACATCACCATTGCCCTTTTTTAAATTACCATTTTGTTCGGTGTAAAAATAGAGAACACGTGTTCTAATTTCTTATTATTTACCTTAAGATTGAGTAAATAAAACATGGATATTTTCTGCAACAAAATCATGTTGACTTTTCTTCAAAGTTTTTATAATAAGTGCTCGTTACAATAATTTGAGAGTGAATTTGTTTCCCTCATATCAATTAACATCATATGTGGCTTATACTACCACAATACACACCACATCATGGGGTTCAGTGTAAACACTTGGTATGTTGGTGGATTTTATCAAAAAATCATATTTTTTAACAATACATTAATATAATGTTTTATAATATAAGTTAAACATAGGGCAAAATAACACGACTCATGTTATGTTATAGGATACGATTTTTATTTTTGGTATATTATATAATATTATTTTATACTGACTCTACAGTCCATGTTAAGTTTAAGCCAAACTTAGGGTCGAGGTCAACCAAGCATGGGGTTGGTTTGGAATCTATTTTTTTAAATGGGTTACTTACCTTTTTTAAACCTTGTGTTTTAGTTTTATTTAAATACTGTATTTTTGATTTTTGATATCATCAAATAAATAACTTTAAATTAAATTTAGTACACAAATATGTACATTTTTCAGTTAATATTTAATTTTAACCTAAAAATTGCCCAAAATGCCTCAATAGTAAAATATAAAACCTAAAAAAAATATTAAACTAAGGTTTTTGGCCTTAAAAATGTCTTGAATACCTTAAAAAATGAGTTTTGTGTGTTTTGACATTTGTTTTCTTCTTATTTTTTTTGAAAGTTTTAGTCTTATTTAAGAATAATTTAGTTATTTTAAAGGTTAAAATCAATTATTGATTGTAGTAACATAGATTTAAGTATCAAATCTTATCTAAAAGTAATTTTTGAATAAACCCAAAATAGAGAGTACAAAAAAAATGCAAATTTATATTTTATAAAAATTTTGTTTTGACCCCTAAGATTTTTTTAAAAAATTATATTTTAGCCCCATAAATACTAAAATATTATTTTTAATAACATGTCGTTACACCAAACACCGTATTGTATTATAATAATACAACACAATATAACAAAATACAATGCACCTTATACAATATAATACTATATATACAAGCTACCAAACATGACATCGGTTGTAAAATTTACGCTCAACTTTTCTAAATTTAGAAGCCACTTAAATTGCTATTGAGAATTTTGGTGGTCCGTTTTCTTTAGTTTTGAGTCAAAAAGGTGAACTGAGCACCAACCGGTTATAAGGGAGATACGATTGGTTTTTGACTAATGTTTGGTCTGTTTAATTGGCGGTTGTATTTAGACAAAGTAACCACTCCTAAAATAATGTAATACATTGATCCCTGTTTCCATGAATGTATTTCTAATAAAAACCACTGTAATGGATTAGGAGTAATTTCTGTTTTTTCTTTTTTTTTTTCCGTGGAAATTAATTTGTTGAATGTAATAATAATCAAGTTGTATTCTTCCATGTTTTTGTTTTTAGATTAAAATAGCCAAAAAAAAAATCAAATGTGACATGGGTTGATCAAGATTTGAACTAGAGTTACTAAATGTGGTGACTTACCATAACATTTATGAGTCATATCATTTTTAAATAGGATATTAACCTTTTTACACGTTATGTATTAAGTTTATTAAAAATTATATGTTTGGTTTTTGATTTCGTCGAATACATAATTTAGATTAAATTTAATACATAAATTTATACCTTATCTTGGTCAATAAATGATTTTGACCTTTAAAATGATCAAATTATTTTTAAGTAAAAAAGAGCAAAAATTAAAACTTTCAAAATAGAAACAAAACAAAAACAAAAGCACACAAATAACCCATTTTAAGGATATTCTAAACATTTTTGATGTCAAAACTCTTTGTTTAAGTTTTTTAAGTTTTTTTTTTATTTTTTTGAGGGTATTTTGGGTAATATTTTAGGTCAAAATTGAAGGTTGACTAAGAAAAGATATAATATTGTGTATTAATTTTGATTTGAAGGTATACATTCCATTAGATAAAAAACTGAAGGCATACAATTTGAATAAACCCATAACACAATATGAAAAGGTAAATAACCCCTTCCAAATAGAAAGAGAAATTACATGCTATGCTATACTTTTTGAAAAATGTGTTTTTAATGTTACACTTAAAATAGTTATGCCACATTACTACTCCTATTATATGTTTTAGGTTGCGCCACACTTAAACATGCGTGACATTTATAAAAGGTAAATTTCAAAAGATGATATTTATAAAAATTTCCTTTCAGATTATACAACAATCACGATTTGTATGTTAAAATCTTATTAGTTTAAAAAAAAACCATAAAAATTTTAAAACTATCTTCTATAACGTAAAGGGAATACTTTAAGTTGGGATGGCATTTTTCCTCTCTTGATCCATTTCTCCGCAAGAGGTTAATCATAGGGTGTTTGACTAGTGGTAGGAATTATTGGTGGGAATCGTTTTTACTGTAACATGTGAGAGCTTTACACTATAACAACTTTTTTTTCTTTTTCTTTTTATTGTAGCATATGAAAACAGAAACAACTAGACTTTTTGGTCTAAGCTGATTTGAGTAATTAAGTAGGACCAGGCCCATTTGGTATCTATATTCCGATTGCAATTGTCAATTAAAGTAGCAGACTCAACTCAAATTAGTGTTTGCTATGCCCAAAATTCGGCCATGGAGGAGAAGAACCCCCCAAGTGATTCCATTTTTTGCCTTCTTTTATCTTAATTTTTTCCTTGTAAAATTTTTTAATTTCAACTTTATGTAAAATGTTTAAAAAGTTTCAATTACACGTTTTTTTTTTAACTTTTAGGTATATCATATTACAATTTTTTAATTACTTGTATTTATTGTTGTAAATTTTAAAAACAAAAATAGGACACGATACTAAAGTTTATATATTGAGAGGAATTAGAAACAAAAAATATATATTGGTTACATGCATAGCCTAACCGTACCTACACCTGACTTCACCCCATAAAGTAAAAACAAAATAAAGATTATTAGTAAAAACAAGGATTAATACAAGACTTTTAATTAGTATTTATTATCCTATGAACTTAGTTCAACATTTTGATTTAATTCATGCTCCATAAAAATTTCCTATGTATCTATGTCCCATATATTGAGATCGATCAAGTCATTGGGGCTCGCCAGATCCTTAATGGGAAAAATTCGCCTATGCCTGCCTTTTGGAACTGGAAAATGTGTACGAAAGTTGATATTTTCTCCGTTACATATTGAGTTCCCTACTACAAAAAGGAGATATATACGACGTCGGTTAGATAAATCTTTGTCATATCAAGAGTCGTATTGTAGTGATTCAAATACATATAATGGCAGTTTTTTTGCATAATAATTGTATCGTCATACAAAGACTGTCATCTAAAAGCACGTGAAATCTTTAAGAGTCCAAGGACGACATATTAGACCTTTTTTTTTTTTTGCAAAGTTGCTGGAGAGATTTTCATTAATATAGATTCAAGATTATTTAGGTAAACAAACCTCTATCCTTAAAATTAATTATAATTACCCTTTAATATAAAAGTAAAAGTAAATGTGAGCTTATTCAGTCGGTTTCAGTCTTTATTAATGCTGATTTCGTCTTCAAAGGATTGGAAAGTGCAATATCCTGTAGTTTCTGTTAAGAAAGAAAGATAGAAAGGAGAGAATACTTTTAATACTTCCAATAGTTTAAGCTACTAAGTTTCAATTTCCATAAAAAAAAGGCTAATAAATTCAAATTAAGTTCTTCAAAATCCGGAATAGTTGGCCTTCCTAAAAAAAAAAAAGTTGGAACATGCACGACAAAGTGTGATCTTGATATCGTTATGAGATATAAGAGTACCAAACGAATGACCCACCTAGCTCCTTATTTCTTAAAAAAAAAAAAAAGTAAAGAAATCCTCTATCCATATTAATTGTTAGTCATATCCGCAATCGCTAATTAAAGAACTAGTAAGTTGATCAATAATCTCTATAATATATATATATATATATATATATATGATGCGTCTACAACTCTGCAAACGATATAGAAATAATTTCTTCAATATTTCTAGGAATATATATATATATATATATACACACACACACACACATATATATGGAAATCAATCAATACGGGAAAAAAATGATCGATGATCATAGTATATGTGCACATACTAATTCAGCAACATTTTTACCACAAAGATGTTTTCTTAAAATGATATGTTCTCAAATCAATATGCAAATTAATAATGTGATATGTGATTCACTTATTTCAAGTGCTATATGATGAATATTACCCAAAATAATAATAACTAAAAAGGTACCCTGACGAATATGTAGGCGCATGCATGCAATGTTGCACAAAAATATGGTCTTGATTTCCCATTCGACAACTTGACAAGCAATAATTTTTCTAAAAAAAAAAAAAAACTTGACAAGCAATAATTTATTCATTATATTCATATATATATAAGTATTCTACGAACCATAAAAAGAATCCAAATACCCAAAAAGAATGGAAGAATCCCGGGAAAAGAATAAACACCAACAGTTCAAAAACAAAATTAGTTAGTACGTATATCATGTAACATTTGTCGTTTAAATCAAACGTCAATCAAACTCACATGCATATAAGTGAAACCAAGAGGAAAAGACAAAAAAATCATTTTTATCTCTATTGTTATGGAATTATAACTCATTATTTATAAAATTATAATCTTTAATATAATATATTTTTTAAATTAAGTTATATTATTTTATTAATAATAAATTTATAATCTCGTAGGAATAAATGGGATTGCTGGACTGAAATTGTCCACCATCTTACTAGGGTTTTCTCTCTTCTCTGAAAACCAAAGCTGGGAAAAACCGAGAAGAAAAACAACACCAATGTACGGACATTACAAGGAAAAGAAAGGTGTGATGTTAGCTGCTGGGACTATGAAAATGTACGAAAGAGGAAAAAAATGATGATAACTAGGTCGTCACCATTCTCAGGGAATGACTATAATTCCACCGCTAAGTACAATCTGAACAAAGAAAGAGAAAGATGAGAAAAACAGTCACTAGAAAACAAAATAAGAAAAAAACCAATATATATAATTCAACTCTGCAAAACATGGAGTTCAAACCGAATCTGAGAAACTCTTCCATGTAATAAATATGTTAAGTCCAAAATTTTTCTATCTTCAGGCTTTATATAAGGTTTCTCTCCCCACGAAAAAGATCCTTCCCTTATTCTTTCCCTTGCTTACAACAAACCCTATCTGCGTTTCTGATCACCTCTCAGTTTCATATATATATATATATATATATATATGTATATGTGTGTTATATATGTATATATAGTTCTGGAGAAGAGCAAGTACACAAAAAACACCACACCATCATTACCTATTAGTTTCACTGGTGGAAAATATTACATATAACATAAAATCCACACCAACCAAAACAAGAAACCAAAAAAAAAAAAAAGACCACGCCCACAAGAAATATAAAAATAAAAAGGAGGTAAACAAGAACATGATGATAATAACTTAGAGAAAAAAAGACTTGATCATCATCATGTGTTGTACTTGTTTTTAATTGAAGTTTTAAGGATATATATTGATGTTATTAGTGGTCCTTTGCCTCTTAACGCTCTCATTAGAAGAATCCTGATGATCACCACCTTTCTTCTCTATCACAGCCTTGAGAGCTTCCTGTATAGAACTTAGACAATACTGCGCCTGTTGATTGTGATGATCATGATCCTGATCGCCTTGTTGATCTTCGCTGCTGCTCGAGTCTTCGTCTCCGGTGATGAACAACACGTTCTTCACACGTCCTCCTAGAGTTGTGATCTCGGCCTTGAGTGTTCTCAAGCGCAAGGCTTTCAAGGTCTTGATGAGGTCCGGGATAAGATCGGACCGGTCCTCGCAGCACAGGGAGGCCTTTATAACAAACCGGCCTTCCTCGTCCAACGCGTCGTCGACGGTGAGTTCATCCATCTCTGTCGGAACCGGACTTGTTTCGGCTATTATAGATGTTTGGCTTTTCAGCTCTTTCACGTGTTGTATCACCTCCGCGAGTAGTGAAGCTTTGTCCGTCTACAAATTATAATGTAAAAAAAAAGAAAAGAAAAAAAACATTATTTGATATATTAAAACTAAATCATATAACTTAACAACGCTGTTACAAGCTAAAGTCATGCATAATTAGTAAAATTCTTTCTAACAAAATCTTTAAAAAGAAAAGAATCTATCAATTGATGAAAAAGTATAAATAAAGAAGAGAAGAAAAGTTGAAAAGTATATAATGTGAATGTGGTTCGTGATAGAAGAGACAAAGCTGCAGTTTAAAATCCGTTATGCTTTGACCCTTGATCATATCATTCTCAACAATCTTCTTCTTTTTTTTTTTCTTTTTTTTTTCTCTCTTTTTTTTATGGTTGGATTTTCGAAGGACAAAGGGAATATGTTAAAAACGACTGACAATCATGTTAGTTTGTCTAACAACTTTTTTTTTTTTCTTTTTCCAAATTTCTAGTCTAAGATGTGTATGGTTTGGCTGATATGCGGCAAGAAATTTCCATGAGAAGCTTTTCAACTGCTCCTTGGTTCCTCTTTATCGTATCAACCGACCGACATTAACGCCTCCTTATTCCTTTTTTTTCCCCTTTTTTTAATCTCTTCGGAACTATCAAATGAACCATTGAGAAGAAAAGAGAATTATAAGAATCCCAAAAGAAAGACAAACAAACAAACAAAAGAGATCATTAAAAAGCCAGCTCTTTCTTGTCTTAGAAAACAAACAAGAAAACGAAGACAAAAAACAATGATTGAATCTCACATAAATCTCATAAGAGACACAAAAACCTAATTATATTGGTAGGTTTAGATTTAGAAGGAATGCATACATATTATCACGATCATAATTAGACTCGACAATCTTACCAAATAGAATCTTGCAAAGATCTACAAAGATCTTTGATTAGGAAAGAAAATGGTAAAAATACGACATGTTGTACGCGTGATAATATATTTATAATAATAATAATTATTTTTTTAATTTTGTTATAATAGACTTACTTTGGTGGTGCTTGGCAACAAACTTCGCAACTTGGCAAGATGGTTATTGATTCTCTCTCTCCTCCTCCTCTCGGCCTCACTGTGGCTCTTTGAAGCCGCGAGAGCCTTCGCATCCATGATCTCTTGGGCAGTCATTTTCCCCAGCTCGGCTTGGAGGCCAAAAGGCCCAACCGAGCAGGGCTGAACCGCCGGTCCAATAGCATCCGACAAGATACTGAGATGGTCCGACGAAGGCCCATGATGATGATGATGGTGATGATCGTAAGTGAACTGCAGAGGAGTGGTTTCCGATCTTCTGTTGAACAAGGCGGCGTACGGGGATGGTGGAGGAGGGACGAGAAATGGGTCGTGGTCGCGGGCCGGGTTTGGGCCGAAGTGGGCCGGGTTGAGGGCGTGGACGGGGGGGAGAGGCCATGGCGGCTGCAAGATTGGAGAGACTTCTGACGGGAAAATCAATCCTTGCTGTTGTTGATGATGCATCTGTTGGTTGTGTTGGTGATGATGAAGAAAGAATTGTTCTTGGAAGCTTTGTATGTTTTGGATGGTTTGTGAACACTCTGCTTGATCTTCTTCCTTCCCACACATCATCTTGTTTGATCTTGTCAAGATTCGAGAACTATAGTTCTATATATGTATATATAGATATATAGAAAACAAAGATATGCACAATTATAAGAACTTGATTAGGCCGTTGCTTGCTCCATATAATCAAATAGTATATGTGGGGATGAATATGAAAAGGGAAAATTTAAGGAAAAGGGCACTTCGTCTCAAGGACAAAGGATATAGATATAGAAAAAAGTATATAATATAAAGTAGTTTGTGAGAGAGATAGGAAAAATTAATGCTAGAAATTAATATGAAAATTATATGTTTATGTATAGGACAAGACAAACCTTGGTTTGATAAAACGATGGATGGTTTTGGTAGTACTCTTTGGTTTGTGATTGTGAAAACTTGTGGATGATAAGAGAAAACTTCAAGAAGATGAGCAATATATATAGGACTTGATGATCTTTTTTTTTCCTTCCTTTCTTCTTTCTCTTAAGATCTCTCACTTTGGTAGTTTTTTTTTCTTCTGCCGTTGTGGGGGTGTGTATGCGCTCTTGCTGACCACTCTTTTATCTCCTTTGGGGTTCCAAGTTCTTTTTTTTTTTTTTTTTGGGCCTGTAAATTTTTTCAACTATGCTTTCCTTTTCCTTGGTGCTTTGCTGGTATCTTTTGGGTTTTCCTTTGTTTTTTTTTCTTGCCCTCTTTTCTCTTCTGATGGATGATCTGCACCCTTTCCACCACTCTGAATTTATAGTCTGTTGAGTACTACTTCTAGTCTCTCCTTTTCTTTCTTCGTACGGCATTCTCTTTCTCTAATCCGTCCCTGTAGCTTTCAGGCTGTGGGCCGGGGATATACTTTTCTTTTGTTTTAACAATATTTATTTATTTAATTATTAATTCACAAAAGTTTGCAAAAAAATTAAATTTAATTAGAAAGTTAAGACTTGAGAGAGATACCCAAATTTGAATATTAATTGTTGTGTGTGAAATTTAAAAACATTTGTTTGTTGCTTTGTGATTGGTCCAAAGCATATAATTACACTCTGTTTGTGCAGTTAGAGAGAGAAAGAGATCTATTATATAGCTAGAGAGGGGATGGGAAACACAAGCAGGAGCAGAGTGAACACACAACACACAGATTGTCGACCGACCAAAGACAAAAAAAGGCTGAGAGTATCATCATGACAAAAGGCTTGGCTAAGCTCTTTTCCTTTTGGAGTTTTTATGTACTTTATTTCATTTTATTATTTTTATTTATTTTCATTAACAAATAGATATATATATATATTGGTTTTTTTTTTTTTTTTTGGTTAATGTTTTCGGCCTTTCCTTTCCTACCTCGGTCAAGCCCCCACGTTCGTCCATACTCTTGGCTATTTCCACGCCACCCTTTCTGCTTCCCCAAGAACATGTAATCATTGTGTCTTGGAACACACTCCATCCCACCTCTCTCTCTCTCTCTCTAGATGGGTTCTCCGTTCTCCTCGTAAGTTATTCTTGGTTTCAGTTGGCATTATATATTATGAATACAACAATATATATATATATATATATATATACACACACACAGAGAGTGGCTATATACATTTTGATCTGTTGATCATGGGTTATTAATTATGTATGGACCATGCATATTGGAAAAAAATAGGTGTATATGTAAAGCTTCAAATTGATTTGATTGTGAAGAATTGGTCAAGCAATATATTGCTATGTGGATGTGGTACGTGGGGTTATATAGCTCTGTTCAGAAATGGAAAAGGAAAATTAGAAAATGGGATTTTGTCAGATTTACATGAATTTATGATTCCACTCATGTACGTTGCTATGCTTCTTGTTCACGACTATAGAGAAAGAGAGAGAGAGAGAGAGTGGCATGCACATGACCTAGAGCTATAATACCTATTGCAGTGAATTAAGGCTCTTTTGTTTGTCTATTAATGAACCTTCGTTTTACTATTTGTTTTGGAAATGGGAATTTCTCACCCGTTGTGAAACCAAATAATTAAGCATTATGGATTAAGGAAAAAAATAATTATCAATTATAAGCCTTGTACTCTAAGCAATCTGTACTCATTGCCATTCAAAGTTGAGATTTTTGGGGCCCTTTTAAAGTCCGTGTTTGAACCATATAAACGCCGTCCAAGCCTGTAAAAAAGTTGAAATGACAATGGAAAGAAAAGGTACTCCTTGGACCCTTTTTTTGGCAAAAAGTTTTTGTTCTTTATTTTTTTTTAATTTTATTTTTGCTTCTTTGAATATTCTTCATTTCTGTCAAGAGTATTGGAATCTAATTATATCAGTTATCTTTAAAAAAATTCGTTTTCTTTTATACAAGGAAAGCCGGTGGTTTTGTAAACTATCACGTATGTCACGAAATTGTGTATCATAAGTGAGATACAAAATATGTGTGTATATATATATATATTCAACATTAGCTCTAGCTTTGAAAATTTTTTCAACAAATTTTCCTAACTAATTAATGTAAAGATTCACATCTTTTTTATAAATTGAACTAGTCGTGAGAATGAACAACAACTAACATAAAGATAAAAAATCGCATCCTAACTGATTAAGAAGAGATTCACATAATTCATAATGTGTGTCATCATATTAAATAACATTAATTCGAATAATTAAGCCAAGACATATGTAGGGTTACTCAGTATTACGTATGTGTCTGTGTGTATATATATATATATATATATATATATATATTGAATGTATGTATATGTATATGTGTCACAACACTAGATTTGGCCAATGAAACTTAGAAAAGGGCCACGGCATCGAGGAACAAGGGATGTTTTCCAACACTCGAAAAATGGCACGGTATTCGAGGCGCTCGATATCCAGTGTCATGGCTGTAGTTCTTCTACCGCTATTGGCTTGATGGTTGGGCCGAATGAGGTTTCATATCTTTCTTTTTTTACTTTTATTTTTATATTTATTTTTTCTTTGAAATCTTTTAATTTTTAACTTACTTACTTCCTTACTTACGATCGTTTCATGTCAAAAAGAAGATGAAAGCATTCTGGCTTAAGCTCCCATTGACTGCCAACATCTGAGTAATTAAACAGTTAAAAAAACAAAAGCAGCATGGCTTACAAAAAGTAAAGCCAAAATCATTAACCCTACTTACCTTTTTATTCTCCCTTTTCAACACCATAATTGTTTATAATAGAGGAACTAGGAGAGGGAGAGAGAGAGAAATAAAGAGAAATAATCCACATAAAACATGTATTTTTTTTGTCTTGATTAATTACCACCATTTTTAACATAATCCGAGATTTTTTTTTTATTGGCTTTATTACCTAATTTGAGACTTGAGAGTCTTCTTTTCTTTTCAACATACGACTTCAAATTTTGTGTTTTAGAATGGGGAATCAATTAAGTACAAACAAGCTCATTCCCAATGTCTCCTTCCCTACATCTTTAGTACGGCTATCTTCTTTTTTACCACATTAGGTCAGTCACTAGGCACGATTTTTCTTCTCTATGCTGCACTAATACTATTTAGCTTCAGCATGTGAATAACTAATAAGAAACTCTGTCTTCCTTATCTTTTCAATTTGAAAAGAGCTTCTTTGTCTTGGACAGATTAAAACTTTACTATTTATAAAATATGAGCCACAATCTTATATATAATATAATTTTAGACCGAAACTCATTATTTTACAACAAGTAGAGTTTTACTTTCACTTTTTCAGTGCAACATTTTTCCCCTATGCATAAATTTCTCTTCTATATAGCTTGGGGCATGCACACATATATAGTAGATACTCAGTGAAAAGCCAAAGGGGCTTTTTTTCTTTGGAGACCCTTTTGTGGTCGCACGCATGGCTATATCAATTGGTCCCCCATTCTTTTCTACATATATCTTTTCACTTTATTAATTTTTTGCGGCATCCCTTGTTCTTTATACAACAAATAATATATACACAAAATACGCACCTTATTGTGGACGTATTTTTTAAAAAATTTTAATTTATTTTTAATAGCATGCACTAATTCAAACATTTGATGATAGCTGCAGCACCACTATCTAGCATAGCCCACGAGAAAGACCACCCTTTGTTTGTGGGGTTTATGATGACATCAGTCCCACCCTATCATGACGTTGGGGGGTTAATTTAATTTAATTTTTTGTTTTTTTTTGTTTTTTCTTCTAATTAAGGCCTAAATCTAAAGCAATGCTTAGTGCTTTGATAATGGCTACTGAATCCCTTATGCCCTCGCATCGAGAAGCAACTTCGATGTGCTGTTGGCTCATAATGAGTGGTCTTTGAATTCACTCACATTGTACCAAAGTTTCCATTCATATCATCTACTTCCCCATTTTCGTGAAAGGACCCAAAGGAATAAGCTATAATTTATAATTAACATGACTAGGAAACCTAATCATGTGTGTATCTGATTAGGTGATTTTTTTTGTGTTTTTGTTGTTGTTTTTTTTTCTCCAATATTTTATAAATAAATGAGAGTTCTATAAAATTTATCAATTCTTTTTAATTTTTTTTATTTTTTTTTTCAAAGATCCAGTTCTACAAAGGGTGCAAAAAATGGACCTACCTTAAAAGTCATTTTATATATCTTTCACTACACTTTTTAGCGAGCGTATTATCTTTTTAGGTTGAAACAAGGCAAAATCCACTAGCATATGCTTTGTGGACAAAAAACAATCCAAAGTCATTAGTCTTCCAGTTTTTATGTTTGTCTTTTTTGATGGCCGAAAACGACAATTCCTCATTTGCGATCACAATAAAAATTTCCGTTTAGGGGTATATTTATTTTTTATTTTCCTTTTATGTATATAAAAAAAATGTTAATTTGTGTGTGAAAACTTGACTAGTTTTTCCAGAAGGTGGAAAATGATCCTTTGGTAAATTACGTCTGCCATGAGAGTCTGAGACATGCTTAAGCGGGCCCCAACTACCCCTACCCCACATCCTGCCGTTAAGTTGCTTGGTGATCATCAATCCCGAATTTAACAAAGCATGCTGCAGAAACATAATTCTTCTTGAAGGAAAGGTGGTTAAGTTAATTTTGTGCATTATATCTCCAGCAGGTTTAAGAGCCTTTAAGCTAAAGATACTCGGAAGCAACTAAATTTTCTTTTTATGTGTAAGACTTTGAGTTATAATCATACATACTTGCTAGAGCAGCAATAGACCATATTATTGTGAATTTTGAGTACTGCTAATTAATGAGTATATCTAGATATTAGTGCTTTATGGAATGCCAAAATTTGATCATGGTTCTTAATTAATTGAGATATTTTCACTATGTGTTAGGAAATAGTATTAGTAAGGTTTGTTACACAGTCACACACTTAGAAAGTTAGTTAGTTAGTTGAAGAGCTGTTAGTTATTGAATCTGTTAACCATCTGCCAACTGTCAACAATCAGTTAACCATGGTAATCTAACTGTACACTCTACTTAACTCTGATTGGCACGCTCTCTAGTTTAAGTGTTAAACTCGTCTTTGCAATCTTTCTATAGCTTGTTCAAAATCTGACACTATGAAAAGCAATTCACAAGGTTTTGATGTAAATGAATTACATACCTTTTTTAAATATATATCACTAGAAGATACAAATACCAATTTCAATTTAAACTAAAGAATAATTAAGATCTCGAATAATGAGTGGATCGACCCATAAATTATAATAAAACATTAAAGGGCTAACGTATGTATAGGAAGTTTCATACTATTAAAGTCACCAAAGATCAAGCACACACTTGGCTTTTTCACAAACACTCTACAATCAATAAAAAAAATTAAATAAACTAAAATTGAAAAGCCTATAGCACCAAGGTTAAAAAAAAATAAAAAGACAAAATAACAATAATAAAATAGAGTAAAAATAGAAACTAACACTAAAAAACAAAATAAACATGTGAACGAAATGGGGGTAAAAACCATCGTTATTACAAGTTAAGCGCACATAAAAAACCCCAAACACTGTTGTCAAAAGCCTCTAACGTAGAAACAACAGGTGAAGAAACCATTCAAGAAATCAATACTTCAAGAGACACACGGCGAAGTTAAAGATGTGCCGCCAAATAGTGGCACGTAAACCTCACACACCGCCACCATGGTCGTTGGAAGATAAGACATGACACAGCTGAAGGAAGCCAACCACCATCCAAAAAGGAAAAAAATCGCCAAAAGAGCTCAACCACCAAACAACGAACGTGGCAGGAAAATATGGCCTGACAGTTCAGCCGCCAACCTCCAAATGAAGTCCAATTCACCCTAACAGGAGCTACCATGCCACAGATTGCCACCATCACCACCAAGTAGCCCACAACGAGATGTGTTGGAGACCAAGTTTAAGGGTTTGGCAGTGACCCCGAAGCTCCTACCAACTTTTCCTCTTTGCTTTCTCTTTTTCGTTGCTATATAAAATGAACATTCCTTTGATTTGTTCATTTTTATTTAGCAATGACAAATCAATAGAGTTTTTAAAGGCTTCTTGATCCCTCCATCTTCCTTGCTATTCTCCTTTCTTGACTTAACAGTTGTGTTGACACCGATTGAATACTTCATGCTTCAACTCTATCTAATTATTCTTGGTTATGGCTTGTTTTTTTCTCTAAGGATGACAAACGAAAAAACTTAGATATTGAAGGGCAAGTTAGATCTACCTCACAAGAAGCACAAAAGGGCGCCAATAGGTAATTAACTGGGATTTCGGTAATCTCATTCGTTTGGAGTTTGGCGCATCCCTTCCTCAAATAGGGAGTGCCACATTTAGGCCTTTTGCATCCCAGCCAATTTCTCCGATCACAGTCCAACATTAGAACAACTAATAAAGTATTTTAGAATTAGAGTTAATTTTATTTATTTTAACAGTCGAAATAAATATTTTGTCATGCATATTTTAATTATTTTGTTAACAACAATTAAAACGTGTAGTTGTTGCATAATATTTGTTTTTACGTTTAAAATAAATATTTTTTTGCAACTATATCCATATTGTCATATTAAGCATATGTAACAAAAATATATTTGTGTTGCATCGAAACATGCTATCCTATGTGCCAAACATGATCAATTAGTGCCACAGTTGGTACATATTATGTCAGAGGGCATTTTTCACACAGTCGTAAGTGATTTAAAATGGTTGAGAAAAATCCATTGGTTCATCATAGTGAATTTATGGAGTTAACAAGAGGACAAAATGAGTCTACATAATAGAAACTTTAATAATTGATATTTAATGCAATTAAACTCTTAATCAACTAAATGTTATTATCAACTTTTGTTTGAGCTTCTAAATTTCCACTTTAAGGTTATGCATATATATTTATAAGAAGCAAGTTACACAAATAAGCTTTATTTAGCGATATGCGCCCCTCCAATAAGAGCATTCAAAATCAGAGCTACATATCTATCATTTCTTTTTAGCTCTTTTAATTACATATTTATCGATAAGTTTCATCAATACTCTAACGAGAGGCCTATTTATGATCTAATTATAAAGAATGATTTGGGATATTTGTTCAAGTCTTTATTCACTTAAGTATTCAAATTAATACTTCGTGAGAATATCATTAATTTCACACCTTAAAGTTTGAGTTGGTGACAGTATAAGCTTAATTTTAGAAAAGTCAAAGAAAATAATCCATATTTTGGAGACTGAAAATTGTATGCAAAAGTATTATCTTTTAAACATGCCCATCACTAAATTAAAAAAATCAGAGTCAAGGAAGCATTGTGAAGGTGATGATTTTGCTTTGAAAGAAAATAAATTCCAAGTCTTCTCATTTTATAATGTTAGATTTAACACCAAGTATGTTTTTTTAATAAGGAGAGGGATTTCTCTTTGCATCACAAGCCTAGTGAAGTTTTTATGTAACGCAATCTCCATTAGTATAACGGGATTTCCACAGATTCATCTACAAAGCTTAGCATATTTGAACAAAAAAGAAAAGCAAAGAAAATCTTCATCAACCAATTCAAAAGTTAGGAAAATTAATTATTACATGACTTGGAAGGAAATACAAATAAATATAAAACAAGTGGAGCTCCACACTTGAGCAACATTGTCCAGCAACTCCGGTGTCTCAAAATCTACTAGCACCATAATTTTTTTCCATCAAATGTGTCTTCATTTAAAAGTGTTTTTCACGCCATCCTTTCAATTGTTATTTTCTAATAAATATATTCTCTCTAATCTGTTAATATTGATGAGGAAATTTTAAAATAAGTTTTTTCCTTGCATTAAAAAAATAATAATTGACTAAGTGAACAAAACTTGATACACGGATGGATGGAGCATAAAAAATTACTTATCCCCATGTACATAAGATGGTTTCAAGTTTCAACCAGTACCATACATATATTACCATTCATATACCAGTGGACTGAAAATTTTCGTACAATTTGTAAATTCATAAGCAACCTCTATTAATTTGAAAAATTAAGCAAAGGAAAACTATTTTTTTTAGTTATCTATAAACTTTACGAGTTATGGCTATTATTAATTTGTTTTGCTGGATCTCTCATGAGAATATTAAAGCTCACATATATATCAAATGAAATGAGGAGCAAACAAAAAATGATGAGTATACATGGAGAATTCAAAACTCAGACGCAAAGTAATTGTCTTGGCAACATTTTGAGAGAGAGAGAGGGGGAGACAGTCTTCTGTGTAATTAGTGGTGAGTGTTGTCTTTCATCTATTTCAAGGCAAATCAGTAGGTTATAAACACTTTTACCTTCACCAGATTGCCCAGAGGAGGAAAGAAAAGAAAGGGGATATAGTATGGCTGGCAATATCGTCATACACTGAAATAACCAAACTTTAAAAGCCTAATTGTTTTATATATATATATATAAGCCTTAATTGTTATATATATATATATATATGTATATATCTGAAAAAAAAAGTTAATGGTCCATTTAAAGCAACATTTACAGGTTCACTTTCCATGTTGCTCAGAACTTATTGGTCTTCATTTTTCTTCCCCCTTGTTGATCAGTTTGAGTTGTCGGCATTTGCACGCTTTTAGAAAATTTGCTTTCTAAAGATTACTTCCCACTTACAACTCCAGTACTTGTTATATAGTATAATTATTACCTTCCATCTGAACTCTGCATATAAAATATCAAGAAAACATATACATGCATTTATAATATTACTGTTGTACATCTAATGCAGGACAAGCATATATATATATATATATATCATATATGTATATTATGTATGCGTAAACATATGAAATTGACTTGATATAAATATGCAGACACGCTGGACCAGTGCTATATGACTGTCAGAAAATCACAACCACAATTTTATATCCAATGAACTTGATCAATGTATGACTTACTCTTTATCATGATTACCCTTTAATGCCAGTTGTGGTCCATCAACTGGATGACCATATATATAAACATTGACTTAAACAGTAAAGAGAATTAAATTGCTAATATATATAAAAATATGTGTAAGTGTGTGTGTATTATCACAGTTCGTATATTATATGTGAGTTTTCATATGGAAGTGCTTCTTACAAGGGCTTCCCACCAAGTGATTTAATTAGTTAGGCTTCAAATAATTATAAACTTCGCGTGTAGCTCTATCCTAAAAAGCTTTCTATTGTATATTTTTCTCCCTCTCTATTTGTTTTAAAATACTATGTGATTATAAAAAAATTTATTCCTTTTGCACTATATATATTTTTATCGTTTTAATCTTCGATCTTCTTTGCCACTAATATGTTTAACGATAGGCTCAACTATGGAATTATAAATTAGTCCTGTTGTACTGTATATATACATATATATACTCACACGTACATATATATATATATATTAAATATACCAATTAGCTAGGAAGTGATTTGCAGCTGTAAAACTGATACTAGTTTCAAATTAAAGTCCGCAGTACTTTAACTCCGAGCAAACCTGGAAAATGTTAAATGAATGAAACATTGATTTCTTAAAGGACCAAATTCTTACAAGAAAGTCGTAGATATATAGACCTTGTATACTTGCACAACTTCTACAAAATGACCCAAATCAGTTTATCCTGCAAAGATCATTACTGTTCCTGGAATGATAATGATAATGAAGATCAGATTTTATGACAGATTCCACTGAAAAAGGTTGTTGTTTTCATAATTTTTCTTGTCTCCAAGCGAACTATCAAACCATCTTTATTTTGCAGCAGATGAATAGCAAACTCCAACTATACTAGCATTAGTCGCAAGTTCCCGTTTTGAGTTCAAATCGGTCACAAAACACAGTAAAAAAATCAAAATTACTTTTCACAACCAATATTGGTCATCAGCCGACCGTGCACATGAATTGAACAAAGTGATCATTGCATGCAACCACTCAAATAGTGTGTGTATATTTATGGTTTTTCTACCCCTTTGAATGAACACATCTAGAAGTAAAATAATAATAATAACATGCCTTTATTAAACATAACATCAATATTAATTAAGAGATGTAATACTAAGAATTCAAAACATAACAAAAATTTGTTACACCTTGAATATGTTCAATGTTTGAAACCACATACTTCAATAATATTCCCTATTTTGTCTTGCTAACATTAATACCACGTTCAATAAATGTTCAATAAATGTCATGTTATCCTTTTTCATTGGATACATTATGAGATAGATGTAGAAAAACTCATATATATATATAGATACATATATATAATGTTGATTTACACACATATGTTGTATAACTATGTGTATTTATCCTCAAGGATTTTCTAACAAAAGGCATATATAACTTGACAAGGATTTGGCTGTTTAGCTAGTTATTCCAGCAAAAATAAGGGCTCAAAAAGTGGGTCTATTATTCAAAGTATAGAACACAAATGATTTGGTTAGGTAGCCAAGCAATACTACCTAGCTACCTATCATGGATTGTTCTAAGTCCTTAACAGAACAAAGTACATAAACTACAGTCTGCCAATTTACACCAATGTGAATTCAGTACTAAGGCAAATTAATTTGCAACAATCAATAACATGTTGGTCTCATTCCTTATTAACTATATTATGAACTTCTTTTGCAAAGCTGAACCATGAAGATGAATAATTTTCGGACGGCGGCTACGCTTACATCCAATATATTATAAAAATTCCTTATTTATTCTGTTTGATTATCAGGGAAATCTTTAAGTGGGTCCAATCAAAATCTCTTCTTTACCTTTCGCCAAAAAAGTTAAAAATTCCACAAACTTTAATTCCCAGCAAAAAGCAATTATATGAAATATTCCCTAGTGGTTGACTCAAGGGGTTGCGTATGTGTCTTTTGAACTGCATATATAGTATGTCCAAGTCATGGATTAACAAAGGGAAAATAGTCTTGGTCCAGTATTTAGACTTAGAGGCTTTATCTATATATATATATATATATATATATATAATGCATATCCTTTTATTTGTAGGACAAAACCCACCAATTTTCAAAGGGGTGTGTCCCCAGGGTGGGACAATGCGCTTCTGCATCCAATTATACTCTCCACCCTTATATCTATATGTCTCTATCAACTACACATAAATTGAAATATATCGTCAATAATGTTTCAATTTTTATTTTTTCTCCAGCAGAAAGTTGAGAGTTAAGAGCCTTATTTCTAATCTTGTCTCCAAATTCAGTTGAGCTCAAACAACACATATTTTTTAGAATTATAAGTGAAGCATGCATGTAAATATATATTGATTTCTATGCACTTTTTGCCGCCGGTGCTATACAATAGTATTTCGGCCTCAAAATCGACTTTCTCATTATTAATTCGAGTTTATTTTATGGCTAGCTTTCTTTCTTTCTTTCTTATATATATATGTGTGTGTGTGTATATATATATATATTATATCTTAAGGAATCTTATTTCCATATAAGCGAGAGTTGAAAAGCATCTTGGAATAATTATCAAATGAATTGTCACGCAACTGTTTTCCCTTTGCAACTTAATTCATGATACACTTATCGTGTTTCCCATATTTTTCGAGAAGGGAATCATGTGTTTGATAAACTTGCTTTCCATGCAACTCAGTTAGGAGGTGTTAATTTTTTAGGATTATCCGTTTTTCTCTTTTACAGTTTTTTTTTTGGCCTAAGAACATAATTAGATAAAAAATATATAGAAAAAATAGGTGTCTGCATGTGTGTGTCTGTGGATGTATTTGTATGTGATATATTCATTGTATATGACAAATATTGCATAATGAATCCAAGTTTCAAGAGAAGTGCGTGTTAGTGCAATGAGGGTAGCTAGTAGTGGGCAGTTGGGCACACAATGATGTTACATGGGAATGCTTTGGAAAAAAATCCACATGCATGCATCATTGCTCAGTCTCCCACTTTTTTTTTTTTTTTTTTTTTTTTGTGTTTTCCTCTCTTCAGTGTCTGACTATCCAAGTCTCTTTGATTGGTGTAATATATGCTTGTGCCTCGAATAACATAGAGCAGTAAATCAAGATAAGCAACGACGCAAAGTGATCTCACTTTCTTTCGTCTTCATTTGGACTACTAAATGTTTGTGCAAAAGTAATTTCTTGGCAGTTTCTCTTGTTGCGTTTTCAATGGGAAACTCATTTGTATGGGTGAGATTTAGGTAGAAGATGAAGGAAAAAACATTAACTATATATATATATATATGTATGTATGTATATATAACTGTTGTACAGCCGCCTCTGCGTCCAGCATGTCAAAAACATGTCTCGGTGTTCCCCAGTCATTAACTCAATCAACAAGTTTGACACCAAGACAGGAGAGGCGAGACAACACACTTGGATACACTTAAGGATATTCCTGGACCTCTTAGAGATATATCTTCCATAAGCATCTTTTATTCAAATTTAAACTAAAGATAAGTGTGAGTTATAAGATTTAGTACTATGTTCAAGATAAGCTCTCGCGATGGTACTTAGAGATTATCTATTTATTAAAGGTAAATAGTTTTAGAGGTTCCTAAATTTTTAACATTGTGATAATTTGGTTCTTGACTTAGTTTAATGGGCTAAAATAGTTCTTTGATTTTTAACATTTTAACAATTTGGCTTTTGAATTTATTTTATAGGTTAAAAAAGGCCATGAACTTTGTGACAATATGATCATTGAATTAATTTAATAGGCTAAAATAATGATGGCCGACGTGGTGTCATTATGACGGCATAGTGCTAAATTGTGGCTAGTTAGGTGAGGTAACTAGTGGGGCAACTATAAGGTGGTGTTGTTGCGAACAAGGTGCAGCAAGGGGTGACACAACGTCAGTGCTGTGGAGAGGAGTACCATAAGGTAAAGTTTGCCATGCTATTTTTCATTCAAATTTTAATAGTGACTAATAGATATGACCGATTTTGCTCCTAAAACCTAATTCAGGGAATATTTTAGCCCATTAAAATTTAAGGACCAAATTGTCACAATATTAAAAGTTTAAGTATTATTTTAACCGATTAAATTAACTCAAGGACCAAATTGTCATAATTTTAAAAATTTAGTTACCTTTATAACTATTAACCCATTTAATAATTCAAGTATAGACTCGTAAGTTCTCTCTATGTACTCTTTTATTTTTTTCAATATAATAAAAATCTTTGCCCCCTCACAAAACACCACAGTAAAAATGTAACCTTTCCATATAGGTGAATCACCTTAAGTTTTTGTATTCTTGCTTCGTTATTTTTATGTTTTTTAATAACTGATCATCAAATAAGGCGATGATGTGAGAGACAAGTTCTATTTGTTAGACGATTTCATACCATCAATATAACCTTGCATTTTTAAATCAAAAATGAAAAATTATGGAGTGGAAATGGAACATCAAATAACCCTCTCTCCCACGTGGGAAATTGCCATTTAATTCTATTTGCTGCGATTCTTGGATTCCTAATGAAACTCTTCTCAACAACTTGGAAAATCAAAGTTCATATTAGGAAATGAACCAGTTGTGAGGTGTAGTTTTCTTTTTTCTTTTTGCTAGTAAAACTGGAACTTATTAAACTAGCTCCTCGAGCTAGAGGGAAGCCACAACGGGGCAACCATTCCGATAGAAACAAAGCCATGACACTTAGAGGCCAAAGCCCACTTACTCAGCTGATCAGCAACATAGTTGCAAGACCTAGGAGACCAAACCACAGACACAAACGATAATGAGGATAGCTTAGTTGATCATAAATTGTGAAGTGTAGTTATTCATCTATAGAGCTTTAACATGTGTGAAAATTAGTCTTAAATTTAATTTAATTTTTTTTAAAAAAAAGGGTATGTTTGAACTCCCAACTCTAGAAATGTATTCCTCTAATTTACTTAAAGCTAGCTAAAAGATAACATTAAAAAGCTCGGCTATTAGTTACGGCAGGACCATGCACATTTGAACTTGGGCTAGGACTATAATGTGGCCCAACCTTATTTGAGACCAGGACCTCACTTGCTAGCTTTCAGCCTCTTTTATTTTGAGTCATTTTTCGTGAGTTTAGGAGCTTTGCAAAATGCCATCTTTTTGGACTGTAAATTAAAATATACCACATAAAAAACTCTTTGAAAAAAGTTATAAATCACCTGTTTTTCAAATAATTTTACTCTTGTATTGATTTTTGTGAGTAGTAAATAGTGTAAAATTTTTTTTGCAAATGACAGAAGTCAATCGACTATTTAATAAGGTGGCAATAGGTATTTCATGAAACTGGTTCGGAAGCAAGCGATCTTGGAGCCTATATATGTGTGCATGTGTCAGCAATTTCCTACCCTGTATAGAGAGAGAGAGAATTCCTTACCAATTTGCTGGTGGCTTGGCTTCTTCATATTAGGCACCAATATATTTCATGTTAGGCGAGGTAACAATTGTTATATTATGATGAGCAACTTTATTCACTATTCTTGGTAATGATAATCATGAAAAATGGCCATATTTAACAATAAAGAAGCATGAGACTCCTTTTATTTCAGCCATTAGAATGTTTGGTAATGATACAGGGACTTTAGTAAAAGGATCAAAATCACTCTCCAAAATAACTCTATTAGCTAGGAACACCCCAAGCTAAGTTAGAAATTAAGTGGTGAATAAGGCAATATTATTCCCAACTGAAATCATCAAACAATCGGTCTATTTTTTTAAGGGTGTTTGAGAAATTAGTTAGATTTGAGAGTTAAAACTGAAAGTACTGTACTATGTAAGAGCTTTATACTATAGCATAGTTTTGTTTTACACTATAACATGTGAGAACTTTACACTGTTTGAGTTAAAACTGATAGTTAGAACAAAGTTTGCCAAACACTATTATTCGACTTTTGATTTTAAGTTTTGAAGGTTGGTTGCAATTTTTGTAGTTTCATTTTTGTATATGGGAGGTACCATCCACGAGTCGGGGGCCAAAATTTAATCACATTCTGAATCGCTGTTTAAGTGGAGCCAAAAAAAAGGAAAAAAAGAAAACCCCCTCTCCTTAAAGAAATGAGGCTACAATTTCTCCTGGCTTTGTTTGGGCTGCATAAGCTTATCCTTTAACACTGACACAGTATGACATTATACATCAATATAGTATAATAGTACACCATACTATGTAGTATTTTAAGTAGAGAAATAATCATGTGTATTATCTGAAAACAATTATAGGGTGTTTGAATTCAACCTCATGAGTTTAAACTTAAACACTATAGCATGTAAAAGTTTTACAGTATAGCTATATTCTTTTGATTTTGTTTAACATTGTAGCATGTAAATCTTTATACTATTTAGGAGTCAAACTCATGAATTTGAACTCAATTGCCATGCACTCTCTTAATCAATTTGGGTGATTAGATGACAACACGACACAAAACTCGCTTGAACTTAGAGAATTTGGTTTTACTATAAATGAGTTTGTGTCAATAACAGGTTGACATGATTAACTCAATTAATAAATAGGTTGTGTTAAGGTGATTATCTTAATACGATTCATATGCAATTACATGATTAACTGCATATATGATTTGAAACTTGATTATATATAATATAACATAAAAGTTTATATGATGCATAAAAATCTTGCTTTTATTAAATACAAATATTAGGAATTTTAAAATATGTAGGTAAATTTTACATGTAATCTAAAAATAAATTATAAATTGTCTAATAAACATATTATATATGTCATGATCGTGTTCAATAAGTCATAGTTGTATCAATTACTATTCAAAAATATAAATTTAAATGGATTATGTTAGTTGACACGATTAAATGGTTAATATATGGTCGTGATTAGGTAGATATCCTCTAACATGTTTAATAAATATGTTGGTTTGGGTTGATGTTTCTTATATGATTAATAAACAAATTGGCACGATACAACTTGTTAACATAAATTGTCACCGGAGATGTCAGAGAGAGAATTAGAGACAGGGAAAGAGTATATTCATTTAATCATTAGAGATGGGGAGGGGAGTGCATAGCCAGCTGTCAAGATGGGATCAAATCTTGGGCTTATTAATTCCATTCACATGATTCTCACACAAGCCTCCTCTCTGCCCATTAACACGATGCTAGATTAGTAATATTATATATATTTTGTATTCTAAACTTGATAGATTTACTGCAATCATGACTTATATATTAAAAATTTCATCGTAGTCGCATCTCATCAATATTTCTGATGACCTAGCTAGATATGAGATCGAGATCTGATGAGAGATCACAAACAGATATAATTTATATACGTATCATTAGCACATGTTTACTATTTTAATTATCACCGTGTATTTACCTTTTAAACTTTTACTTCTTTAAAGAAGTGCCTTTATTTTGTAATAAAGTATTAGTATCAATAAAATTTAATTTTAGAATTAGATATATATATATATATATATAGGCACACACATTTTTGCCTTTGTAAAAGTGAATGATCTTCATGCAAAGATATTGATCGGTGTATCATGATCATCGTCATCTCTTCAATGTTCTTCGTTTTTTGTTTTTGTTTTGTGTTTAATTTTTTGTTTTGTTTTTTGTTTTAATCAAATCTCCCTCATCGGAAGTGTATACGAATCCAGTCAAGCTCAACGCTGTGTATGTAACACTGTGGACTTAGCAAAGATAGAATCTCTTTAATTCCTTATTAAACTTGTTTTTCATCTGATCTTCCCTTTATAAAAATAAATTACAGTGAAACTAAATTGACATTAACGTTGATAAAAGCAACAGAAAAGGAAAAGAAAAGAAAATGGACACGTGAAGTTATTGTGGGTAGGCTTTTTATTGCTGGAAAGCCACCTGGTATTGCTTGTCTTCACGGAAAAATGGTGAGATAAGTGCGTCGACAACGTTTTTGTCCTTCATGCATGCAATATCGTGAACCTATTAACACCTTTATTCTAACTAAAAATAGAAACCTTCTAGATGGTACTAAAAGTTACAAGTAAAAGAATTCGTTATTTTTTTTTTTTTAACGTTTCAAAAATAATTTCCATTTCTAGTTTTTTAGTCTACCGATTTGTCCCAAGTTTTATAGGGTTAGAATATGGGTCAATCATAATTTTATTTATTCTATGTCCTCATAGGTGTCTAAATCCGCTTGTAAGACCAAGATTTTGAAAAGTTTATGAGCTCTCCTGAAATTTCAAAACATAAACAATCATATAAAAAAGTCAAACACACTTTTGATCTCAAGCTCAAATATAATGATTCAGAAATTTACTAGTCAAATATCTAACCACAAAACAATTTTAATAGTTCAAATAGGAACAAATTGTCGTTTTAATATCTAACTATAAGAGAACACTCCAAACCAAAAAAAAAAAAAAAGATCTGCCCTTAACGTTATAAATCAATTCAAATAAGCAATATCCAAATCCACCATATAAATATTCAAAAAAAAAATCTACCATAAAATTCAAATTCTACAGCACAATTTTTATATGAAAAACGTTGCTACGAGATAAACTTCATGGATGTGAATAAATTAGGTTGTGTACTTTTTCTATCTGGCTTTTTTTTTTTTTTTTTTTTTTTTGTGGAAAAGTCATTTCACAGATAGAACAAAACTAGAAGTTGTTTGAAATTTCGACCACTTGGAATTATTCATAATACACTGGGAGGCTGCGGTAGAGAATAGGCAACTGTTAATCATGTGAACCTAATAAATGATCTCGTTATCATGCCTAGTGTAAGATAACGTTAAATTGTACGTTAAAAGGAAATGTGTTTCCTATCAATTAAATCAAGGAGATCTCTGCATTTATGCCCCGAGGATGCAAATAATTGATGCAAAATAAATGGAATGGGACGGGGGTTTAGTTGTTTCTATATCTCTTTGTCTCAGTACTGCAGTACAGCTTGCCATGTGGCCCCAATGGGCCCAATCATACATACTCGAAATGGAAAATTTCCAAGTCAAGAGTAAGTTAAGTAACAATTGTTGAGGGTTTTTTGGGCTTGATGGATCCCTCGAACGTATGTCGAAGA